>OZ057399.1:128535023-128995023 GCA_964056695.1 Melieria picta | reverse complement strand
TGCTGCATGTGTGCACACACACACACACACACTCAGACACTCACTCAGACACTCACTCACAAGCGTAGGCAAACTTGCACTTGTAATGAGACAAAGTTTGTCAGTGCGCCTACGGCGTTTCCGTTATTCGAGCGCTTCTTGTTTGCCTCTTCATTGCTGTGTACACATGTGTGTGTGTGTGTGTGTGTGTGTCCTCGTGTGTTCTTACTTACTTCGTTGTTAATGTGAATTCTATAAAAGTTATTACATTTCCAAGGGAAATTGAGAAGTGTTGCTGTATTCAAGCGCCTTTGTTGTAAGCCATTTCAATCGGACACGCTTAGGTGAGTGGCATAAAATATGGAAATATTTACTCGTTGTTGCATAATTTTATGGAAATTGTTCAAATTCTATTTTTGCGTCAGCTTTGGGCAACACAATCAAACTGGAAATGCAACGATGTATTCACTTGTTACAATATTGTTTTAGTTGTTGCTGCTGCAGCTGCAACAAAACATCACATACGAGTCAGGCAGGCAGCGGGAAAAGGCTGTTACGATGTGCAAAAATATTAATAAACTTGTAAACAACAATGTTGTTTGATCACATAACACGAAGTGCATGTTGTTGAA
Organism: Melieria picta; assembly: GCA_964056695.1. Classification (NCBI taxonomy): domain Eukaryota; kingdom Metazoa; phylum Arthropoda; class Insecta; order Diptera; family Ulidiidae; genus Melieria; species Melieria picta. The sequence continues at coordinate 128,994,412 of OZ057399.1, read as the reverse complement.
TGCTGTCCAAAATTGAATGAAAATAGAATTTGATGTGTAACAACGAGGGTAACTTTAGATTGTTGTATGCAAAATCCACTCAAAGCTAATCCAAAACTCATCAAAAGTTTGACTAAAAATTATTCAAAATGAATAGAAAATCATTTTAAACTTAAGCAAAACACCGCCTAAAGTCGTTCAAAAATTATTTAAACCCTATGCGAAATGCATATTAAGCACATAAAAACCTATTTTTCTCATACCACTCAAAACTCCTTAAAAACGAATTTAAAGTGCATTTAATTTTTTGTATTTCCTATTTTTTTCTAAATATTTAATGTTATTTTAATTTAATTTATATTTAATGTTATTTATTTTTATTACTCGTTACTAATGTACTCTTTTTGTAGCATTTAACCCTTTCCGGAAATTTGGTCGATATATCGTACAATTAAAATAACATTTTTCTAGGAAATTTCATTTGACAGCGAGCGCACATTTCATGAAACATTTCATATTTGTTAAGTAGGCTGTGCTTTATCATTCTGTTTAGAAAAATAAATCAGAGTGGTGGTGGTTACACAGTATTTGTTTGTTTTGTAAAACGTTCTTTGCAAGAAGTTGAGCAAGCAACAAGTGACGAAGCTTCTGCAGGGAAAATTTCAGGTTTGTAATATTTTTCGGTAACAAAAAACATTTAAAAGTTTAAAAATAAATTGATTTATAAAAGTTAATAAATATAACATTTTTTGAGTTTAAACATTTTTCCCGAGTCTTTAAAAAAATTGTACGATATATCGTACAATGGAAAGCAAAGGTTGCAAGTTATGTTTGCATTTTTTAAAGTTATTGGTTTGGTAACAGATTTTTTGCGTTTGTATGCCTGCCACGCCCATCTATAAACCACGTGGCTAATAAAATTCAACTATTCGGCAATTTTCGATTAAAAATAAAAATTACTAGACGATTTTGTGCTTTACTGGGCAGACACGGGTTATGTAAGGTTAGACATGCGTACTTGCCACTCCCACTACGATAAGAGGAATTGGCTATATTCAGCACCTTTCTGTAAAACTGTACGAATTTTAATTGATTCTGTGTTTTATTGAGAGGAAAATGGCTTTGCAACAACAACAACGGTTATATAAGGCCGAATAAATGTGAATCAATTGTTTATATATATAATTTATATAACTTTCGATCAAAATGAAATCACGTTTTGATTTTTTGTTGTTATAATTTATGTTTTATATAAAAAAATCAATGAATTGTTCATAAAACTTAAAAAAACGAAACCAAAAATTCATGAATTTGTATTCCTTTGCGGACCATTGTACGATTATTTTATTGCTAAAATGTTCAATAAGAGTCAATATTTTGAAGGAAAAATTTGTATCTCAAGAAATGTGGAAATTGACCGGAAAGGGTTAAAAGAGCAATCTTGTATGCTAAATCAATAAAAAAATAAATTAAATAAATTAATTAATTTTTTTTACTAAACCAATCTAAAATCAAGCAAAACCCACCTAAAAGCTATTTAGAACCCATCAAGACCCACTCGAAACTATCCAAACACTATCCAAAACCCAATCAGAATTTATCAAAACACCAATCAAAACTATTTAAACAGCATCAAACACCTTTTCAAATGTCATTCAAAATTCCCTTAAAACCCAGGCAAAACCTATTCAATCCTTGTCGTAAACCCATCTTAAACAATCTACGAGTAAAGTCCACCCAAAAGTCGCTTAGAACCCATCCTTTTTAAAAACATTTATAACCAATCCGTTACCCATCCAAAACCCATTAAATCTTTCTTCTAAACCAGTTCAAACCTATCCACAACCTATCCAAAGCTGAATGAGCTCATTAAGAGCCCATTCTCTGCTATTCACGACCCACGTAAAATGCATTCTAAACAATTCAAAGAAAAAATATTCTAAATCTTACAAAAGCTCATCTAAAACACATTCAATATTCATCCCAAATCCATCTAAAACCATTCAGAACCCACCCAAAAACTATTTAGAACCCATAAAAAACCCATTCAAAACTATCCAAACACCATCCAAAACCCACTTAGAACCTATCAAAACATCAATAAAAACTATCCAAACACCATCCCGAACCTTTTCAAAACTACCTTAAAACCCAGAAAAAATCCCTTCAATCCTTATCGTAAACCCATCTAAAAGAATCTACGAGTACAGTCCTCCCAAAAGTCGTTTAAAACTTATCGAAACCTATTCAATTCATTATCCATCCAAAATCCATTAAATCTTTATTCTAAACCAAGTCTCGGACCCACGTAAAATGCATTCCAAACAATTCCAAGAAAAAATACTCTAAATCTTTTAAAAGCCCATCTAAAGCACATTCAATCCAAATCATTTACAACCCACCCAACAAATTTTCGAATTCATCAAAAACTCATTCACAGCTAAACGTAGCCAATCTATCCACCCAAAGCCGCTTAGAACCTATCGAAGCAAAAACATCCATTACCAATTCAAAACTCATCCAAGACACTTCTAAAACATGCTCAAAACTTCCTAAAAACCCATACGAATCCTTATCCTAATCTCATTAAAAACTCCCTAAAATCCATAAAACACCCATTTAATACTTTTCTAAAATCATCTAAAACCATCCAAACCACCCACCCAAAAGTATTTCCGAACTCGTTAAAAACTCTCCATAACCAATCCAAAACATATTCAAAACACTTCTTAAACTCTTCGAAAATCCTTTCCATCCATTACATCCTTTTTCTAAAACAATTTCAAACTATCCACAATCTATCCAGAACTTATTCAAAACCTATCCAAAACCCACACACATCTATCCATAATACTTCCAAAACACTTCCAGAGGCCATGCAAAAATCCGCAAAAACCATCCAAAAACCATTAAATTCTTTTCGTAAACCGGTTTAAAATCTATTCTAAACACATCCAAAACTTATAACATAACAAAACATAACAATCGATAACCCTATTTAAAGCCACTCAGAACTCACTCGAAACTTATTCAAAATCCATTGGAAATTTCCAATAAATTTTATAAAATTTTAAAAGGACATTTTCATTACTTCTTCGTCTTTTTTCACCACACCATTAAATTTTCTAAGGATTTTTCTCTTACATTTGATACCCATATTGTTATTCTACAATGCGCTCAATTATAAAAAAATTGAAGTAAACATGTCCCTGAAATTTCAAAGTCCTTTTAAAAAAAATCCTGACGTCAGAGAGAAAAACTAAAAAACGCGTAGGAAGTAGAACTTACTACATTTGGCCCCTAGTTTCGCAAATATATCGATTTTTTCGTGTATTTTGAAATTTTTTTAATTTTTGTCGCACAGTGTAATATATCCAAAAGTTTACCAATTAAAACTGCTCAAAAAATCATCTTAAGCAACTCAATCCTTGTCTTAATTCCATTCAAAACCTATTAAAATTGGTCCACAACTCATTCGCATGCACAAAACTATCACCCAACTAGAACCCATTCAGAACCCATTCGACATTATTCCCAAAGCTATATAAAACTAAAACTCTTTCAGGACCCATTCAAAACCATTTCAGAAACCCATTAAAAACTCATTTAAAAACCATGCCTAACTCATTTGAAATTCCTCAAAAACTATTCAAGACCCTCGAGCACCTCCAATTTTGTATATAAGCATACATTTTATTGCAATGCATTGAGTCCTTTGCATGGTTTCACTAACCTTTTGGGCACAAATTGTCATTGATCGCTAGACACAAACTAAGCTCGACTTGCTGATATTTCTACTAACAACTAATGACTCTCGGGAACTTGGGCTTCAAATGTTTATATCAAAATCACTATGAAATGGAGCAACTATCAGCCAAATGACAACATAAACCAATAGCACGCGGCACTCAACGACCGCTGCAAATCGGCTAATTACAGCGCCGCTGAAATCTTTGGCAAAGTGCATTTGGAATGCGGCATGTGGCACAAGTGGCACACGCGCGCTTGCGGCATTTTATTGCGTTGCATAGCAGCGTGTGTGCGCAACGCTCACACACACACACACACACACACACACATGCAACCGCAATGCCAGCACGTACCGACATTGCACGAGCGCCGCATCCTGGCAGCCACCAACTCACTACCCACGCACCTGCCCGTCGCAATATTTACCTGGGTAATAAAAGTTTATGTTGCAACCACGACCGCAACATGTGCAGTTAATGACCAAAAAAAGCAACAAGAAAAACCACAAAGCGGGCGCGCCAACGTCGGTCAGTGCGAGTGGTGCAAGAATATATGCGAGCATTTTTGTTTGTCGAGGGCAAAGAGAGGAGCGGAACTATGGTATTGATGTCAGAGAACAAACAAACTTGGCGCGTTGAAAAATTACAACAACAGCAATAAGAACAAGAATAATGAGTAAGTGATATTTAAAATGTGTGCACTGCGGCGTGAAGCCATAAAAGTACACGGAATTTAACGCGTTAAGCGAAGCAAAGAGCGGATTGTGTGCTGTTGAGAAGGAAACATAATGGATCAGCAAATTCAGGAGCACACAAGCAGGAAGCGGGAGTTGAAGGTAATCAGTGAGGAAAGAACCAAGAGAGATTAAAGCGATTTAAATCGCTTGGAATTAATTTTTGAACTGAAATTTGAGAGGATCCCCATGAGGCAAATTTACAAATGGGAAATGGGGAAAGGAGCTTGGCAGGTTAGGGGTGAAAATTGGTGAGAATAATTAGCCAATGCACTTATGAGGTTGGAGAAAAAAATTGTTTGTAAAATTAAGCAGATTTGCACTGAATTTATAAAGACAAGAAGCATAATGCTTAACCCATTTCGAGAGTTTATATGATATGTATAAAAAAAAGTGTTTCTTTATTTTTTCAATAGTCAGCAACACTGACGCTATTAGTAGCTATGAACACAATGTACGTGCTGGCAGTTAAACTTTCATAGATTCCACCCAATTTCGGGCTGCCTCTCGCCGCATTATTTCAATGTGGCCGCTTATGAGTGCGTGTGTGTGTGTATGCATGAGTGCCAACTACAGACAGCCAGTGGCAGACGCCATTTAAGTTGCAAAACTTTTAAGCTACTTCAGCGTTAAAACAGCTGAAATAGTTTTGAAGTGACTGACAATTAGCGTCAAGCGTTAGTTGAGTATTGAAAGAGCTGGCAAAGTGTAATAATTTAATAGCAAAACTAGTTCGAAACTAACGCCTTAAAAACTAAAATAGACAGAATTGATGAACGAAAATGCGGCGAAAATGGTTTCCTGAAAGCATGTGAAATACTTAGAAATTTGTAGTTTGAGTAACTTGGAAAAAAGGAACTTTTATTAAATTAAAATCATGTAAATTTGTAAATAATTTAAATTATTTATTTTCTTACTGTCTCTTGTTTATTTAAAAATTTTGTTTCATGTGAAACCAGAAAAAATGTAAACATTTTGTTTTGTGTTTGTTTTGTTTATTATTTATTTAAAAGATTTTTTATTTTATGTAATACATATAAAAAAAATCAATTTTTATTAAAATTAAATTAAAAAAATTAAAAGAGATAAGTGGAAAATCGTTTTGTTTTAATTTATTTTTATTTGTTTTATTAATTTAATATATTTTCTTTAAAAGTTTATATTAGTTAATTTAAAATAAATATTTTTTTATTTGATGTAAAATTAAAAAGATTAACCAATAATTACTAAAATTAAAATTTTAAAAATTTATAAAATCAATCAATTAATTTTTTCATTTTAGTTCAATCTATTTTATAATTTTATTAGTTTATTTTCTTTTAAAGAAAAAATGATTAACCAACAATTATTTAAATTAAGGGGCCCGAACACTGTAAACTGCGATTTTTCATATGTTTTTTATTTTATTTATTAAAAAAAAACGGACGTTCCGATTTACATGAAACTTTACACATATGTTAATAAATGTTTAGATTATCGAAAAAAAATTTTTTTTTTTTTTTTTGGCGGCCATGTTTGTATTCTGTAGCTGATCCAAAATGTCGTCTTTTTAAAATGACCCTTGTCGCGTTGACAGCATAACTGAAAAAGTTTTTATCCGATCGACCTGATTCAAATTGCATTCTATTCGGGAATAGTGTCGCTTCTGCTCGACGTAGCCGATTTTCGATATATGCCAAACTTTTTTTTTTATAAATAATTTAGTGCAAAATTTTACGCGAAAAAAAAAACTTTTTCTTCAAACAGCCGCCATTTTTTTTCTAATCAATATTTTTAAAATCCCCTACGTCAAACAGTAGCCAGTAATGTATATTTCAAGAATCTTTTTTGTTTTTTGCTCTAGGAGGCTCCGTTATGCTGATTTGCTGTCAACGCGACAAGGGTCATTTTAAAAAGACGACATTTTGGATCAGCTACAGAATACAAACATGGCCGCCAAAAAAAAAAAAAAAAAATTTTTTTCGATAATCTAAACATTTATTAACATATGTGTAAAGTTTCATGTAAATCGGAACGTCCGTTTTTTTTTAATAAATAAAATAAAAAACATATGAAAAATCGCAGTTTACAGTGTTCGGGCCCCTTAAACCAAAAAAAATTTTAAAAAAGTAGAATTGTTTTTTATTCAAATCAATAAATTTTTTCGTTTTAATTAAATTTATTTTATAATTTTATTAATTTATTTTATTTACTTTAAAAAATGACTAACAAACAATTACTTAAATTAAACCTAAAAAAAAATTTTAATTTAATTAATTTTATTTCATAATTTTATTAATTTATTATTATTATAATAATGAATTTATTACTAAATAATTATATTAATTTATTTATTTTCTTATAAATAAAAAATGATTAACCAACAATTACTTAAATTAGAACTGAAAAAATTTAAAAAAGCAATTAATGAATTGTTTTTTATTTAGTTTGAAAGAAAAAATTAGTAATTAACAATTACATAAATTAATTTTTTTTTAAATTAAAAAGGATCATAAATAAATTGTTTCGTTTGCTCTTAATTTATTTTAAAATTTTATTAATTTAAGCTGTTTAACTAATTTAGTTTTTAAATTTCAATAATTTAGTTTTCAAATCTATAATTTAAAAAAAAATTTATAAAAATTAATTTTAATATTACAATTTTTTTAAAAAACAATAAAAAAAGAAAAATAAATGAGTTTGAGTAAAAAAAGTTTTGCAGTAAAAAAAATGTGTTGTTTAAAAAATTTTGTTTTTCTTATTTTATATTTTCTTTTAATTTGTTTATTATTTAATTTAAATAGATAATTTTTTGTGCTCTATGCGTAGTTATATAAAAATTTTAAATTAATATTAAAAATAAATTAAACAAATAAAAAAGATTAATAAAGAAATGTTTTTGTTAAAAGAAAATAATTAGTTTTTGCTTTTTTTAATTGTAAAGTTTACAAAATCATAAGAAAATTAATTAATTTGAAAAAATTTACCAAATGATTAAAAACATTAACCATAATTAAATAAATTATGAAACTTAAATAATAGATAATTGACTAATTTAGTAAGTAACTAAAGGAAGTCATTAGCTAAAAAAATCAAATTAAGGTTTTAATATTTATTTTTTAAATGTTTGTCTTATTCAAAACAATCCGCTAATGAAATGTTTGCGAAATAAAAACAAAGGGAACCATAAATTAAAAATAAATAAATTGATTAATAATCAAAATTAATTCATTCAAACTTTTTTTTTAATAAATTCATTAAAATAAAAAACTAATTTCCTTATTAAAAACATAAGGACGCGCATATTACAACTCGCATAATGTCGTTCATTGTCAATTTGAACGCTGCGCGCCGGTCAGCGCGCAACACAACACAACCCAACACAACTTTCTATGCACAACAGAAACGCAACAAAACTGCACGAAACTCGATTTGCCGCTTCGCTGATGCCATTTGCGCGGATTGAAGCTGTTTCCGCTTTCATTCATAAACTATGCAATTCCGCTGACAAATAACAACAATAATACGAAAAACAACAACAACAACAATAACAAGACAATGCAATGCAACAAATACAATAATGGTGGGGATTGGACGAAAATCTACGAAACAATGGCGAAAAAAGTTGTGCGTTGCATTTATACTCGAAGGATTTCAGACAACGAAACTTTATGCATTTTTCACGCCCCTCTGGAGCGCGCTTCGGCTGGCCGCCAAGCAGCACAGTTCGAGCGCGAGGTTAACGCATTTGAGTTGAGTTGAGCTGGCAGTCAGAGTTTCTTACTTGGTCCGCCCATCCGGCACAGCCAGCACAGCATTTCCGGCCACTCGCAATTCGGGCTGCAGCCAGCGAGCGGAGCGCGCTAATTTCTACTAGAAACTTCCGGTTTCAAATTTCAATTGTTTATGCATTCAGGCGAACGGCGCGCGGCGTGGTTCGGCGCAGCGCACAACTCATATCCATTTAACAAACTCAACCCGGCCCAAACTGTCCGCGCGTCAACACTTTTTTTTTCAATTTTTTCCGTCTGTCTTCATGCTGCCTACGCGCTGCTGACGATAGCTCGGCCAGGTGCCGCTCTGACTTTCCCTCTGTCTGTCCGATTGTCTGTATGTCTGTCTGTCTGACTGCTTGTCTGTCGCTCGGCTAAAAGTGGCGCTATTCAATTTTTCTTGCCCACTGGCCGCAAGTTTTTTGCGCGCTCAGCTGCCGTCGCTGTGTTTGTGTTTCGACATTAATTAGCACAACTCGAGCTGAGTGCAGAAAGCGGAAATTTTTCGTGGCAACGCCAATGAAAATATGTGCAAAATAAAAACGCAACGAAAGCAAATGAAAGAAGGCGAACGCCGGCAAAACTGCAATGCAAATGAAAGGAAAATACAAGTTTGTAAGTTATACGCTTTTATGCAGTAATTAAAAATGCATTTCCAGCGGATGACAGCAAAACCGAACAAAGGCAACGAGCCGAAGCGTTGGAAAAACTAGCGTGAAAAAATGGCAAAAAAAAACAAAATGGCATTGCAACTTGTCGACGTCACCTGAGACGTTAAAATGTCATTAATGTCAGCGTTGTTGCCAGGGAAACAATTCCTGGACATGTCCTGGTTGTTTGTTTGTTGCTTTAATTTAAAGAAATTGTGAATAAATTTTAGTTGAAGACATTGTTGTGCATTCTAAGGTTCGAGATGGCTGTGTGAGTGTTTGAGGAAAAATTGGGTCTAAAATGTTGAAACAATTTTGAAATTATTTATTATTATTATTTATTATTATTTATGAAATAAAAGTTAAGAAAATATGTTAAATATTGTAATGAAAATTTGAAAATGTTTAGTTTTATTCAAAGAACATGTTAGAAGTTTGTTTTTATATCAAAGCAATCTGTCAGGAGTTGGGTAGCATTGCATTAGTTCAAAAAGGACGTACGGCGACAGAAAGGACATTCTGGAACAAGTTTTTGAAGTAAGAACTTGAAGACACTTCATTTGAGTAGAATGAAGGCATTGAAACTTGGTTTACTTTTTCTATATATCTTTCTTCTTCTTTTCCTTTCTTTTCCCTCTGTCTACTTTGGATGCCACCTCTCTTCTTATCGACAGTTGGGTCCTGTCATTCACTTTTGCCTCTTAAAGCGGCAAAGTCAGGCGTTGTGTAGCATTGCATTAGTTCAAGAAGGGGACAGACAGGCCATTATGGAACAAGTTTTTGAAGGAAGAACTTGAAGACATGAAGAGTTTAAGATTTGAGTAGAACGAAGTCATAAGTGCTAAGGAACATGGAGACAGCAGGGAGACTATTTCGAAATCAAAAAACACGAAATTAAAACCTGATTTTCTTTTTCTACATAACTTTATTTTTCCTTTTCTTTCCTTCTGTTTACTTCAGATGTCACTTCTTCTTTTCGACAGCTGGATCCTGTCGTTCACTTTTGCTTAACCCTTTCGCTACAGGTTTGTACTGGGGAAAGTTAAAATTTTAAATTTTACGTCTTAGGCTTCTATGTTGTTATATTAGCAACATTCCATAAGAAATTTTCTAATTTTTATACTCGGACCCTATATTTTAGAGTGTTTTCTACGAGAGCAACCACATCGTTGTGGCTGTAATAATTACTTAAACATACAACTTTTTACGCATAACGAAAATTTGAATATTTCTTCATGTACTTCAGCCAAAATTAAAAAAAAAAAAAAAAAAAAATAAGTTCTCTAATTTTTCTGCTTCTTCTTCCTTCACTATGTCAAGATATACCATTAAAAAAACGTGTATACTTCTCTTCTTTAAACTTAAATATTCAGTTTATTAATTTCGTATTTTTCCTAAAACTTCAAACTATTCTAGAGACCAACAAAAAAATTTATTCTTGCAACCATAGAGGATGCAGACGTCCACAAAGTAGCATGTTGCCATATGGCAACAAAATAGCGAAAGGGTTAAAAATAAAAAAGAAACATGCTAAATTTTGCTGCCACTATGAATCAGTGATTTATGTATTACATAGACCGCAACTTTGGTTTTCATCAGTTCAAATAAATTTGTAATAATTGTCATCAGTTTTTCTTCCAAAAGCTGTCATCAATTTTTGTATCAATAGATACTTATACACAAACCACATTCTGATTCAACTACAACGTTTTCATATGAAGCAAAGTTAAATTGGAATATAAAACTTTACTTAACTTAAATTCAAAAGATTTTTATATAACAGAAGTACAGAAGTGTGTGTAATTGTACAAAAACTCATCTAAAACTAAACACCAAATATTTCCACAATTGTTGACAACTTTGTCACAGTGTCGCATTGGTCACTCAGATAAACTTTTTCTTTCATTTTTGTGCTTAAACTTTTGTCAAAAAACTTGACTACCACAAATTTATGGGACAGTTATTGAAGTTGTTAGTCATAGAAAAAAAACTTGTTTTGGTCACGCTTAAAAATTGAACAAGTTTCACACACTGTTCAATAAGTTTATTGTCGTTGCTCACTATTGCGAAATTTTGCCATTCAAAGCCGCAAAATGTTTATTGCATTTTAGTTGGTCGGCAAAATTTCGCCACAAACTGGCAACGCAGATATTTGTTGCACTCGAATAAATCGCAACTTTTTCGCTCGAAGAGATTGAAACAATCATAATTCGCAGCAATAAACAAGTTTTTATGCAATTTTCAATCGTGCTGCCATTTTGTGTGGTTACCTTAACATGGCGTTGCCACACTTTTTGATGTTGCAGTTTTTTGTTTTATTGCCAGTTTTGTGCGCCGCCTCACCTCATGACCAACTTTTTCAATATCATCAGCCGCATAGACAATTTGTTCCCGCCCTGCCTCCCTGTCACCCCATGCAACGACAACGTGACAGCCTGCGTTGCCACATGCTGCAAAATATGCTTGGGAAAGTTTTCGCGCGTTCACGTTTAAGTTGCGCTGCTGTCGCTGTTGTTCGTTGTGCCATTGTGTTGTCTTGGCTGTTGTAGCTGTGTGCGTGTCTGCCGCGCATGCGTTGTGCGCATTTCGCAAATGACGAAAATTATTAAAATGCCTTTTATGGTGTTGAATGAAAATTAAATTCCCTTTTTTTGCATTGCACCGCAATTTACGTGCAGAAATTATTACTTTGCATAAACGCATTCACACACACATACAAACACATAAACACATAAACACTGCAATGCAAGGAGTGCATGCAACGCCTCCGATTCCGTATGTTGCACCACGCGTGGCAAGCGTGTTGTTGTTTGTGTGTTGGCGTGTAAACTGAGTTACTGCTCGAACGTTTTGTTTTGCACAGACATTGTTGTTTTTGTTTTTGTTTTCTTGTATGCTTATTCAGTTTTCTTGCCTTTTGCCATGAGTGATGCGCTTTTATGATACTTGTGACTTTTTTTAATTAAGTGAATGTGCAACTTATGCATAGGTGAGCGTATGAAAGTGTGCGTATGTGTGTGTGTGTGTGTGTGTTGTGCGAAGTTGTCTGCTGTTGCCGGTTGAGGGGGTGTGTCTGCTTATGTGTGTAAAACGAATGAGTTTGTAAATAAATTTGAGTGCTTCTGCTAGACTGACAGTTGTGACAGCGCTTTTTCTCACCTCGACGCAAGTGTAGGCGTTAGTTGTGCATAAGTAAAGCATTAGCTGTGAAGGTGCAAGTTTTTGAACATTTTAAACATAGTAAAGTTAAACTTTTAAAGCAAATATAGTCGACATTTTTAGAGAGACAAATTTTGTACAAAAATGAATTAAAAAAATTTATGTATTTTTATTTGACATGGAAAAAATTTTTAAATATATATTTTTTAATGTGAAGAGGCAAGTTTTTGAACATTTTAAACATAGTAAAGTTAAACTTTTAAAGCAAATATAGTCGACGTTTTTGGAGAGACAAATTTTTTACATTAAAGAATTAAAAAAAATTTATGTAGATTTATTTGACATGGAAAAAATTTTTAAATATATATTTTAACATTTAATAACACTAAGACAAATGGAAAAATATAACTTTGTGTGTGTATGTAAGCGAAACATTATGAAAATGATGCGAAAATATTTAAGTCATTTAGTATGAGTAAAATTTAAGAAGAGGTAATAGAAAAGAGAAGCGATTATGTATTCTCGCTTATTCAACAGAAGCCACATCTTAATATGATACAACCCATCTTCCGAAATCACGAAAATCCGTGTTCAAAAATGTATGTTGTATGCATGTTGAAACCCAAAATCTCCTTGATCACAAGTCAAAATTTTATTATTTTCGCTTCATTGATTTCATAGTTACTGTGTCGCATAGTTACTGTGTCGTTTAGTAAATGGGCAAATTGGGTAAATAAATAAATAAGAGTTTTTGTACTTTACTTTTTTAAAATTGCAGCTTCCGCTTCTTTTTAATAACTTTCGAACCAATAACGTAAGAGTAATGAAATTTTGACACGTTTTTTTTCTATATCAATTTTCAAGGATATAAAGGATTAAAATTTTCAAAGGACCTTTTTCTTATCCTTTTTTACAAATAGATAAAAAATGAATTTTATTTAAATTCTTGTGCCTTTCCTCTTTTATTTGATATACATATCGCCATATTCTAACGAGGTTAAGTATTTTTTATATTTTTTTTATTTTGTATCCCCTTCAAAATTTTGAAGTCCTTTTAATGGGACAAAGGATGTAGAAATGAAAAATTGAGTACGCAGTATTACTATGTTTGGTCTCTAGTTTCACGCACATATGGATTTTTCCCGGTGTGAAAAACACTGTCGCACGGTGTTATAGTTTGATGATAGTTTGATGGGTCCAGACAATGAATGACAACTAATTGAAGTGATCCCCCAGTGAAGCGGTAAACTTTGTCTTATCTAAGCTTGATGGGTGATAAGCAACTGAATTGATCTCAACCGAATTATTAAGCTGAGTCTGATCATAGTGTGATGGATCCAGGTAATGTATGACAACCAACTGAAGTGGTGCCACCCGAAATCTTAAAAAGAGCTTGATCATAGTTTGATAATTATTTGATGAGCCCAGGCAATGAATGACAACTTATTGAAGCGATTACACCCAAATTGTTAAACTGTGTCTTATAGTTAGATCATAGTTTAATGGGCCCAGGCAATGAATAACAACCAACGGTACCAACCGAAATATTAAAATGAGTGTGATCATAGTTTGATGATAGTTTGATGCGACCAGGCAATGAATTCCAAACTACTGAAATGATCCCAACCGAAGTGTTAAACTGTGTCTCATAGTTTAATCATGGTTTGATGGGTCCAGACAATAAATGACACAAAACCGATTTGATCCCACCCGAAATATTGACTTAAGTCTAATCATTGTTTGATGGGACAACTAAATAAAGTTATCCCACCCGAAGCGTTAAATTGTGTCTCATAAAAGTTTGATGATAGTTTGATGGATCCAGGCAATGAATGACAACTAATTGAAATTATCCTAACCGAAGTGTTAAATTGTGTATTATCCTAGTTTGATCATGGTTTGATGGGTCCAGACAATGAATGACAACCAACTGAATCGATCCCACCCGAATCGTTAGACTGTGTCTTATCATAGTTTTATAATTGTTTGACAGGTCCATATAATGTATGACAAAGAACTGAAGGGATCCCTCCCGAAGTGTTGAACTGTGTCTTATAAATAGTTGTTTTAGAGATAGTTTGATGATAGTTTGATGGGTCCAGGCAAGGAATGACAACTAATTAAAATGATCCCATTCGAAACTTTAAACTCTGTCTTATCATAGCTTGATCATAGTTTGATGGATCCAGGCAAGGAATGACAACTAATTGAAGTGATTTCACTCGAAATGTTAAACTGTGTCTGAGGTCCAGGCAAGGAATGACAACTAATTGAAATCCCACTCGAAACGTTAAACGGTGTCTTATCATAGTTTGATGGGTCCAGCCAAAGAATGACAAATAACTGAAGCGATCCCATCAAAAAGTGTTAAACTGGGTTTGATCGCAGTTTGATGGGTCCGATTCGAAAAGTCGTGTGCACATTAGAGTTCTTTGCAAAGAAACTCCAAAGGAGTTAAGTAAAAACTTAGTGCTCATATCAGTGCTATATAGCAACATTCGAGAGATACTTAAATTGCTGGAAAGACTCCTAATTTCTTACGGTTTAATATTTGAGTATCTTTAGTCACATTTTAGTTTTTCGGGTTTAATTTTTGTTGCAAGTAATAAACTGTTAGTATACCTTGCAAACCAAACCACACACATTATCGGAGCACAATTAAATTATTGCTTGTCGCTTTCATAACATTTTAACTTCCCTACAAGGAATGGCCTAAAGTCTCTGATGGGAAACAGTAGCAATGTTGCATTATGTTTGCCTTATATAAAGTTATACTTTTATACTGAAAACAACACAAATATATAAAATCTATTTTTCTTGATTACTCAAACTTGCTACTTAAAAGTTGCCACTTCTTTATTTTTATTGAATAACAACACACCTTTCAGCAGCTTGGTGCATTACCTGACTGTGCTTCAGTCATTTGCATGCGAACGCAATAAAGTCGCCCTTTAAAGACCCAACTGACACGCCAGATAAATGGGACATATTCAAATCAGCACTCGGCCGCAGCACTCACTCACGCTCCCATTAGTGGCTGCGCGCGCGCCAAGTGCCCACTGCAGACGCCCACTCGCCCACTCAAGGCGGCTGCCACGGCACAGCAAAGGAAAGAAAGTGGAAAAAACCATAAAAAAACCTCAATTGAAATACTCAACGGGCGCATAATTCATCAAGACTTTACATTGCTTTGCCATGTGAGCGCGCCAGGTAGAATGGTGCATGTAAATCCTTATCAGCGCCAAAGGATGCAGAGGATATGCGGCGTCAAGTATTTGAAATCATAAAAAATACATTAAGACACAAAAGCCCGAGGGAAGCGGTGAGCAAGAGGGCATGTTGCACAGTGGCATAAATAGCTGAAAACAGTGGAGTGGCGAAAGTGGAGCGAGAGCTGAGAGTTGACGCCGCTCTGCGCTGACATCGGCACAGCAGGCATTGCGCCAGAAAGGCAGTGTTGCAACATATGGTTGCATACACCGTGCGACAAAAATTAAAAAAATTGTCACACCGGAAAAAGTCCATATGGGCGTGAAAATAGAGATCAAACATAGTAATACTGCGTACTCAGTTTTTTGTTTCTATATCCTTTGTCCTTTCAAAAGGACTTCAACATTTTGAAGGGGATAGAAAATAAAAAAATATAAAAAATACTTAATCTCGTTAGAATATCGCGATATGTATATCAAATGAAAGAGGAAATTCTCAAAAGTTTGAATAAATTGATTTTTTATCTACTTGTAAAAAAGGGGATATGAAAAAGGTCCTTTGAAAATTGTAATCCTTTATATCCTTAAAAATGTATATAGAATTTTCTTGAAAAGTAAGTATGTTAGAACCCAAAATCTCCTTGATCACGTGTCAAAATTTCATTACTCTAACATTATTGGTTCGAAAGCTAAAACAAGGCGGAAGCTGCAATTCTAATGAAGTACAAAATTTCTAATTTATTCGAGTATCAGTATTTTAAATAATAAAAAGATACAAAATCAATGAAGCGAGAATAATGAAATTTTGAGACGTGATCAAGGAGATTTGGGGTTTTAACATACTTACTTTTCAAGAAAATTCTATACAAATTTTCAAGGATATAAAGGACTAAAGTTTTCAAAGGACCTTTTCCATATCCTTTTTTTACAAATAGATAAAACATAAATTTTATTTAAATTCTTGAGCCTTTCCTCTTTCATTTGATATACATATCGCCATATTTTAACAAGGTTACATATTATTTTTATTTTGTATCCCCTTCAAAATTTTGAAGGGGATTATGCTACCTTTTATCGCCATATTCTAACGAGGATAAGTATTTTTTATATTTTTTTTAATTTTGTATCCCCTTCAAAATATTGAAGTCCTTTTAAAAGGACAAAGGATGTAGAAATGAAAAACTGAGTAGGCAGTATTACTATGTGTGGTCTCTACTTTCAGGCCCATATGGATTTTTTCCGGTGTGAAAATTGCTATATTTCTCTCTCCACGTGTGTATGTGTGCGTCGATGAAATCGTATGTGTGTGGGTGTGCGGTGGTCCATTAGCCTAAGACACTTGGCGCGCATAAATCTAAGCGGCAATAGTCGTTCGTTCGACATAAATGACTCGTTTGCGGACGGACAGGTGGTTGGCTGCCACATGGTTGCACTTTAATGTTTTTGCGTTCGTTGTAGATGCCATAACTTGGCCTCTCACCTGTGCGACCTGCAGTGACTTTGCGCTGCACTGGTCTTTTCGGCTTTTGTCTTTGGGCTGTAAATTTTCCAAGAGTTGCCATAGCATTTATGCCACATCAGCGTTTATTTAAATTCTCAAATTTATGCGAGTGCATACATGCACCTCTGCACACACACTCACACACATTTTTACACATGCTCT
The DNA here is from genome assembly GCA_964056695.1 of Melieria picta. Taxonomy (NCBI): domain Eukaryota; kingdom Metazoa; phylum Arthropoda; class Insecta; order Diptera; family Ulidiidae; genus Melieria; species Melieria picta. The sequence goes on along the minus strand of OZ057399.1, from coordinate 128,977,517 downwards.
GAGTCTTCAACGCTATGGCAACTTTGAAAGTGCGCTTAAGTGTCAGCAACGGACTAAATGCTTAGCGACAGCAACACAAACAGCTCGATGACAGTTTCGACTTGACTTGTGCAACACGCCACGGCGGCTGCCAGCAGCTTATCATATGCTTGCCGCATGCTTGAGCGCTCAACTTTTTCCACAACGTGGCGACTACATTTTTGTAGTCGCAGCCTCTTGGTTGGCTTTGCGCCCTGCAGCCAACGCATCTCCGGTGGCAGCTGACTTGTATTGCAGCATTACTTCCGCCTTGGCGACCATCGCTGTGCGCCTCACTGCCTGCGATAATGTGAGCTGGCTGGCTGGCTGCTCGACACAATTGCGACTGTGTGCCGCGCGTGTTGGGTGCAGTTCCTAAGGCCAGCGGCTGTGGCTGCTTTTGCTTCATTAGCATAGCGCGTCAGCGTTGGCGCGTTGCCTGGCTTTTGTCAACTGCTGCTGCATTGTCGATGTTTGCCGGCTGTGCTGTGCGTTGTTGCTAACGGAGTGCCGTTTCCATGCCGTCGAGTTGGGCGCGTTTGCTTCGTTTCCGGGCCGCGCGGCCTCGCTCGCCGCTTCGTCAAGTAATGCGCGCTTATTTGCGTTTCAGCACGCTGCGTCAATTTGTTACAATTTGCGCTGATGTGGTGACTCTATGTGGGTCTGTGTGTGTGTGTGTGAGTACAGCATGGCTTCGCTCTCGACTGTTGCGCACATTCCGACGGCAGCCCGTTCGTCCTGTGTGCCGTCGCTACATCATTAAAATGCAGTTTGCAGCGTATTTATCTTGTTAAATTGGTTTTTCGACGGGACCTTTTGTTTTTGTTAAATATAACTCCAACTTTCTCTCCATTTTTTTCCGCTTTTCTATATTTTGCCTTTCACTGTACGTTTTCTTTTTCGGTTAAGCCCAGCAATTGACCGTCACAGCGACTTTGTTGCATGTCAATCGCCAGTTCATTTACTTCAAATTTCCATTGCATACTTTTGTGCTGATTTTCTTTAACCCTTTCGCTACAGAGTTTTACTGGGGAAAGTTAAAATTTAAAATGTTACGTTCTATGTGGTTATGTTAGCAACATTCCATAAGAAATTTTTAAATTTGTATACTCGAACCCTGTATTTTAGAGTGTTTTTCTATGAGAGCAACCACATCGTTGTGGCTGTAATAATTACTTGAACATAAAATTTTTTACGCATAACGAAAATTTGAATATTTCTTCATTTACTTCAGCCAAAATTAAAAAAAAATTATCTAAATTGAAAGAAAACGTCAAATTAAAAATTGCTCTTATTTGTTCTGCTTCTTCTTCCTTTACTATGTCAAGATATACCATTAAAAAAACGTGTATACTTCCCTTCTTTAAACTTTAATATTCAGTTTATTAATTTCGTATTTTTCCTAAAACTTCAAACTATTCTAAGGATTAAGAAAAAAATGTATTCTTGCAACTATAGAGGATGCAGACGTCCACAAAGTAGCATGTTGCCATATGGCAACAAAATAGCGAAAGGGTTAAACAGCACATTTTAAATACGTTGCTCTAATATTGAAAACGATTTTTGTGTTGTGCTGTCTCCGTCAAATGACAGCTTTTCAACGCTTGCAGTCAATTTGATTTGATTTTCTACAAAAATGACCAACTGAACAGCATTTCATGTTCACATGCGTCGCTGCTTCGCTGCCTGAAAGTATGCTACGTGCAGTTTGTTACTTTATTATATTGAAATGAAATAGAAACTTGTTGGCACACCTGCCACATGGCCGTCTACATCAAACACATTTTCTGACTGTATGGTAGAAATACAACAAAAAAAAACTGGAAGCAGAAAAATGGCAAAACATCTGGTGCAGTGCAGTCGGAATTTATGTCAGAATTGTTCACATTTTAAAAATTCCCTCTATCTGCTATTGAATTGGTTTTGGTGCCAGTGAGACGAAGAGAGAGAGAGGCAGAAATAAAGACAGGGATTGAAAGAGGGTGGCCGAGGGGCAGAAAAGGCCACACAGTTTTTAAGTCAGACGGTGGCTCACACAGTTTACTTGAGACTTGCATAGTATACAAATAATTTTAGCTATATTTGTGTTTGTGTGCATTGTGTGGAAATATTGGTGACATATACGTTTTTGCTGTCAGATATTTTTAGCGGTAGAGGCGAGTGAGGTTTTTTCGCAGAACTATTTATAAAGTGTAGTAAATAAATTTGCATTAACAAGAAGTGACAAGACATATTTTCATGAAGCTGGTTAGCTGCTGGGAATTATGGCTTTTTCCACATAAATGTTTATAAAATTCAGGGCAGTGGATATTCTTGAGAAAAGTGAAACAATTCTTATGTACTTAATTTCTACTTGAAGCTTTCTTAGATAAAGAAGAAAATAAGAAAATAATTAGAAAAATTGAAAGTAGTGTGAATAGTGTAAAAAATAATATAAATAATATTCATTAAAGCTTTTAAACAGATAGATGAGGCCATTAAGGTCGGTGGCGAACAAAGCTTATATGACGCCCGAGGCAAATTGTCAAAGTGCCGCCTCTAAATTTTTGTATTAAAATACTTATGAAAATTATAAAGACAATAATACTTTTAATTAGTCTGTAGCAATTCGTTCTGTAGACCGAAATAAATAAATAAACAAATAAATAAATAAATAAATAAATAAATAAATAAATAAATAAATAAATATATAAATCAATAAATAAATATTTCTGAAATAAATAAATATTTCTGAAATTTGGCGCCCATTTCAAATATTTTTTTCACGTACAAAATTGATCGATTCGCTCACAAATTTTGCCGCCCCTCCCAAAATGCCACATTAGGTATTTGCCTCAGAAGCCTCGTGCTTTGACTGCCACCGATTAAGGTCCATTGTGACAACACAATCAATCGAACTTAAGTCCACTAAGTCATTGAACCAGTTTGAGTTCCTTTCGAAGCCTAGTAGACAGTGAATTGTCCTACTGACTAGATTCTCTAGATTGTTGAAGAAGAAGCGATTCAGGTGAGTCTTCTTTCTTCTGAGATATGAATAAGTTAGTTTAGGTTAGGTTGGAGTGACAGCCTTCTACGTGAAAAGCTCATATAAGAACAAATTGTGGCTCATTGTGGTACCAAAATCAGGCTGAGAACGAAGAGAGAGAGAGAGATATTCAGATGCAATATTTCGATTAAATTAATACATAAAGCTGAGACGAGAAGGTTATGTCTTCTTCTGGCTAATGAAAGACATTGACACAACAGTCGAAGAACGATCTACTCCTCGAAGCCGCAACCTCTACAGAAGTGGTTGGATTGTAGTCTCAGTCTTTTTGCATGCTTTCCCCAAAGACTGTGACCCGTAAACACCGACACCGTTGGTGGCCTATTGAGTGACGACTGAGGTTAAGCAGCTGCTTGGTCCATTTCATATTATAGGCTGACCAAGTTAGTAGAGAATTATTGCAGATCTGTTGCTCAGACTACAGTTTGTTTGCTTCTTTTTGATAAAATTATTTGAGCATCAATTTGATCGATGCAAGTGGAGCCCCCACTGCACTGGGAGAAAGGAACTGGCGATTTCGTCCGCCTCGCAGTTGCCTACAGTACCCCTGTGCCCTGGCACCCAGAATAATGAAACATTGGTGCCTCCTGCTTTGGTGTTTATGAATTTTCGACAGTCCAAGACCAGCCTGGATGAGGTGGTCACCCGACGCAAGCAACTTGATGACTGCCTGACTGTCCGAATATATGTGAAAATCCGTTATATGTGCGTTTCCGCGAATAAGCCATATAGAAGCCTGGTACATAGTCATTTGTTCTGCCTAGAAGACACTGCAGTGATCAGGCAGACGTAAGGAAAGGCGAAACAGCCAACCTTGTTTGCCAATTTGGAGCCATCAGTGTAGAAGTTGGTGTGGAATTGTCACTGGATAACTCACTTCCGGTTCATTCTTCTCTACTTGGGACAAGGATCGTAAATCCGTAATCAAACTTAGTGGGCGTGCAGATGTGATCGATGATGGTAGGCACCGAAAAATGCTAAATAAGAATCCTGGAATGACCAAAATTCCGCAATTTTATAAATAATAATAATAATTTAATAATTGATTGTTTCCTATAGTCTGTAAGTAATACAACTGAAGACTGAATATATAAATAAATAAATAAATAAGTTTAAAATTGTTGACTTTTCATTGAAAGAAGACTTGCATCCCAATAACGATATCGAAAAACTTTACAATATAAGAATTCATAATAATGAATTTTTTAATCAAAAATACACTCATTTTACATAATCCAATGTTATTTTTCAATTTATTTCAAATGTATTAACTGAAAATCATTAAATTGAATTCACCTAACTAAGCCGTGTCGCCACGTTGTCATTGTTGCTGTTATCAACAAAAACTGAAATTTATTTGCCTGATAATTGAGATAGCAGCCATATCCGTTTCCGCTTACAAACTCGCTGAATGCGCACACAAATGCAGTCATAGCAATAAATTCGTTTTAAACTAATAATACAACAACTACAACAGCAATAAACTCATACATCTGTATATGTGGCAACCAAACGCGGCGCAGTGAACTAACTCAGCAAAACTCACAAATAAACCGCAACTATGAAACGAACTCAAATTGGTAATTAACTACAACAGGACATCCCGTTGTTGGTGACTTTTAGTTGTTACATTTTTATTATTATTTTTTTAATGAACAATTTTCAACATGTTGGCCTCGTTTTATGAGAGAAACATAAAGCGACAGGTTTTATGGCTGGTTTTATTGTCATTTGATGACAGTTGACAACAACAACAATTGACAAGGGAATAGTCATAAAATTTGATTTAGTTTGTTAAAAGCAGTTAAAAGCAAAGAAGTGTCATAAATGATTGCAGCAAAGTTGTGCAGAGATTTGATGGCGTTTCTATGATTTAAATCAGTAGTAGGGAGAAAAAATAGAATTAAATTAAGTCCTCAAGTGATCATTCCTTCAATGACAACTTTGTAAAACATTCAAACGAATCGGCAAACTTCTGCCTGTTTAAACATATAAAATAAGTTGATTATATTTTTTGGGTAAATTTGAAGCAGCGCATTTTTCTTGCTTGCCAGTTCTGCTATTGAATTGAGAAACTTTTTAAATTTCAATTAATTTTGATTTTTCCTGCGCACTGCGTTTCTGCGTTGACCAGTTTCATTCAGTCCAACGACGCATGGCTGAAAAACTAACCAGGTAAAATTGTAATTGGCGTAAAGCAGTGAAAAAAACGCTGCTTCTGAATACTCCATGTTCACCGAAAACACAACTTTGGCAACAATAAAAGTTTGAACTTTTATGCGAAAAGCTTGTGGCCACTGGGCGAGCGAGCGAGCAAAAGTTATAGGTTAACTTTTGTTGGGACAACTGTTAGTGACAGTTCGTAGTCGATTTGCCAGAGTCGATAGTAAACGTACGCAGTGAGCTGAGAGGAAAGGAATTCATTTAGTAAAGACTCATTTATTAGTGCTTGTCGATCTCTGAGCAGTGTTGCCAGATCAGGAGATTTCCTAGTAGATTTAGAAGATTTTTGGCCTTTTAGGAGAATTTTTAGGAGGAAGATATGTTTAGAAAATTTTGATGATGATATATTTTACATCATAAGTGACACTGAAGCTTTCAATATTAAAAGCTTAAGTGTCTTATTTGATTTCGTTAAATTTTATGCATCAAAGTGCATTTAACAATAAACCTGAGAAATTCCTTGAAATAAAATATAACCAGTAATTTAAAAAAAATATCTTCGTTATGTACACCGTGGCGACGAATAACTGTTACCTTTTTTCAAAGCGCTGCTGCGCCTATCGTATTAGGCCTAGACTTATTATATTTTTTTTGTATTTTTTTTGTATCAATACTGTAAACAATACACTAGTTAGGCAACGAAATCATTCACTGTAAACAATTTGAGAAGCATACACGCCAAACGAGAACTTGGGGTAAAATTACATTTGAAGGGTGAAAAACCAAGGGTGATTGTTAAATCGCTAAAAAATCTGAAAATCAACAAAATGTTTGTATATCGTACTATAGCGCGGTTTAAGAAAACTAGAACCTTCAAAATCGCAAAAAAGACCGGTCGCAAAAGTACCGGAAGAACTCCAGAAATGGTGAAGAAAGTGCGTGAGCTCATACGTCGAAATTGTGCGATTTATGTAAGAAAGATGGCTAAAGACATGGGTGTGTGCCATAAAGCCTTATAAAATGTTGTTAAAAAAAATTTGAAGATGAATGTCTAAACAAAAAAAAAACAATTCACGGTCTTACAGGGCGTCAAAAAATAATGAGAAAGAAAAGAAGTGAGCAACTCCTTCGGCGGCACGCAAGCTGCGAAATATTTTTTCGGATGAAAAACTCTTTTTGTTACAAGACAGTCATAACGTTCAAAATGATTGCGTGTATGTAACAAGGATGGCTGATATCCCGACTCATAAAAAAGTGATTGGGAGGTATCAATACGTGTCCTCCGTTATGGTATGGGGAGCGATTTCTGCAGAAAGGCAAGTTTCCTCTCCTTTTTAACGAAAAAGGCGTAATAATTAACGCAAACTACTACTTGGAAGAGGTTTCGAAAAGCATTTGTTGCCCCATGCCACGCAGTTATTTGGAAATGCACAATTTCGCTTCCAGCAAGATTCCGCTCCAGCTCACAAGGCAAAACTTGTTCAGAGCTGGTGCAAAGACGAACTTCCATGTTTTATTTCGGCAGATGAATGGCCATCCTCTTCTCCGGATCTGAATCCATTGGATTTCTCTATATGGGGCTTCATGCTGGACAAAATGAAGAACATAAAACACCTGAAGATAGAAGAGTTCAAGCGACGCCTTCAGAAGATATGGAATAAAATACGTTATTTATAGTTACAAGTAAAATAGATTAATTTATAAAGTTATTAAATATATAATTCATATTAATAAATAACAATAATCAATAAAATAAGATAGATCAATTAAGATTAAGAAAATTAATTATTAATAAAAAAAGATTACTGAAAGTTGTTTTAATTTAAGAAATTCCTATTCAAAAAGCAAATTCATCAAGAATTCAAAAATTTCATACCGATTTAAAATAAAAAGTTTAGTTATTTATTAATTTAAATTTAATTAAAAAAAATTTATTTGCGTTATTTATAGTGACAAGTAAAATAGATTAATTTATAAAGTTATTAAATATATAATTCATATTAATAAATAAAAATAATCAATAAATTAAAATAGATCAACTGAGATTACGAAAATTAATTATTAATAAAAAAAAGATTACTGAAAGTTTTTTTGATTTAAGGGGGTATTACGATTTTTGAAATTTTTTTTTTCCATTTTTTTGTTATTGTTTCATTCTATTCGTATATGCGTCTAGAATTCGTCCCCCGAATATCAGATCGATCCGTACATTAGAAAAAAAGTTATTGATATATATATTGTTATATGTATGCGTGAAAAAGAAGCGAACGCAGGGCGCGCGCTCATTTAAACGCGTTTTTCTCGAAATCATGTATTTGAAATCGGTTCCAGCTCGGGAGAAAAACTGTAAAGTGCAATCGGCCTAATTTTTTTTTCTACTTATTTTTAAATACAATATCTAGTGCCTGACGAGAGCTTTTTTTTTTTTACTTCGTATTTTTTTTTCTACACGACTTTTCGTCCCAAAAAAACGACCATTTTTCGTATGTTTTTTTTAAAGTGCTGCCATTTTGTTACATTTAAAGAAAAGAAAAATTTCCTCTCGTCAGGCACTAGATATTGTACTTATCTTTCAAAAACACTTTGATTTTTTGATTTCAGATATGCAGAATTGCTGATCTAGCTGGAACCGCAACTGATTTGCCGACTGGGATGTCCACTTCAGCGCCCTCTATAAATTACACTTTAAATGAAAATGTCAAAAAAAAAATTTTTTTGTACTCTTGAAGTTTGATACTACGATGTGTAAAAAGATTTGAATAAAAAAAGTTTTTCAGTTTCTCAAAAGAAAAAGTTGAAAATTCATTGAAAATCGCCCAAAAAAATCGTAATACCCCCTTAACAAATTCCTATTCAAAAAGCAAATTCATCAACAATTCAAAAAGTTTATACTGTTTTAATTTTTTTTATATTATGTTTGTGTTAAGTTGTTTTTTAGCAGAAGCTGAATGAATAAAAAGGCTGCAATAAAAAACAACCAAATAGTCGGATGGTTGGTTTACGAGATATGTGCTCAAAACTGAAATAAGAAGGGAAAAAGTGTTTTTCGAAGATTTTTCGAAAACGCTTCTTAAGAAAATTTTTTGATTTTCAGTTTCGTGTTCAGCAGCCGAAGATTAGTCTAAAAAATACTTTTCTTTTTAGGAGCACTCGATGAACCCATTTTTTGTCGAGTAGTGTAATTAATAAAATAAAATAGATCAATTAAGATTAAGAAAATTAATTATTAAAAAAAAAAATAACTCAAAGTTGTTTTGTTTTAAGAAATTCCTATTCAAAAAGCAAATTCATCATCAATTCAAAAATTGATTTTTATATGTTTTGTTTGTGTTGTTTTTTAGTTGAAGCTGAATGAATAAAAAGGCTGCAATAAAAAATCTAAATATATTTTTATTTTTTTATGAGAACTTTAATTCCGTTAATGACAACAACTATTATATTATTAAATTTTTATTAACTCTTTCAATTTTTTAAATGTTTAAATTTTTTCAATTTTATATTATTAAATTATTATTAACTTTATAGATTTTTTTGAATTCTCGGGAGGAAATTTTAGCTTCTTTTAAGATTTAGGAGAAAGTCATTTCAGTTATCTGGCCACACTGTCTCTGAGCGCAGTGGTGATTTTGTGTGGAAAAGTGCAACTATTCTCTCTTATTCTCTATCCAACTCTTCATTCAATTCTATTTCAAACTGTTTTTTTTCTTTTCCTTTTATTCCACTCAACAAGAATTCTGAATCAATACTTCAACTTCATTGTAATGGAAGCGTAATCCAAGTTGTTAATTGAAATCATCAACAATTGATTGAAAAGTTATAAGTGCCACAAAACCAATTTCCTTCTGTCCGATCACGCTCGGCACAATTATCTCTCCGCAGCGTACTTAAGTATTTCTACAGCACTCTTTGCTTGTTTAATGCAATTTCTCTACACTACATCACAATGAATAAATATCCACGAGCTAAATAAAACTACAACCAACCAGCCAACAACCACGCTGCGCTATCTGCTTTCTGCATTTTTTTTCGCAGCGCAAAGCGGCCAAATGGTACAAATGAAATGCCGTTCATATTAAACTGCAAATGAAACCATAAAACTAAGTGGCACCCAAAGCGAACTAACCCACTCGGACACCTACACATACACACACACATACATGTATAAACGCATTTACTCACACTAATGCAAAACGCAAGCAGCGCACAAAGACAGCAACTAAAACCGCATCGAATGCATAGCTGGAATTGAGCACATTGCGCTGCGCTGCGTTGGCCCTGAAGGAGAATTGGCGGCAGCGGGCGTTGGTGTGGCGGCGGAAGAGGCGAGCAAAAAGCGCAGCGCTGGCTGCTGGCGCGCTGAGTGGTTAAATAGTGCAGCGAATACGTTTGCATTACACGACTGGCGAATGTCCTTTTTGTGCAGCTGCCATACCAACTGCACTGCGTTTTTACTTGTCGCTGTGTGTGTGTGGCGTCACACACAAACGCGCTGTAGTGCGCTTAAAATGCTCTCAACTGGAAGCGAATTTCCGTTGCAATGGGAAAATATGCTCCCAGCCAACAACAAAGCGTACGGCATACCGCAGCGATTTCGACCTCACGACTGCTACCTTTTTCACACCCACACACACACGCACACACAACATTGGCCATAGCAACTATTTGTTAAATGTTGTTTTGTGCTTGTACACACACACACACACACATACAAATATCTCCAAGGATGCTGTCAAGCAGAAGCAGGTCGCCGGAATTTCTATGGGCGAACCAGTGCCAGCGTTGCGTTCGCTGTTGTCGCTGTCGTTGTCGGTGCTGGAAGCAAACGCCAGCGATCGTCGTTGCGTTGTGCAGTGCAACGTTAAGGTCGGTCAATGCGTTGTAATTCATAGCATTTTGTTGCTATTTTATTTTTGCAATTTTCAACGCTTTACTTGGCCTCACACATTCACGCCCGCGCCCACGTGTGTCTCAACGTCCTCACTCACGCTCGCACTGGATGCGCTGCTCAGTCATGCAGTCGCCTGGCCAGTGCGGTTGTGGTTATCGAACCACTGCACTTGCTGGATTTTTTTCTCGACTTTTTTCTGGTTTGAAATTTGTTTTTTATTTCCCTCTGTGCGCTGCTGTGCTTTGCCTTGTGGCCGCAAATGCTGTTGATGCGCAAATTGGTTGCGATGTGTTGGTCCGATTATGTTGGCGCTCGCTGAATTGGCTCGAAATGACATGAATTGGCTTAAGGCGCACGCACAGCATGTGACCTTTTAGTATAAGGAAAATATTTTCATTGCCTTTCAAGTGTAAATTTCTGCGTAGGTTTTTGTAGTTTTTGCTCTGTGCAACTTTCGGAGTGCTCGAGTGGCATTTAATGGCATTTGTGGTTTCAGTCGAAGCACTGTAAGACATTTCATGCGAAAATATTGAAAAAGCGCATAGCCAGCTAAGAGCATTATGGTGTTTTTGTACTTTTTTGGTATTGTTAAGCTGATTTTTCAATCAGTTGAGCAAGTGAAACTGTGTCTGGGAAGATCCAATGGGTTCCATGTATGATAGCTTTTTTGTCAGATGAGTCTTTTCTAATCTAAAACATGTAACCAGTAAAATATTTGTCACTTGGTTAACATTATTTGGTGTATAACTACAAAATATATGACAATTTTTAGTTAAATTTTTAGGCTTACGGTCTACACATATCTGGGTGTGAACTGAAGTTTTCAGTTAATCTCATTACGAAAAAAATTTCAAAAAAGTCGCGCAATTTGGAGTTTCATATCTGCGCATTTTTTTTAGTAATTTTTAAGTTGATTTTTTAATCAGTTCCGTAAGTTGAACTACCTCTGGTAGCACCATGAACCCAATGAGATTTATATGTGAGAGCCTTTCTGATGTGTGAAACTCTTTTAACCCAAAATAAGTGACCAGTAAAAGATTGCGCGTTGGCTTATATTAAAATATCTGGCAAATGTTTCACACACAAATAACTCTAAGCTATGTGCTGAAGTTTTTCTGTTGTCATACGAAAAAATTTAAAAAATATTAGCTTAACTTGAAACGTCATATCAAAGTCCTAGAAATCGAATGTCGTATGTCTCATAGAGCTTAGTAGCACATACGACATTTGATTTCTTAGGCAACAACATTTTATTTCTTATTAAAATATCTGGCAAGTGTTTAACACACAAATAACTCTCGCTGTGTGCTGAAGTTTTTCTCTTGTCAAACGAAAAAAATTTACAAAATATTCGCTTAACTTGAAACGCCATATAAATGTCTCAGAAATCGAATGTCGTATGTTTCATAGAGCTTAGTAGCACATACGCCATTCGATTTCTTAGGCAACAACATTTGAATTCTTATTAAAATATCTGGCAAGTGTTGAACACATAAAGAACTCTCGCTGTGTGCTGAAGTTTTTCTCTTGTCAAACGAAAAAAATTTAAAAAATATTAGCTTAACTTGAAACGCCACATCAGCGTCCTAGAAATCAAATGTCGTATGTTCCATAGAGCTTAGTAGCACATACGACATTTGATTTCTTAGGCAACAACATTTGATTTCTTATTAAAATATCTGGCAAGTGTTTATTACACAAAGAATTCTAAGCTATGTGCTGAAGTTTTTCTCTTGTCATATGAAAAAAATTTAAAAAATATTAGCTCAACTTGAAACGCCACATCAGCGTCCTAGAAATCAAATGTCGTATGTTCCATAGAGCTTAGTAGCACATACGACATTTGTTTTCTTAGGTGACGATATAGCACAAGTTTTAGATGTACTCGAAGAATGATAATTTTTTTACGGTAATACGATAAAGTATAAACCGTTACAAACTCCTATATACACTTTTCTGAATGATATATCGAAAAAAAAAATTTATGTATAAATGTTGAAACTCGAAGACAACCCCCAACGACTGATTTTTGACCGTAAGTCCAATTTTTGAGCGTAAATATAAAATTTCAAATGAACAGTTTTTTAGTACTCAACTGGATCTAAAATACATATCTGACATATCAAATAAATTTTCACTGTTACATAGTGTTCTTAAACAACTTTACTCATCGCTGCCATTAACGAATCTGATTCTAACCAGCTGTCCTCCCTTTCAATTATATAACAAATTTCATAATTTCCATAATTTCATAATGTTCTGCATAATTTTAATAACTGTTCCCACACATACACACATTTACACAACACTTTGTTAATGGGCAAACTAATAAGCGAAATGTGTCGTCTGACAATGCGCCCGAAATCACCGAACGACGCACATCTGCTTTGTCTCAGCACATTCCGACGCCTTTGTTTGGCAATCAACAAATTGCGCAGCTAATCGCACAAACCATTCGTGCATCCTGTCGCGTTTCCGGCCGAATTATCTTATCATTCTGACACTCCTTTCGTCCGGTTGCTTCGACTCGTCTTCGTCTTGACTGTCTGTATAAATGTCGCTCTAAAATAATTACTTAAAATTATTCACGCTAATGCATTGTCGACATTGTTTGTTGCTTATTTGTTTAGCTTTTCCGCTTCCGTTGTCATACGACCAAAAACAACACAAACAACCAGAACAACAACGGCCACAGCGGAAACTTGGCGCTTTTCATTGTGTTGTCTCACTGTGCAATGTGATTGTTGTTGTTGTTGGTGTGGCTTATTTGCCGCCAACATATGTGGCGATGCAGGGCGTGACCGCAGCCACTACTGTACAGCTGCCAATGTTGCCACACTTTAAAGCAATAACAACAAATTACAGTAGCAACAACGAACGAACAGCAAAAAACAGCAACAATTACAAATAACACCAACGAAGGCGACAAATAAAACTTTGCCTACCTCCAACACTTGGCTTGTGTGTCGCTAATGTTTTCACACGCCACCACGTGGTTTCGTCGGCTTAGTCGGCTGTGTCGCCCCCGTCGCCCCCGCCGCAGTGTGTCACAGTGTTGCGAGGAAATCTAGCAAAAACTTGCCGCATTGGACATGTTGTGTTCACTTGGCGGACTGTTGTAGTTGTTGTTAGTGCTGTTGTTGTTGTTATAGTTGTTTCTTGTTTGTTGTTGTGTTATAACTTTGGCCTTTGGTGTGCACTTTGGCCATTTGGCTTGCACAAAGTTAAACATTGGTCCGCTTTGCAGCTGGCCAAAAGTGACTACTAACGAAAGAGAGAGACAGACATGGCACTATATGAAAGTTAGAGGGAGATAAACTGTTTATATTGTTTGGCAGGAATTGTGGGCCGCTGTTAGTTGACTCATTGGCGGCATATCCGCAGCGCATGTTTATCTAGTTGCCTTACGGCTGCCATTGGCGTTGTTTTTGTTGTTTATTATTTGCTGTCGTGTTGCAGATAAATTTCAGCAAGGAAAGTTGGCCTTTTGCGCGCAACAACAGCAACAGCTATCAGCTGTGCCCAGACACTAACGCGACCATTGGCGGACATGAGCTGCCAGCCGGCACGCCCAGCCACTGCGGAAGCGCAACTAAACTGTCGGATATTGGGTTAAATAAACAAATGCGTCTCCCGTGTATCGATGCCGCAGTGTGCAACACTGGCAGCGTTTCGCGGTTGCGCTGCCAGCTGTCGTTGTGCCGCGCATCGGTTGCCACAAAAGTCAAAGTGAGAATTTTATTATGGCGCATATTTTAAGAAAATAAATTTTGTGTAAAATGTACAAAGTTGCCAGACCGCATTTTGGGGTTAACTCTTTGGCGAATTGCAGTGACTCTGGCGGAATTTCGGTAAAGTATGCACAGACAGACGGTGGGCACGTTGGTTGTGGCTTCATGAAGTTGCAATAAGCGTAACCACATTGAAATAAACGAGCGCCCATGCCACCAAGGCAGATGAATTTGCCTTTGTGCAATTAGGAGCCAAATTACAGCATACACTCATAAAGGACCTCATAATCAGTGGCCAGGAAGAATGGCAGCAGAGCGCTGGCTGCAGCTGCATAGAGCCAAATTAGAAGCAGCATTTGGCAGACAGACTGAAAGCTGTCGAAAGCTCTATGCAGTCAAAATTTGTGAAAGCAAGTTGCACTATTACACCGTGCGACAAAAATTAAAAACACTTTTCACACCGGAAAAAATCCATATGGGCGTGAAACTAGAGACCAAACATAGTAATACTGCGTACTCAGTTTTTTATTTCTACATCCTTTGTCCTTTTAAAAGGACTTCAAAATTTTGAAGGGGATAAAAAATTAAAAAAATATAAGAAATACTTAACCTCGTTAGAATGCGATATGTACATCAAATGAAAGAGGAAAGGCTCAAGAATTTAAATAAATTAAATTTTGTATCTATTTGTTAAAAAAGGATATGAAAAAGGTCCTTTGAAAATTTTAATCTTTTATATCCTTGAAAATTTACTTCGAATTTTCTTGAAAAGTAAGTATGTTAAAACCCCAAATCTCCTTGATCACGTGTCAAAATTTCATTATTCTCGCTTGATTGATTTTGTATCTTTTTATTATTTAAAATACTGATACTCAAATAAATTAGAATTTTTGTACTTCATTAGAATTGCAGCTTCCGCCTGTTTTTAAATACCTTTCGAATCAATAAAGTTAGAGTAATACAATTTTGACACGTGATCAAGGAGATTTTGGGTTTGAACATACTTACTTTTCAAGAAAATTCTGTATAAATGTTCACGGATATAAAGGATTAAAATTTTCAAAGGACCTTTTTCACATCCTTTTTTTCAAATAGATACAAAATTAATTTTATTTAAATTTTTGAGCCTTTCCTCTTTTGTTTGATATACATATCGCCATATTCTAACGAGATTAAGTATTTCTTATATTTTTTAAAATTTTTTATCCCCTTCAAAATTTTGAAGTCCTTGTAAAAGGACAAAGGATGTAGAAATGGAAAACTGAGTACGCAGTATTACTATGTTTGGTCTCTAGTTTCACGCACATATGGATTTTTCCCGGTGTGAAAAATGCTGTCGCACGGTGTTACGAGTCGAGTGTTGGCTGAGCGTTGCTCTGCTGCATTATAGGTTAATTAGCGAGCTGACGTCATACGCCGCTTGCCTGAGCAGCGAGCAAGTATTCTTTGCGGCACTTTGCTTTACTTATTTATTGTTGGCTTAGTAACACACATAGTGCAGTTTTGAGGAGGCAGCTTCAACTGATTGCCTCTTAAAAATGCAAAATTGTCTCTCAAAATTTTTAAGACTTGACAAAATAATGTAGTCAGTTTAAATTTACGCACAGATGTCTTGTAAAAGTATGTCCTTAAAAACTTTATATCCACTCAGGACTCAGTCCACATCAACTACAATCGAAAATGCCCAAACATCCATCACTGAGTGCCATTTCAATCAGCCCAGCCAGCGTCACTGCAAAGCGCCAACTAATGCTGCACTTACACACACTTAGGCAGACATATGTCTACACAACACATACATACGTAGGTAGGCAAGTGTGTTTTGTGTGCTTGTTTTACCTGCTCGGCAGCGACAAAGACTTAATAATCAGCAG
Organism: Melieria picta; assembly: GCA_964056695.1. Classification (NCBI taxonomy): domain Eukaryota; kingdom Metazoa; phylum Arthropoda; class Insecta; order Diptera; family Ulidiidae; genus Melieria; species Melieria picta. Next base: position 128,961,797 of record OZ057399.1, on the reverse strand, counting down.
CAACAGCGGCCTAGCACGCACAAAACGCTGCCACTAAAAGCGCACACCACGTCGTAAATTGCATGGTAAATGCTTGCAGCGATGCAACAGCGAAGCAGCACGTTGCGCCAATATTTTACGCAGCCTACATCGACAGGCTGCCAGCCTAACAGGCTGAAAGGAAACATATGTTGGCATTAATCATAAGTGGGTGTGTGTGTGTGTGTGTGTGAGCGCTGCTGGCGTTGTGCAGCTGTTTGCCAGTGACGCGTGTCTTTTGAAGGAGCTGTAACGCAACAACAAAAAAACATTTCGACATACCAGGCAACAGTAGCGCCAAATCGTCGCCTGAGAAAACAAATGTCGTATGTCTTACTAAGCTTAATGGAACATACGACATTTGTTTTCTGAGGCGACGAAATGGTTTCGCATGTTGAACAATCCGATTAAATATTGTCTATGAATTTAACTAAATATTCGTTGGGCTTTGTATGACTTGATCCATTTTGTTGGCTTCTAGAACGTTAAGGAGATGAATTTTGCCTCAAACTCATTCGAAAGCTACCACTTCTTTCTACTCAGCCCCACAATCTTAAAATAATCTAAAACTTCTTTAACACTTTCGACCCCGATTTTTACCCTATGCCTCGATATTACTTTTTGGTATTTAAATCATGAAACACTTAACTAAATTTGAAGTCGATTTAAAGCAATAAAGACCAAAGTTTTATTAATGTTGACATAGCAAAAAAATATATTAGACGCTATTAAGGACACAAATGTAACCATTGTGCAAAAGTTGAGACCTAAGAAGTGTGCACACGACATTTGAAGTCGCCATGCATCTTTTTTAGAGTTCTCGATCTAGTTTACTTTTTAACAATTTTAGCTTAAAACGGGTTAAATAAATTTATCTATAATTGCAGAAAAATTATTTAATATTTATGCAAAAATACAAAATTATCACTTTTTGATTTTATTTAACCATTATCAAAGAAACAGAATTTTGATCAAACGCGCCCAATTCGTAGACTTCAATTAGAACACAAACTTTCCTTGATATCGCTGCAAATTATTGGAAATTATTTTGGGGATAACAGTAAAATTTTTTTAATTTGCTTTAAATTCACTTCTAAATATATTAATTTGATGGTGCCTACTTAAATTAAACCCATAAACCAATCGTAGCTTTTGCTATAAGATGACAAATAGGTGAAGTTGCTCTCAGGCAACTTTGGGGTCGAAAGGATTAAATTTTACTGCAGTTTGAGTGTCTGTTGGTTGATCAACAGGTTTCCAGATGTCTTCATGCTTATAGAAGGAAGTGTCATGGTGTGTTTTTTTTCATATGGCAGAAACTTTTTGAATAGGTTTCCAGAAGTTTTCTTCTTGAATTAGTAGGATTCCAGATGCCTTCAGGTTTATAGAAGGTTGTACCATGGTGTTTTTCCTCTCAGCACCACACTTTTGAAAGACCTCAAAACCTCTTTCGATTTTACTGCAGTTTGGGTTTTCAGATGCCTTCATGCTTATAGAAGCATGTACCATTGAGTTTCTTCCTTCATATGACAGAAACTTCTTGAAACTTCAGACATACTTAACCTAAACTGACCTAAAATCTGTCTGCTTTGAGGACGGCCTCATCTCTCCCCTCCTCTTTCATGTGTTCTGGTGTCCGCTGGTTGATCAACTGGTTTCCAGATACCTTCATGCGTATGGAAGGATGTACCATGGTGTTTTTCCTACTCAGCCCTACACTCTTAAAAGAACTTAAAACTTCTTTCGATTTTATTGCAGTTTGAGTTTCCAGATGCCTTCATGTTTATCAAAAAATGTACCATGGTGTTTTTTCAGAGCAGAAACTGGCAGCATCTTCTTGAAACTTCAGATGCACTTAAAAGCATCACAATAGACCAAAAATCTTTCTCCTTTGGAGGCAAACACTTAACTTGACCACCATCTCTCTTCTACTCTTTCATTCATGTGACTTCTAGTCCGCATTCCTGTCCATACAGATGAATGATCTGTCTGCCTTCAACAGGCAAATCTTCTGAATCTGTTTTTATTTCGATCCAATTATTGAATGAATAATTGGCTGCCTATTTTTACTCGAGTATTATAGCTCAGAAGGTGTTCGAGGGCAAAGTGGGAGACTGTGTCTCCGCTAGGAAGACGCCTTATCATCTAATGGTGTGACCAACTCGTAAAGTCAGTGTTGCCAGATACCTGAAATGACTTTCTCCTAAATCTTAAAATAGAACTGAATTTTTCTCCCAAAAATTTAAAAAATCTCCTAATTTTTTTTTTATTTTTGTCATTATTAATTACGGAATTAGACTTCTCATAAAAATATTAAAATTTATTTTTATATTCATTTAGCTTCAACGTAACAACTTAACATGAAAAAAACATATACAAAATTAGATCGGTAGGAAATTCGCTTTTGTAGACTTCCTTCATTCATTGCATAAACTGTACACTTTGATGCATAAAATTTTATTAAATTAAATTAGACACTTAAGGGGGCTTTCCCGTTTTTTCGTCGAAAAATGAGGTGTTTTTCAAGAATTAATTTTAGAAAGACAGTTTGATAAAATGTTGTAATTCTTTTTTATTTTGTTTGTTGTTACAATAGTGAGTTTAAAAAATTTTTTTTTTGGAAAAAAAAAAAATGGCCGCCGGCTTGCCAAGTACTTATGTTGCCTTGTTTGGAAAACATACTCCCAGTTTTTTACACTTTTCTCGGGTACGGTTTATCTGAAATCAAATTGACCATCATTTTGATTAATTACATAGTTTTAGTTATCGCACATCGGAGGATTTTTGAAAAATTTCAACTTGGTGAAATTTGGCGCAAATTTGAAAAAAATCGATTTTTTTGCAAAATTTTGGAACTAAAAGTGTTGTTAAAAATCGAAATTTCACAATATTGAAAAAATCCTATGATGTGCGATAGAGAATTCATTTGTGAACACGTGAAATTCAGTTTTATCCAAATCGGTTCATTAGATCCGAAAAAAAGTGTAAAAAACCTCACAAAAACATGGTTTCGAGAAAAACGCGTTTAAAGAAAAGCGCGGAGCGTACGCGAGGCTGTGCGCGCCGAAACATTTTTGGCTATAACTTCAAAACTATTGCATATTTCATTATGAAACTTTGGCTTCATATTGTTATAGTATTTATAAATCGATTTCTGTACAAAAAAAAAAACGATTTTTTGAAACCGAAAAACGGGAAAGCCCCCTTAAGCTTTCAATATTCAAGGATTTAGTGCCATGAATGATGTCACCATCAAAATCTCCTAAAATTTCTACTAAACAATTCTTCCGCCTAAAAATTCTCCTAAAGGGCCAAGAATCTCCTAAACTTAGAAGGAAATCTCTTGATATGGCAACACTGCGTAAAGTCGCACGCAAAGCTGAAGCGCCTAGAGACAACTTTTACGAAAGGCCGTAACCCGGTAACGAGTTGTTAAACACTATGACTCAGTGACCAGAATCATGGGTTCATATACCATTTCAACATTACACTAAACAGGTTCAACTCAACTCAACAAAACCTCAAGTATACACAACTACACTAAATGTTCTCACCGCCCACGTTGTAGAATAATTTATGTGCGTGCTTTAATTAATGGCTTGAGGAATTAATTGTTGACTTGTTTATCTTCTTCTTCTCGCCGAAACATTTTCTGTGCTCTCTCTTCTTTAAGAACTACTTACACTCAACTGGCTGGTGCCTCAAACTTGCAACTGGCGCCATAAAAATAAAATATACTAAAATAGTTGATTACACTTTTACCATACAGACGCCACTGCTTTTTTCTTCTTTTTAAGAAATTTAGTGCCACTTGCTCCAGAAAGTGGAATACGTCTAATGCAAATTGCGCAAAGGCTTTGCTGCGCCAACACCGCCGCATGGCTCGACTCAGTTGAGATCAGCGCAGTGATGCCGTGTCGTGCGGCATAATTTCGAGCGCAGCGCCATGTGGCTGCATAATAAACAGCCAGCAGCACACGTATGCAAATATGCAACAGCAGCGACTAAAACAACAACAACAAGTGCACATATGCACATACATACATTGAGTGGGTAAGGTGAACGTGTAAAAACGCACATATCATGAATCAAATTCACACGCAAATGTACGCCGAGTAGGCGCCAGCAGTCGTTGTCATCGTCGTCAGCGTCATCACTGCTGGATACCATTTCTATTTGCAACCAGTTACGGCTGTGGCAGTAATCAACGCGGCAAGGTGCATAAATTACGCGCGGGTAGGAAATGCAACGACATGCCACATGCGTTGACAGCAACCAGCCGAGCGTCGAGCGCCGCCATTGTGCCAGCAAGCAAAATAATCCTTAAGCGCCGCAGCGAGCTGGCTGCCTCAAATTGGAAGCACACAAACAGCTGACAAGCAAACGCATTGCAACTTCCTACCGGCGCACAAACACGCTGCATGTGTGTTCGAGCCTGCGGATTATCACAGCCCATGGCGGTGGATATAGCTGCCGCCCAAAATTTCATTTCATTTAATATTTTCACAACAATGTGCACCCAAATGAAGTGCATTCAGCTGCATGCTTTAAATTTTCCCAAAGCAACGCAATTAAATTAAACGCCTGAAAGCATCTTTAATTCGCTGCACATGAAAACTCTTTGCTTCATCTATTTGGTGGCCTCGTTCGCCTGCGCCTGCATTGCATTTAATATTTGCAATTAAAATACGACAGCAACAAGTGGTTGAGCAACAAATTAGATTGTCGCACTTTGCACTTGGCGACTGCACAGCCAACGAGCAGCATTCACCTCGCTCGACTCGAACATTACTCATACCACCCGTTGGCCCAGCGCTTGCAAGTACTTTTCTCATCAAGCCCAGACGCCAACCGCCTAACAACTTTACGACAACAGCTGATAAATATTTGCTCCAACACTCGCCGCCCGCTCACTTCCCCTCCGCCCACTTGGCACTTTTCCTGCAACTTTAGTCAACAACGTTCGCCACTTTAGCTGACCTGCTTGCGTCGGCTGGCTGCACGTACTGTCGCTCATCATTTCCAACACGTAAAACAATATTTTTTTTTTCCCTCTCCAATAACTCTTCTGCTTTCCGGTTTTCTTGCACAATTTCTGCTGCCACTTGAGTGGCAGTGCGCGCTGTGGTGCGTTGGGCGCCGAGCGCTGTGCGTGTTTGCCGGCTGCCATGACAGCAAATTGCATGTAGCGTATCAAGTAAATTAGTGGAGCATTGTGGAAATTTATTACCACGCTGGTCGGCCCTGACAACGCATGTAAGCTGTGCTGAGCTGCGCTGAGATGAGGTGAACGTTCGAACGAGTGTAATGACCGTTGCCTCGCCTGGACTGTGGAATGTGCTGCCCACCCATCGTTTTCGTGCGGTATTCGAAATATCTGAATTTGATAACTTTTTGCTTTTTTCTGGTAAAACTTTCACTCAAACCCCATTCAATTATTACACTAACAGCTACCTGGAGAATGCTTGAAATTCCTTGAAGCTGTTTTACATTAGACTAAAGTGCTTTCAATCAAGCTGGACGCTGCGCATAAACCACAACAGTTGAGCAGGCTAGCAGCGTGGAAAATTAAGGAATTTCAAGAGAAAAGCAATTTGCTAGGAGACCAACATAGATTGGTTAGAGTGCCAAACATTTAAATTGCTTTCGAGGAGTGCGCGTTGAGTGCGATTGAAAGGTGTCGACGGCACAAATACGCAACAAAACTTTAGCTCTTCAATAAGTCGGTTTGAATTAGATGAAAATTTAAGTGCTTGGAAAGTATATATAAATCTTAATTAATATTTTAAACACAACACAAGTCACAGGTAAGAAATGCAAGAATTTATTTGAAAATTGACTCTGCGTCTTGGAGATTATGTGTAGATTTTCCAAGCAGAGATAATGGGTTTCATGCATCGAAGCACACAATAGATTGTTTTTGGTCAAAAACAATCAATCAGAATGAGTGAAGAATCATCTTGGAGATTATGTGTGTGGCTTTTAAGCAATTGAACCATTGCATTGAGTCACTTAATAGATTATCATAGATTTTGGATCATTTGCAGAACATTTTGGCCAAATACAATCAATCAAAATGAGTGAAGAATCATCTTGGAAATTAAGTACAGGTTTTCCAAGCAGAGATGATGGGATTCATTCATCGAAGCACCCAATAAATTGTTTGTGGATAATTTGCAGAACATGCTGGCCAAACATATCCAATAAGAATGAGTGAAGAGCCTTCTTGGAGATTTAGTATAGGTTTTCCAAGCTGAAGAATCAACTTAGAGATTATGTATGATTTTTGTATGGTAAGCTATTGGAAAAATTGCATTCACCTAATAGATTTTCAGAACTTTTTGGGGAAAAGCAATCAATCAAAATGAGTGAAGAATCATCTTGGAGATTATGTATGGGCTTTCTAAGCAATTTGAAATGTTGAGATTTATGCATTGAGTCACCTAAAAGATGACTCGACAAAATATGGGTTCATTGCGTGCTCCTAAAAATAAAAGTATTTTTTAGACTAATCTTCGGCTGCTGAACCCGAAACTGAAAATCAAAAAATTTTCTTAAGAAGCGTTTTCGAAAAATCTTCGAAAAACACGTTTTCCCCTCTTATTTCAGTTATGAGCACATATCTCGTAAACCAACTAAACCAACTCCGACTAGCACAAGTGTCGTTAAGAAGGTAAAGAAGGTAATTAACTAACCTTTCCAACGATATATAGATTGTCCAAATCAGATTTGGACTTGGGGAAGTTACTGACGATGAAAGTTGTAAAAAAGTTAATTTTACGACCAATTTCAAAAATCATAAATTTTCGAATACTTTTTTTATAGATAAAATAAATGATCTTCTCTGGTTTTAAAATTTACGATGAAAGATATAATATTTGAGCAAATATTAAGCCCAACATCAATAGAATTGAAAGAAAAATCACAAAGTTATGATGCACGGAGTGAAAACACCAACTTTTCATTTATTAAACCGTGCGAACAAATTTTTTTATTTTTCCGAGACCCATCCAAATGTTGATATAGACGTGAAACTAGAGGTAATTTATAGTATCTTGGCATAGTCAGTTTTTCATTTTCTGGTCCAAAAACCTTCTTAAAGGACTTTAAAGTTTTAAGGATATACACATTTCAAATATTTTTTTAAATATTTGCGGTTGTGCAATAATGAAGATATGGGTATCAATTGAAAGAGAAAAATTGTCTCCTTTTAACTAAATTTTCTATTTTTAACTTAACCTTAACCAGATGTGAAAGCCTTGTTGAGGATTTATGGTCTCAAGTTGAGTGAACATAAAGAAAAAAAACAATTTTTGGTTATACAAAATGAAATCTTTTTCAACACGTCTATTTTCATGATAAACAAACTTGCGTCATTTTTACTTTTTACTATTTTTTTAATATTTCTAACTCATACTTTTCCCTATCGAAAATTTCCCCACAATATTTTGAAGATTTTCAGCACAAAACTCTCAACACAATGATGCATTGGTATGTTTATTGGTATAAAATATAAAAATGAAAAAACCCGCACACACATTCAGTGCCGAAAAATGCTGCCAGTGTGTGTTGTGCACGCAACGAGACGCAAAATTTGCAATGTGCATTGGACTGCAAGCAAAATGCTTTCCGTCAGCGTCCAGTTGGAGTGTCACACAAAATTTCCAACGATGAAGATGAATGCATTCGTTCAGTTGACCGCCGAGTGCGTAAACAATATGTAGAAAAAAATTGAGAAAAATTTAGCAAAATTGCAAAGAGCTGCCAACGTTGATAATAAAAACCGAATGGTGCTTTTTTGAGAGAAAAATTCTTGGTGTTGAAAATATAAAATGATTATTTATTTTTCATAGAAAATGGAACACTTTATTGGAAGTCGACGGCGAAGAGGAGTATGGTGTGTCCCGTATTCACTAACACAATGAATTCTTGGCTAACAAAACCACAGCCTGACTTTCTGTTGTCGTCCTATTTCTCATTTAGTTTTACGAGAAAAAACAAAAAAAAAACCATGTCTGTTGCACAAAAAAATTAAAAAAAAACATAGCGTTAGAAAAAACCATTTCAGCGCTTGACAGTTTCTGCTGCACGCCTAAAACTAGACTAACACGGCGCATTGTCTGACGCATATTTTTGAGTGACACTGACAGCGCAACGTTGACGTTGCCAATGTTTCTAAGCGGCTTAAGAAACTTGAAAAAAACGGGGAATTTAAGAATTTTCTGCATTCACATTTCCAAAAGTTTTTTCCAAAAGACTAGAAAAATGCTAAAAACCATGTAATCCGAGTGAGAGCAGCCAACAGTTGAGTAGCAGTTGAGCTTGTCTTTTCGCAAATCATTGCGCTCAACATACCAAAGTCATTTGTGCTGCTTTGCGTAATACGAAACGTTGCTGAGCTTGCAATGAAAACACACACTCACACACTCACTCACACATGCAAATCAATACTGCTACGCGCAGTTTCGAGCGGCGCCATTAAACACTATCAAATAACAAAGCAATCTTCCGACGGCAACTCCGACTCCGACTCCGACCGAATTCGAGTGTGGCTGCTGCTTTGACAGTCTCGCCTTCATTTCGTATGCATGAGCAGTCAATTTATTTAAATAAGTACCTCAACGTGGCTGTGTGCATTGCTGAGCGGCGCAGCAATTCGATTCGTCGTTGTTGAAATTGGCTGCTTGTAAAACGCTGAAAGTTGCTTGATTTCACAATGAAATCAAATTGAGATAAATAAAATAGTATTTGAATTGAATTTTTCATGCGACAAGACAAGGTTGCAAAAAAATGAACAAATACAATAAAAACAAAACAAAAAAAATTGCAATTGTGGATTCCAATTGTTGGCGCTGTTGGCTTGGAGTTTTTTATGTTGTTGTTGTGGTTTTTGTTTGTGGCCATGTCCTTGCAGCAATTGACATTTATAAATGAAGACGAATGTTCTGTGCTTTGCGTTTGTTTGCTCAGGCACTGCTGTGTGTGTGTGTGTGTGTGTGTGTGAATGTGTCTGAGAAAAGTCCTTTTTCTGGCAGCGGGAAAAAGTGACAAAATATGCAGCCGACAAATGTAGACAAATTTTTGCTTGTTAGTCACAAAAGAAGAAATTCATGTACATTTATAGGTGGCACTGTTGTTTGTTGTTGCAGTGTGATTTTTTTCGTTCTTTGTTTGTAGCCAAAAACAGCTGAGCACATAGAATTCGACGTAGGTTGGGTGTGTCAATTTAGGAGAATTTATTTCAGCTTCAACCAAAGGCAGCGAATCAAGTGATACGAAAACAAAAAATTGGGGAGTGAACTTTCAATTTTTCATGTAATTACAAAAAAATTTATTATTTGCTTGAAAAGAAATAAAAATTGTAGAAGCAATGAAATGTTTGTCATTTTTTGAGCACAATTTAAAAAAATTTAGTGGTTTGAAATTTTGAGATTTAATAAATGATAACTGATAAAAAAAATTAAAAATAAAAAAATTAATGAAAAATAAAAAAAATTATCATAAAAGACTATATAACAAAACCAAATAAATAAAATTGAAAACACAAAAAAAATTGTTGAAATTGTAAAGAACAGTGGAAAATATAATCGTTTAAAAATATAATATGTAGTAATAATAATAATTTATATAAAATATATTCAAAAATATAATATATTAAATAATATCATATAATAATAATAATAATTTATATTTATATATTTTTTTATATTATTTATTATATTATAATAATATAATATAATAAATAATAAAATATTGAAAAATATAATTCTGAGATTTAATAAAAGAAGACAATTATTTTAGATGATTTTTTTTATTTTTATAAAAATTTATTGATTCTGAATTTTTTTTAACATTATATTAGAAAATATAATCCTTGAAAATTTTACACTTTAGTAATTTCTTATCAAACTTCAAGATACGTAAAATTTCGGAAAAATGTAATATTAACGAAACTTAAAAAAAATAAAAAATTGAAGAAAACACTGCTGGTCTCACACTTTATGAAAACAGGTGATTTTATAAATATGCTCTTTAACACATTAAACAAAAAATTTTGAAAGGAAGACGAAGGATTCTTTCTTCTTCTGGCATGTCTTAAAGATTTCTCACATCAGTAGAAGTTGTGATATTAGAGATTATGAAAAGTTGTAACCACGCACAACTATGCCAATTTTTGTTGGGTTTTCTTGGACTGTATTATCGACAAAAGTGAGCTCATTTGCTGGTAAGAAAAGCTGTTAAGTTGGCTAACACTAGAGACACTTTTCCTTGCATCCTTTTACATCGAAACTTTTACTGGATACTGGGAGAAGAAGAGAGATGAAAACATAACAACATAACAATGTCCCAGCATTGAATCTTTCGGAAACGAAGAGGTCAATGAGTTTAACCTTCCATGATGAAGACAAAAATTGTGTTATTGCTGAGTTGTACTTCTCAAGCTGCTTATCACAGTACACACAGGACACTCTGCCAATTGGGCTGGAATACAAAGGAGTGTAAAGTGTCTTACAAGTATGAATGACCTACTAACTCAAAGGGATTAGCGATTTAATGGACCTAATTTGGCGTAAGTACCATGGCTCGCTTTATCCTCGTCCTGTGATGTCTGTCGAAGCTGTGATGATGATGAAGAAACAGAGACAACAGAGCACTTGCTATGTGACAGAGCCACGCTACAGGAAATTTATAGCCGACTTTTAGGCGTAGATTCCAGTTTAGTCTCAGCAAAGCAGCAGAAGTTGAATCATCGATTCAACTAAATTTAATCAAACGAAAAGTGCTGCTGGTACTGCACTCACCCCTCGTAATCCAACATTACCTTTTCATATCACCAGATCAACCCAAAAGTATGCTACAAAATCCAATTGCAAGCATTCAATGCGTGATTTTTGGAATTGTTAACTGAATGAATGAAATCAAAATCAGCGCGGCGTAACTTAATTTAAAGTTGCTTGTTGCCCAACAATTTTTCCACCATTTTTCGGGCGACTATGAAAACGTTCGAACTTTGCCAAGGCTGCTTGCCAAATTGAAATAACAAAAAACAACCCAAAAACCAATGTGGCCGCAGTGAAATTCGTGTGCCAAACAAAAGTCAAACTGAAAGGAACAACAACAATTGCTGTGCTCCTGCATGTCAGTCTGTGCGCTGACAACACTTTGGCTGGCGCCGTCTAGACGCGCACAGAAGGCGGCCACATTTAACCTTCCCATCTCGGCAATCATGAATGCCAACAATAACGACGGAGACAACAAAAGCAACAATAAATGCCACCATAGCAAAAAAAAGTAAAATAGAAATAGCAATGAAAATAGAAATAGCAACAACAACAACAACAACAAGAGTAACGATGACAATTACTATAACAACTACAAACATTATGTACAAATTGTGACAATAACAATAACAACTATGAAGACAATTCAATACATTGACTACAATGTTGACAATGGCAACAACAAAAACAATAAGAAGAATATGACAAGAACAACAAATTGAACCAAAAATAACAAACTATGTATAAAATGACTAAACAACAACAACAACAACAACTATGATAACGATAACGAAACCTAACAAACAATACAATGGATATGGCAACAATAATAACTACAACAACAATAGCTGCAATTTAAAGAAGACACTCGATAGCCAGACAAAGTATTTTAAATATATAACAACAACAACAAAACCTTTTCTTCCCTGCCAAAGCAGTGTGTATGTGTGCGTGTGTGTCTTCGGCGCATCTCCATCTCCAGCTGTGGCTGTCGCCATTCACGCCCACTCCGCCCACTGTTCCAGACGCAAGCAACGGCGAACGCTTGCGTTCCACTTTCACAGTCGATTCTCACATTAAATGCAGAAAAATAAGGCCGGCGCACAGCCAAAGCACATAAAGAATGACAGCAAAAAGCAAACAAAAATACAAATAAAAACAAAAAACAAATCACGAAAAATTACCGCATTGAATAAAACAAAAAAAATGTTGTGAACCGAAAGCGGACAGTGCGGCTGGCGCGATGGCAGACAAAGCGACAGAGGACAAATGGGCGAGCAGAGGTCCAAAGCCAAACAAATAACTGGCGCAATGGTTGCAAGAACAACAACTACAACAACAATGAGGTGAATTGCAGCATGTTGCTGTGGCGCATTATCAGCGATATATAGTAGACAACAATAGCAACAACAACAATAGCAACAACATTAACCATTTCGAGCCCAAAGTTGCCTGAGAGCAACTTCACCTATTTCTGATCTTATAGCAAAAGCTACGATTGATTTATGGGTTTAATTTAAGAAGGCACCAACAAATTAATAATTTTAGAAGTGAATTCAAAGCAAATTACAAAAATTTTACTGTTATCCCCAAAATAGTTTCCAATAATTTGCAGCGATATCAGGGAAAGTTTGTGTTCTAATTGAAGTCTACGAATTGGGCGAGTTTGATCAAAACACTGTTTCTTTAATAATGGTTAAATAAAATCAAAAAGTGATAATTTTGTATTTTTCCAGAAATATTATATAATTTTTCTGTAATTAAAAAATATTGATACAAAATTTATTTAACCCGTTTTAAGCTAAAATTGTTCAAAAGTAAACTAGCTCTAGAACTCTAACAAAGAGGCGTGGCGACTTCAAATGTCGTCTGCACATTTCTTAGGCAAGTGTTTCATGATTTAAATACCAAAAAGTAATATAGAGACACAGGGTATAATTCGGGGTCGAAAGGGTTAATAGCAACGGGTGCAAGAAGTGAAACGCAGCAGCGACAGGCAATCAACAAAACAAAAGCGAACAAAGCCAGACACAAATGCGGCGAGTGCAACTAACAGCCAGCTTAATGGCAACGACAACAACAACAGCAACAACAATACAAACAATAACAACAGTTGCCAGTCAGTATGAGCAATGAAAATAATAATAATAACAGCAAGCAATGTTGAAGTGCTGTCACTGCTGGCATTGTCACTGCTGTACGCCAGCAACTGATGCGTCTAAAAACACACACACACACTCACACACACATACACACACACATGTTCGATGCCTGCGACACAGCCATCGAGTTCAGTGGCTGCTTGTTTGTTCAGTTGCCATATTGTCACTGCTTTCACTGTCCATTCCTCAGTCTGGCTGCAAGCAACATCAAAATGTTTGTATACGAGTTCAAATATGTGTGTGTGTGTGTGCGCGCGCTGTCAGCTTGGCGAAAGTGCGCTTCAGTTATAAATACGATTCTTTCTTATCAGTGCGATTATTATGGTCTTTTGTTGTTGTTGCCCTTAATTGTTATACTTGTATGTTGTATTGTACGCTGTATTTGTCTACATTTATTGCTTGCTCACATATATGTGTGAGCGTGTCTGTATGTGTGTTTGTTTGCTGCGCACACTAAGCAAGATTTATGGACAAACAATAAAGCACACTTTAAATTTTGGTATAAAATTGCAAAGCAGAAGAAGCGAAAAGTACTTCAAAATGTTAGATGAAGTGCAGTGAGCGCTTCGGGATAAGCAACAAAGCACATTAAGATTTATTGCAGCTGGCATTTCTTCTAACCGTTGGCAATTGGATTTTATTATTTCGTTTCGTTTTATCTATCCAGCAATTTTCTTAGCCGACTGATAAGTGTATTTTTCATTTGGGAATTTCGGTTTTAACGCTTTGATTTAGTACATTTATATCGCTTCAAGTTAGAATAACTGTTTGCTATTATTGGAAGATGGCAATGAAAATCGAATTGAAGCTGAACTGAACTGAACTTCAAAGAACTTTTGCCTGCAACTTAACAACCAGCACATCAACACTTTTGATGTTCTTTTTCGATGTTTATTCTCAACGTATATTGATCCAGTCCAGTGGCACATAGAGGATTTTAATTGGGGGGGAGGGAGGGGGCGCTTGCGTACAACTTTTCAGCCAAATACCATTCGAAACCATGCGCTAAACAAATTTTGTATATCATTTAAACCCATGAAATTTTTTAATTTTTTTGTTAATGCTTTTTGGTGGCTGGTAACTCTGTGCGACAAAAATTAAAAAATTTTTTCACACCGGAAAAAATCCACATGGGCGTGAAACTAGAGGCCAAACATAGTAATACTGCGTACTCAGGTTTTCATTTCTACAACCTTCGTCCTTTCAAAAGGACTTCACAATTTTAAAGGGGATAAAAAATAAAAAAAATATAAAAAATAATTAACCTCGTTAGAATATGGCGATATGTATATCAAATGAAAGAGGAAAGGCTCAAAAATTTAAATAAAATTGATCTTTTATGTATTTGTAAAAAACGATATGAAAAAGGTCCTTAGAAAATTTTATAGAATTTTCTTAAAAAGGAGGTATGTTAGAACCCAAAATCTCCTTGATCACGTGTATTATTCTCGCTTCATTGATTTTGTATCTTTTTATTATTTAAAATACTGATACTCAAATAAATTCGAATTTTTGTACTTCATTAGAATTGCAGCTTCCGCCTTTTTTTTAATAACTTTCGAACCAATAAAGTTAGAGTAATGAAATTTTGACACGTGATCAAGGAGATTTGGGGTTTTAACATACTTACTTTTCAAGAAAATACTAATATATGTATAGAAATGTTCAAGGATAGGTAGGTAGGTAGGTAGTGTGTGGCTGCTCCGAGGAGCACACTTAGGCCAGGCGGCCCATTGTGATACCACATGAGATCGAGCATCGTGTCGCTCACTCGTTAAACCAGTTTGAGCTATTAACGAAGCTTAGTAGACGGCGTATGGTCTTGTCAGCTAGATCATCTAGACTTCCGAAGAAGAAGTTGCCTAAGTAGGTCAGCCTTCTTCTGGATAAAGCAGGACAGTTACATAGTAAGTGAGGAATATTTTCTTCTTCCTCCTCGTCCAAGCAGCTGCGACAGAAGTCGTTCGAAAACAGCCCCATCCTTTTTGCGTGGGTGCCGATGAGGCAGTGACCCGTAAGGACACCGATCATGGTTCTGATCTGGGCTCTATTCAATGAGAGGAGTTCTTTAGAACGACGAAGATTTAAGGTTGGCCAAAGTTGGCGCGCAAGGAGGCTTGTGTTGCCCTCAACCCATCTTAAATTCGTATCGTGTATAGAGCTCGCATGGGTACGAAGCTTACATGTTAAAAGAGGGACACCGAGCGTGGTCAACTCATGGCCTAACTGCTCAGTAGTACCCTGTCTCGCGAGCTCGTCCGCTCTACAGTTCCCTGGAATATCCCTATGACCTGGAACCCAGCATAGGCGAATATAAAGCTGCTTGGCAGTCTCGTTGAGAGATTTGCTGCAGCTGAGAACAGTCTTAGATGTTATTTTGACCGCATCCAGAGCTCTAAGAGCTGATTGGCTGTCCGATAGTATCAGGATACCAGTAGCCGATATCCTGTTTACCCTGAGCCAATCGGAGGCTGCGCAGATTGCTGTGACCTCAGCCTGGAAGACACTACAGTAATCTGGCAGCCTGAGCTTTAAGTTAAGGTTTAATCCTTCTGAGTAGATGCCACAGCCCACCTGACCAAGCAGTTTCGATCCATCTGTATAGATATGGACATCACCGCTGGCAGGGGGAACACCCAGCTCCCATTCGGCCCTAGATGGGATAACAACCTGATAGTCCTTATCAAAGGACAGGCTGGGTGTCATGTAGTCAACATTCTGAGGTATGCCTTTGAAATAATTTAGAATAGAGGAGTGCCCGTAACGCCCAACTCTCCATTGCGCGGAAGCGCGCATCCTGATGGCAGCATTGGCGGCCAATTGCCTTCCCAGGATATCCAATGGGATTAGGTGAAGCACAACATCCAAAGCATTAGTGGGAGTAGTCCGCAGGGCCCCACTTATACATAACTCTGCGGACCTTTGAATTTTGGAAAGTAATTGGGAGTGAGACCTTTTGGCCAATGAAGGCCACCAGACTACTATCCCATATAACAGAAGAGGCCGAACAACGGCGGTATACAGCCAGTGTACGATATGTGGTCTTGTACCCCATACATTGCCTATCATCCTTTTACAAGTATAAAGGGCAATACTGGCTTTCTTGGCTCTCTCCAGGACGTTGGGTTTCCAGTTAAGTTTCCTGTCTAACACAAGTCCCAGATATTTAGCAGTATCCGAGAAATTCAGAGCGATCCCTTGCAGTCGCGGGGGATCAATCTCAGGTATTTTATGTTTGTTTGTGAAGAGAACTAGCTCCGTTTTATGTGGGTTGACGCTAAGACCACATTCAATGGCCCAACTTGTTAGGATGTTCAAGCCATGTTGTAACACATCCCTGATAATTAAAGGAAACTTTCCGGAGACTGCAATAGCAACATCATCTGCGTAGGCGACTACCCTGCACCCCGCCCTCTCCAGACGCATTAGCAGTGTGTTCACCGCTAAATTCCAAAGAAGAGGCGAGAGGACCCCTCCCTGGGGTGTCCCCCTATTTACAGATCTTTGTGCAGATGCGGTGCCAAGACTTGCATTGATGATGCGGCTATGAAGTAGCTGCTCAATCAGTGTTCAAGGATATCAAGGATACAAATTTTTAAAGGACCTTTTTCATATCCTTTTCTTACATCTATTTGTATAAGGATAAATTTTATTTAAATTTTTGAGCCTTTCCTCTTTCATTTGATATACATATCGCCATATTTGAACGAGGTTAAGTACTTTTTTATATTTTTTTATTTTGTATCCCCTTTAAAATTTTGAAGTCCTTTTAACACTAGAATGCCCGACAATCCGACATACCTAAAATGCCCATATGTAGTCATTTTGACTACATTATTATTTACTGACTTTTTTGTAATTTTATTTGTTTTTAAGTAGGAAATATGAATAAATGTACACGAGATTAAACTAAAATAAGCATTTAGTTTTTATTTTTTTTTGGTTTACAAAGTAAATTCATTTAAATAAAATAGCGTACTTTGCACATAAATGGGATAAATAATAATAAATTAAAATAAATTAATAATAATAAATAAATAAATAAATTTCGCAATTGAAGATTAATATTTTTTTATTTATCAATAAGATTTGCTGAAAATTTTATATAGGTAGTCAAAATGACTACTTTTGGGCATTTAAGGTAAATTTTGCAAAATTGGGGTAAAAAATATTTTTACAATTTTTTTAATTTATTTATTCCATTTAGCTTTAAAAATTAATAAAAGTCACGTAAGATATTTTTTTAGAAAGCGATGCAACAAAAGTTATTTACAATAAAAGACCTCAATGTAGTCAAAATGACTACCTTGGGCATTCTAGTGTTAAAAGAACAAAGGATGTAAAAATGAAAAACTGAGTACGCAGTATTACTATATTTGGTCTCTAGTTTCACGCACATAGGAATTTATCCCGGTGTGAAAAATGCTGTCGCACGGTGTAATTACCCAACTAGAAAAAGTTATTTGGCAATCTATGATGAGTTGGCCTTGTTATAAGAGACCGTAAGACTTACAAAACTTACACAATCACGAAGGCCGGAGCATTGGAGTACAAAAGTAAAGGGCGACCCCACCTTCGAGGAATTGACAGTGTCAACAAGGATGCAACACCGATTGGAGTTCTGAACTGGCAAATTAATCGAGTTTTCTGGAGACAATAGCTGCTTCACAGATCCGTCCGTCTTTATAAAAGTGACTTTCTTCTAGATTTTTTGTGCTATGTGTGGAAGCGAACGATCCTTAAATCAACTTAAAGTGTCTCCCGCTATGAAATTCCTAACAAAATGTTTTGTATGTAAATAACGTTTTTTTTTTGTAATAAAGCTTTTTGCAGCTATTCATCTTATCTCAATCACTATGCTGTTCTTAGCAGTCTTAGAAGACTTTACTTATAGTTTTATTTTCAGTAGAATATTAAAGTTTGTTGTGTGATAGGTCAACATAAACAACTTAAATATGGAAATGATTTTCTTAAGATATTTTTACATGATAATCTTTTTATCAACTGATACAACAAACAAGCCTCA
Source organism: Melieria picta (assembly GCA_964056695.1). Classification (NCBI taxonomy): domain Eukaryota; kingdom Metazoa; phylum Arthropoda; class Insecta; order Diptera; family Ulidiidae; genus Melieria; species Melieria picta. The sequence continues at coordinate 128,943,810 of OZ057399.1, read as the reverse complement.
TAAATGTATGCAGATTGTTTTGGTCCTAGATAAATTGATTGATTAAGATATGACGACTTTTTATGAAGACCATTTCAGTTGCTTTGAATTGCTTTGTTTACAGTTGCTTAAAGTTTGAATTGTTTGCTTTTGGATTGTTTGACGCCACTAGCTAACTCTGCTTTGGTGCTAACGTTGGATTGTTTAGTTTCTAGTCTTCTTCTTTCTTTCTTCTTTCATAAGTTTCTTTCATAAGTTTTGAAAAGAGTTGTGGTAGAGTCGCAGTAAGCCGACACAAACGGCAACGAAGCCATGTTTGACATTCACGAAGGTTTTGGAGTGCAATTTTTTCTTGGATTCGCAGAGAATCATCTGCTATGAGCTCTCCTGCGGCCAAACTGTTAATTCGAACCTGTACTGTCAGCAATTGAGCTTCCTGAAGAAAGAAATCGCTTAACACTAGAAAGACCGCAAGTTGTCCATACCAACAAACAGTACATATTATGTCGGTTGATATCTCGAAAAGTACACATAGGATTTGTCTAATTGTTATTGTAGAACCCTAATTTTAGCACTAATTGTAAAACCCGATAAAAAAAATTACAGTCATCAAAGCAAATTTTAATACAAATACTAAAAAAAATATTTAAAAATGAAAAACCATCAAAATGATGCAATGGTCTTTCTAATGTTAAAAAGCAATCAACTTTGGTCAGTAGGAGATGAATTGTGTTCCATCAGAACTTGTACTGTCATCAATTGAACCGTCTTAAGAAAGCAATTGCCCAGAAGTGACCAGTTCCGAATATTAAAAAAACTTGTGTTTCATCAAAGCACAACGCCAGGCCACACACACATAAATAATGGTTCGTCAGAAGCTCCGCAAGCTTCTTATACATTCACCTTATAGTCCAATCTTGTCACTAAGTGATTGCCACCTGTTCCCATCCAAATGATTTTGCTGATGAAAAATTTGTCCCAAGAAAAACTTGTAAAAATCGATTGTCCAATTTTTTCCCCCCAATAACGACGAAGGTTTGTTTCACATACATTCAACTTAAAGAATAACAAATTGTCAAGCTTCCATTTTCATTCATTTTCCTTTCCTTAATTCATTTTTTATTTTAATTTCCGATTTCTTTTTTCCAATAACGACGAGGGTTTCCATGACAGAAGCATGATGAATAGCTTATCCAGCCTAAAAGTATGCCATCAAAACTTATGCTTTAAGTGTGAAATTGAAAGCATACTTTTCGGATGTCATTTAATTCAACTTCCTTTCACATACATACAACTCAAAGAATAACAAATTGCAAAGCTGCCATTTTCATTATTTTTCCTTTTTTGTAATTAATTTTTTATTTTAATTTTTTAAGCTGCATTAAAAACCCGTTCAGCGTTTAAATATTTAATAAAAAAACGCCTTTAAATCAACATGAAACCTTGCAGCAACTGTATGGAAAAAACATTCGGTGAGCGTTAAATGGACGCTGCGCAATCATTTATCGCAGTTAATCGTTGCGCCGTTCGGGCCGTTCACGCCGCCACGCCAGCATTCGTCAATTGCATTAAGCACAGTAAATACTTTTAAATTGATTTGCTGGCATTATTGTTTTCGGTTTATATTTAATTTGAATGTCTTTTTGCACAATTAAACCGAATTGTGTTTTTATTAAAAATAATAAAACGCCCCGCGGCCAGCAGTGAACCGTTTAATAATAAATAAAAAAAAAAACAAATTGCACAAACAAAGCAATTTTTATGTGGTACGAAATTGAAACGAAAAAACCACTTTGGCAAATAAAATGAAGGAAAAAACGGCAGCAGCAAAAATGTTTGCTATAAAAAATGCGAACCGAGTTGATTTCGTTTATTTTAAAGCAATTTTAAACATGCAGCAAAAGGCTCGAATTTTTTCCCAAACACTGCACCGAACTTTCAACGTGCCGCGTCATGTGAGCAGAACATGCAGATGTGTGTGTATGTGTGTGTGTGTGTGTAGTGTGTGAAAGTGCTCGACGACTGGGCAGTTGCAGATTTCAACTACTCAGCTCGCCTGCGGCCGGTTACTGTTTGTGAAAAACAATAACACCAAAAAAAAAACAATTGCAAGTTGCAAGGAAAAAATAATTTGTGCGCTGTTGTGTTGAAAACCAGCACTCGACGCTGTTCCATTTAAGAGTCGGCACTCGGCAGCGGCTGCTAAAAGGTGGCAAAATTAAAAAGCTCCGGTTTTTTACTTCAACCGAGGAAGCAAATTGTGACGTGGAGCCACGTACAGCTGCCGGAAAATATATGCGAGTGTATATATTTTTTGGGGCAGCAAATAAACCGGTTGACGGATCATGGCTCAACGCATTGCATAAGTAAAATCATGCGGAAAACACAAAAACTGCTCGAACCATGCGAGGCGTTTCGAGGGGCCCGCCGACAGGTAGCAACTGTGATTTCCCAACTGAAGACTTCATCCAAAACAAAATGCCAAATAGCCAAATGACTCGGTCGAGTGCATTTTTAACCACTGCACACACACACACCCACTCAATGCATTAATGTACGCGTTAAAACAAGGAATTGCCATGCAATTTTTAATTTTAAAGCACTGCGTGGGGATTATTTTAAAAATTGTGAAAGTTGTGGTACTATAGAAAAATATAGGAAAAAAGTTGCAGTAGCAAATGAAAGCTATGAAGAGTACTCATAATGCAAAAATAATTAGAAACTTAAGCAAATGTGTGCAACAGCAATAAAAATATGGGTGGAATTATGTAAAAGCTTCAGTTTTTATGGGAGTTTAATGATTTAAAAAAATTGAATGAAATTTAAGCTAAGAACACAGTTGCAATATTTATTAGCATTAAAAAACAAAAAAAAGAGGCTGCGTGTGGGTGTGTGTGTAAGAACTAAACATAGCAAATTATAAGCATCAGAAATAAATGAGATTAATCTGGTTAAGCTTAGAGAGCAAAAAAGAAGGAGAAATGAGTCGTGAAAGACTGAACTGGATTCTGTAGTGCCATGAAAAACTATTCAAATATTTGATTCTGAGTTACAGAAACTGGCGTCGAGTTACTAACTTAAGAGAGAAAATGATCGCAAAAAGCTGAAACTGGGTGGAGAAAAAATATGTCACTTTCTAGACAAAAGCTCTTATAGTTAAATAGTTGAGAAGAGAGACATAGAAGCGAATGGAAAGCAAGTAGAAAAAGAAAGCAATTCAGGGGGCAGAAAATCAGATAGTCACAGCAAGAGACTAAAAGTTAATAGTCAAAGACTGTCATGAACGCATTCAACAAGTTATAGTCAAGCTGCCGGAAGCTAGAGAGAGAGAGAGAAGGATAAAGAGAGTGGCCTTGGTATTTAAAAGAAAGAAAAGGAAGAGAAAAAAATAAAGAGATGAAAAGCGCAAACAGTCATGCAGTGAGAGGAATACGCAGAAGCATTAGTTAAAGAAAAATGAAGCAAAGGAGTGACAAAACTTTGTTGGTTAGAAGCAGAAGAAGACAGATGAGGAAGAGAGAAGAGAGAAGACAGAAGAGAGAAGAGAGAAGAGAGAAGAGAGGAGAGAGAAGAGAGAAGAAAGAAGAGAGAAGAGAGACATGAGAAAAGAGAAAAGAGAATAGAGAAGAGAGAAGAGAGAAGAGAGAAGATAGAAGATAGAAGAGAGAAGAGGGAAGAGAGAAGAGAAAAGAGAGAAGAGAGAAGAGAGAAGAGAGACGAGAGAAGAGAGAATAGAGGAGAGGGAAGAGAGAAGAGAGAAGAGAGAAAAGAGAAGAGAGAAGAGGGAAGAGAGATGGAGAAGAGAGAAGAGAGAATAGAGATGGGGAAGAATTAGAAGAAGACGAAGAAGAAGATGGAGATGAAGAAGAAATATGAGGAAGTGAGAAAGTGAGAAAGAGAAAAGAGAGAAGTAGAAGAAGAAGAAGAAGGAGAAGGAGAAGGAGAAGAAGAGGATGAAGAAGGAGAAGAAGAAGAAGAAGAAGAAGAAGAAGAAGACGAGGAAGAGGAAGAAGAAGAAGAAAGATGAGGACATGAGAGAGACAAAGATGTAAAATAAGTAAGGAATTAAGGAAAAGAAAGAGAAAAAATAATAATAAATAAGAAGGATTAAATGAGCAAACAAAGCGGTTGCATAAAATAGAGAGAGAAGCAGAAGATGAATATGAACCACGTAATTAAAGAAATAAATGCAAGAAATTACAAAAGAAGGCGGATAGTCAAAGAAAATCATAAACAGAAGCCTTAGTCAAGGACAGAAAGAATGGACCAAATGGGTATATGAAGTTATAAACAGAGAGTCCACAGACACAGGGGTTGGATAGTCAAATAATGATAGATACTAATAAGAAAAAAAGCTCTATTTGGTTAGCCCGAAGAGAGGGAGAGAGCATAGATAGAAACATCGAAAAGATTCTTTATAAACAAAGGATCCAAGTCCAAAAGAAACATTAGTCAGATAATCAAAAGTACAGAGACATAGAACATTAGAAGCTGGTGGTCGATGAAGAGAGACAAACAAGTCCAAAAAGAAACTGTCAAAGAGAAGGAGACATGGAAGGTAAGAAACCTTTTGTTGTTGAAGAAAGACAAAACGCTTAAAAGAACCTGTAGGCAGGCAATCAAAGAGAAGGATACTTACGACATTAAGAAACTGGTGAACGATGAAGAAAGACAAATAAATTCAAAAGAAGCTGTAGTCAAAAAGTCAAAGGGAAGAAGACATAGGAGATAAGAAACAGTTTGTTGTTGAAGAAAGACAAAAAAGCTTAAAAGAAGCTGTAGGCAGGCAGTCAAAGAGAAGGAGACATAGGACATTAAAACAGCCCAAAACTGTAGTCAGATAGGCCAAGGGAGAGAAACATAGAACAACAGAAGTTGCTGATCATTGTAGATAGACAAAAGAAACTGCAGTCAGAGAGAGACAAAGAAGATTAGAATCTGGTGGTCGATAAAGAAAGACAAGTAATCTGAAAGAGCTGTGGATAAAATAGAATCGGCTAGTCAGAAAAAAGAAGCAAAGAAGAAGAAAACTGTAGTTCTATGGGCAAGAAAGTGATAAAGCAGGAATAAAGCAGCAGGATAAAGCAGCTTTGGTTTCAGAAAAAAATTGAAATGAACGACAAATGAACGAAAAAATAGAAACGAAAGCAAATGAATTGGGCTGCAGAGCAAACAAATTATGGTAGCGTTCAAATATCGAACTGAATGGTATAGCAAAAGTTGTAAATAACTATAGCCACATAATTCAAAACAAAGACATGTAATATTAAAAACTGCAACGAATGGAAGAACAAATAGTTGCAGAGAAATCAAGCGAGGCCCAAAAATGAAAAATTAGAATGAAAATTGATTTAGTTAGAAATTGAAATCCTTAAAATTATTAAACTAAGATGAAGGATGATCATTAAAATGATGGGACTAAGAGTATAAAGTGATCATTAAAATGGGACTTTGAAAATTTGGTCTAATAAATTTTCGTCCTAACGCGACTACTTCGAGGAATTCATTTGAATTGGATTTCAAATGCCGAGAATGTAAAACATTAACACCAGAAAGACCACAAGTTTTTCATTCCTTCAAAGACTACATATCATATCCGCTGATATCTCGAAAAGTACACATCGGATGTGGCAAATTTTTCACAAAATAAATTTTACAAAAATATAAGATTTTTCACGATAAAAAATGAAAAACACCAAAGCAAAAGTTGATCGAAATACTAAAGAAAATACAGATATTTAAAAAATTAAAAATCTTTCTAGTATTAAAAATGATGGAAAAAAATTACTAAAATTGTGGGATGATCACAAAAATGATATGATTTTGTAAACTTATTTTATTATTAATTAATTAATTTTATTTCAAAAGCTAAACTTAACTTAAACTTTGCAATCAAAATTTGTGAATTTAAACTATAAAATTTAGGTCCTTTGGTCAAACTAGACAAAATCGCTCAATAAAAAATCGCAATCCATCCAACCTCTAATCTCGTCGTCTATGGTTTTCGTGCGATCAACTGTGCAATCTGATTTTAATTAAAGTCCAACAACGCGTCCAACAAAAATCATCCAATTGTTAAACTCGACCGCAAAACTTACGCTAACAAAAATTTAGTTTGCCAGCGGTCAAGCCGAATCGTAGTTGCAGTAATTACAGTACACGAGTAAACACAACAAAGAACACGACGGGCGGGCGTGGTGGAGGGGGAAAAACATGTGTTTACACAGCCACACAACGGCACAAACGGATGCAGACAGAAGTGAAGTGCGCGCGGCAATGCGGAAACGCGCAACGGATGGGGGCGAGTGCAGCCAAAGAGGAAGGGGCGCGCACACAATAACAGCGAAGCAGATAAGGTGATTTAATTTTATGCGCCGGCACTCACACACACACACATACAGCAAAAAAACACTTAAACATACCTAAAAGCGCCGTAAGGTCGGCCCAGTCATAATAACCAATGACCGAGGCGAGGCGAGGGTATGTGAAAAATATAAAAATTAATTTTTATGATTTTCAGTGTGCAAACTTAATGAACGCAACAAGCAGAAGAACTACAATAACAACTACAAAAGTCAGCGAGAGAGCGCTGAAAATTACGTTTTAACGAGCATCGACATTAAAGGCACTCGAGAAAGTATGGCTGGTAGATTTTATTAAATTAAACACACACACAAACATAGATAAGGATGCACACGAATGCGTGGAGAGAAGCAAGCGAGCGACTTTTAGCGGGTTTATTAAAATTTTATGCGGCACCTATTAACATTTACTGGCAGCCGGAAAGGAGTGGCGAGATGCGCGAATGAAGTAATGGCCAAGAAAAGTATGCGGTGCGCCATAGTTGTCACTCAGGCAGCATAAATGGCAACAGACAGACAGATAGATAGACGGACAAACTGACAGTAGAACAGATAGAAAGTACAAAATTGCCAGTTACGTCGACCACATTGCTGCCACCTCTTATCAAAAGCAGTAGAAGAGGAAGAAGAAGAAGATGCTGTGCGTTATCCTTTACGCACGCCTGCAGCAATACTCAACTACTTCGCTCCGCCTTATAAACATTGAATTTCAATTTCAATTTTTAACAGCATCGAAATGGCCACTTGGCCCTATTTGCCGTAAGATGCGCGCAATTTCTCGCGCGCGCGCACACATTGACAGTTTTCGATTTCGCTTTCGCGCTGCTTTCACTTGCACGATGCTCAATCGATGGTAAAAATTGTACGTGCGTCCTGCGCGTCGCTTCCGTTGGCATTTTAATCAGCGCGCGCGTCGCTGCCACTCGAACAGTCGCTGTGATTGACCCAAATGGCGGCCGAGATTGCAGCGGCGGCAGCAGGAGACCGATTGCCGGCAGTCAGTTACATAAATCCAATTCGCGAAAATTGACGCCTCGAGCGCATCTGCACGGACCGAACAGGGCGCCAAGCGTCAACGTAAGTCATATCTATAAATTTGCCAACAGCTGAAAGGGTTTGGGCGCGTTTTAAAGTGGCCTCATTCGTTAAACCAGCTCTCTATATTTTTATGTTTATTTTTATGTTTTTGTTGTGTGTTTATTTGGGGCTTTGTGTGTGTTGAAAGATTTGCAACTTTTATTGATACTAATATATATGCGATATCCATCTCTCTCTCTCTCTTTATATATATCTATATATAACATATTCTGTATATGTATTTGTGTCCTTGCAACTATTTCCACACATAAAGTAGCATAAAAAGGATTTGTCGTATTTTTTTATAGTCAACATTTACGGCGCTATTTGCTGACGCCTTCACAGCACAGGCGGCAACAACAAACATGCGCCTCACTTCACGCTTGGCCGACGCTGCGTCGTTGGTTCGGCAGTTTTTGTTACTACTGCGATTTTATTGCAGAACTTCTTGGCGCTGCGCGAATTTCAATGCGCCACCACTGCTTCGCTCTTAACTTGTTTACTCAATCTGATTTTATTGCTGCTTTTCTGTGCGCCAAAATTCTTGTAACCGTTATTTGTTCAAATTAATTGAATTCTTATTTGATTGCTGTGACAATGGGTGACCAGGTTTGTGGGGAAAACAACGTTTTCATGTTTTGAAAATAGTTTTGTATGGTAGTTGATTGAAAAGAGTTTGATTTTTGACATCCTAAATATAGAGAAGAGCATAAAAAATTCCTCATAATGTTGCAAGAATAAAACTGGGGTGGCTTTCCGTTATTCGATAATCGACCGTCGTTGGGTCGACACATCGATTCGATATCGAACGCTCAACGAGACAGTTTCGCTTTCCGTAACTCGATATGAGAACTCTCGTTTTCATTTTTGGGGAAGTGTGTGGAAAGTACTTTGGAGCTTTCAGAAGCAGCGGGAAGTAAACAAAACGAAGAAAATTTGAAAAGTGAAGTTTTGAAAATAAACAAATTTAAAAAATTTTCCGGAATAAAAATGTACGATTGGGGCTATTTATTGTTTTTGGAGGATTTTGGTCGCGAAACTCCAATCAATAAATTTTATTAGCATCTTTATAGGAGCAGCGTTCGATTGTTGACTCCTAAAAAATTAAAAAAAATTATTAAAATCACAAAAAATTTCAAATTTCATATTTGCATTTTGTTACGGTTGACAACGGAGAAAAAGCAAAACGAGAGCAAAATTGGTATCGAGCTGTTTGTATCGAACGTTCGATATGACACGGCGACATTTTGTGTTACGGAAAGCAAAAACGATAGTTCGATACACGTATTTGCTCGATATCGAATTATGGAAAGCCACCCCTGATCTCAATCAAATCTCGTTTTTAATTGTTTGTCAATTGTTTACTTCGATTCACAGGCATTCACTACGAGATTCTTCTTCTATTTATTCTCTAAGCGTTTGCTTTGTATATCAATAAAAAAATAAATTGTTTGTATAATATTTTTATAACAAAAGGTCAAAATAATAATTTTATAAATATTGTGCTATTTTACAAAACAAAAATTTGTGTCCTTGAGACTCAGGGTGAGTAGTTACATGATTTTGTTTTGTGGACGAAATTTTTTATATTTTATTTTTATAAATAATATAAGTGAAAATAGTGAAAATAATAATTCAATAAATGTTGTGTTATTTTATCAGTTAAAAATGTCCTTGGGGCTCAGGGTGAGTAGTTATATGATTTTGATTTGTTTGGGGGTGGACAAAATTTGTTATATTTTATTTTTATAAATAATATAAGTGAAAATAAGTGAAAATAATAATTCAATAAATGTGTTATTTTACCAAACAAAAAAAAGAGTCCTTGGGACTCAGGGTGGGTAGTTATGTGATTTTGATTTTATTTGGTGGTGGACGAAAATTTTTATATTTTATTTTAATTATTATTATGCAAGTGAATAAGTTATTATTATATAAATAATAAGTGATATAGGTTATTAATATAAATGAAAATAAGTACAAAAAAATTGTAATTCAATAAATGTTATTTTACCAAACAAAAATATGAGTCCTTGGAACTCAGGGTGGATAGTTATGTGATTTTAATTTTTTTGGGGGTGGACGAAATTGAGAGTATGTATGGATTACTACAGTTAAAAGATCCGCCACGAGACTTCAATGACTTTTTTGCTTGGCTTATTTCGCTGCTTTTTCAACTATGACTTTGCAAATACTGCTCGGCTGATCTGTGCTTTAAGTTAAAAAGCCAAGTTCCATTCGATGTGCGAGTCCAAAAATAAGCACGAAATATTTTTTGATATTTTGATTTTTTGATTTGAATGATATTTTCCACCTGTCAGCTGCCCTTAGAGGCAAATGTAGGGTAAAAAGGACCTTTTTTGTTGTAGAGGAAAGCATTCGAAGCAGTATGGCAGTGTAGGGTTTTCACCCGAAACCTAAAATCTCCCCACTATCAGACGGTGCGCCTCCCGGGACTACCGAAGGTATAAGGAAACAAAGGACTATGACTTCGCAAATGTTGTTCAATCGGTAAGTTTATTGAATCCATTAGCGTTGGTTGAGGTCGGTAAATTTTCAAACCACTTTCGCAAAGCTTCTACAATACTGTAAGGAGTTGTTCAAGTGAATGCTGTCTCCAGTGATCTGTCGATCCCATCACTAATCCCATTTTTTCCTTCTCGTTTTGTATTCATGGTTTCCCTATTTCTGCTTCCCTACTGCAGCCGTTCGTTTTGTTAAATGTTGACTTTTGGTACACGTTTCATTTGTTAGCTCACCACGAACAAATAAAAATCACCTTCACAAATCGACTAACCAAAATCTGTTCCCAATAAACTTGTCCCCAAAAAAGCTCGATTTCTGAAAAATTCAAAATATTGTAACGATGAGGCACTCTATGCTGTGCATGAATGCTTTTCCAAGCATACTTTTAGGCATGCACTTTGGAGTACGGCAAACTTGCTATCATTCCGATATGGCAAGGATGGTTCGCGGCGGTAATGGGCTGTGCTAGAACGATCGAGATAGAAAGTACAACTGGAATGTGCAAGAAACATCGGCGCGATAAGAAAACCAGTATAAAAAGCAGCAGTGTACAGCGCAGAGGGTCGAGTCTGTGTTGAGCAAGCAAAGGGGAAACATGCAATAGTAGTAGTGTAAAGTAGTAACAAGTGTAAATTTGTAAATAAAGCGATTGTTGGTTTTTGACTGCGTTTGCGCTGAGTAACTGAAGTAGTTTTATTTTCAAGCACAATCCAAAACGAACTTGGAGAGGTCATTTTCGTAACAATATTATTTAAAAAACAACTTATTCACAAAGCTCAAAACTGACATTGTTTAAAATATTTGGTCACTATTTCATATTTCATTAAATTCTATTATTTATTGTTCTTCCTATATAATATTAAATATATTTTTAATATTGACTCAATATCCGATTTAATATTAATCCAAAAAAAATCATGTTTAACAATACATATTTCATATTTATATTTTCATATTTATATTTCAATACATATATACATATATTTCATATTTCATTAAATTCTATTATTTATATAGCAAATTGTTCTTCCTATTTAATATTAAATAATATTTTAATATTGACTCAATATCCGATTTAATATTAATCCAAAAAAAAATCCTGTTTAACTATACACAAAGCATGCAAATTATATTGTTTTATGTTTCTGCTCATTAAAAATGTGCAAATTTTTTCTTCAACAATTATTTCATTGTATTTCATTATTGATATAATGCACAATGCTCAAAGCATCAACTGACCCCAATCAATGTGGCGCTGGTATTTATTTTTCTTAAATAAATTACACCAAATTACACAACGGTTCAATAACAATGAAGTTTTGCAAATAATAATTAAATTATTTAAAAGCTTGCTGCGTTTATTCGGTAAAGCGTTGATATTTTAATTCGAATTTGAATCCAGCTTCGCACAAAGCCATTAAAACTATGAAATTTAAAAATTTTAAAGTGAAAAATTAAACAGCAACAATGCAGCAAATTAATTGTGCAATTTGAATATGGAATCTGTGCGCATGGAATTTTAATTACAATGCACATAACTCAATTTGTAGGCGCATTTGCTGTGCGCTTATGGCCGACACTTAATGGCCAAGCGACATAATTACATTTAATGTTTACAGCGCTTCTAAGCCGTCTCGGCAATGGACCAGGAGAAATTATCATTAATTAGGCATTGAATTGACTAAATAATGCAAAAACTCGGCCATCAATCAATAAGCGGTCACGCACACAACCACACTCACACTCACACTGTCACTAGCAGCGACTGGTCTGTCGCTCGGGGTCGCTGATGTGCTCACAAATAAACCCATTACCGACAAATTGATGTCGCCGGAGGCTGCACTGACGACTCACTGCCTGTGTACACAGTCAGAAATGTTTATAAATTATGCAGCAGCCAATTGACGACCGTGTCCAGAGCGAAGCCTACATCGACAATAAGAACAAATTTTTGAATATTTAAAGACGACAGGCATTGCGTACATTTTATTGTTCCAAACAACAAAAACCTCAACGAAGCTACTTGTAGGCAACGCAGCGGGCCATGAACGCAAACAGCAATAATGCCGCTGACATTTGCAAGGCGCTCTCGCTCCATAAACGATCAACGCCTACGTTACACCAAAAACAAAAGGTGAGCCCCCAAAGCCAGCTGACAGACACCATCGCACCATCGAGGCACCAGCAGCAGCAACGCTCGATGCTGACGCAACGTCCGTCTGGCACACGCACAGCTCACTTTAATGTGCCGCCTCGCTTGTTGGCCTTGTTATCCTTGAACGTTTATTGCGTTCGTTGCTTGGTTCCAGACGCTTTTCGGGGTCATGTGCAAAAGAAAAATGTGTTGAATATTCGCTTCACGCACACATACACACACGCACGCACGCACGCACGCACACACAACATGTTCGCTGACTTTGGGAGTTTTGCAGCAGACAAATGGCGGCGCAGACTTGTGGCGCCAATAAACTCGTCCCGGCTTGCTCAGCGCGCGCTGCTTATGCAATACGCGCCGGTATGCATGAATGCCGCAGTGGTGTGTGTGTGTGTGTGTTTGTGTAGTTTACGAAACTGCTTAGCGCACAAATAAAGTAGTTGCTTTTTGCTGAAAATGTGTTGCTGTTTGAATGCCTGACGAATGAATACACAAAGCGCCAACTGCCAACTGCTGCCATATGAAACGACAGTGACTTTATTTTGTAAGTATGTAGTAAAATTTTAGTATTTGTGCTAGTAGCCAGAGGCAGTGTTGTTCCATGTTGCGTATACGCCCAGTCGGAAATGGCATTTTAGTGTTTATTTGTCTCGCACTGAAATTTAAAGTGTTCTTTTAATTGAAATTAAACAATTGTTTTTAATTTTATGTAAACAATTTTCCCGCTTTTTGATGGTTTCAAGTTTTTTGTGCACGTGCATACTAAATGAAACCAAAACAAAAACTTTTCACATGAATATTTTACTTTAAAAGTTTATCAGCAAATCTGCCATGAAAATAAAATTTTCATCATTTTTTGCATAACATTGTGAAAAATTGCTGAGCATAAGTTGTTTTATTAAATTTTTGGAAATATAAAGAAATTTATAAAAAAAAAATATTTATTATTATTATTAAAAACAATACAAAAACATTATATTAGAATTTTTTAATTTTTTGTTAGACTTTTATTAAAGAAAACAAGGTGTTTTATTACATTTTTGGAAATATAAAGAAATTTATAAAAAAAAAATATTTATTATTATTATTAAAAACAATACAAAAACATTATATTAGAATTTTTTAATTTTTTGTTAGACTTTTATTAAAGAAAACAAGATGTTTTTTACATTTTTGGAAATATAAAGAAATTTATAAAAAAAATATTTATTATTATTATTAAAAACAATACAAAAACATTATATTAGAATTTTTAATTTTTTGTTAGACTTTTATTAAAGAAAACAAGGTGTTTTATTAAATGTTTGAAATATAAAGAACATTATCAAAAAAAATTATTATTATTATTAAAAACAACAGAAAAACAATATATTAGAATTTTTTTAATTTTTTGTTTGACTTTATTAAAGAAAACAAGGTGTTTTATTACATTTTTGGAAATATAAAAAATTTATAAAAAAATGTTTTATTATTATAATACAAACAATACAAAAACATTATATTAGAAATTGTTTATTTTTTTGTTAGACTTTTATTAAAGAAAACAAGGTGTTTTATTAAATTTTTGAAATATTAAGAACTTCATAAAAAAAAATATTATTATTAATAAAAACAATACAAAAACAATATATTAGAATTTTTTAATTTTTTGTTTGCCTTTATTAAAGAAAACAAGGTGTTTTATTAAATTTTCGGAAATATAAAAAAATTTATTAAAAAAAACTGTTTTATTATTATTAATAAAAACAATACAAACAAATACTAAAATTTGTTAATTTTTTGTTAGACTTTTATAAAAGAAAACAAAAATTTGTTTATTTTACTTAGCAAACCTTTCTAAGCATAAATAGTTTCCTTTTCCTAATTTCATTGATTATTCAAAATAAATTTTATTAAATTCCCACACACTTTTCCCCATGTGGCGCACATTACGTATTCCAACTTTTGCTGACAAAGCGCCGAAAACAAAGAAAAACTCGGAACCCTTTTTTTGGTTTTAACATAACAACAGCAAGAACGAACGAGGCAACAAACTGACGCGAATTTATTAAACGACCGCAAAAACTACAGAGGCTTTTTCGCTCAATGCTCACACTGTTTCACATTGTTTGATAAAGGATTTTTGTATTTTTGTTTTAACAAATAGCACACCAAAAAGAATAAAAACAAAAATGTGAAATTGAAAAATATAGCAAAATAAATACCGTGTAAGAAGTTATTAGGGTCGCATTTTTATGGTACTTGAGTTAAAATATGAGTGCACCGTTTGTGTGTGTGAGTGATTTTTCGATTAAGATGCTTGGGAATCTCTCATTTTGTGCGGTTTGATAAAATAATGCATTAGCCAAAAAATTGGGGGAGATAATGGAGTGGAATTGAGTTTAAACAAAAATGCTAGAAAAGTCGACAAATTGCTTTACAGCTGCTCGGAAGTTGCTCTTAGAGGGTTAAATTCTATGGCTGACTACCAGTAAATGTTCATTCTGAACATTTTTGTAGAAGATGTCTGCTCTCTATCTAGAACATTTAATGGGGTTCCATGCAGAAAGACATATTTTATAAAATGGTCTCAAAATTGCCCCAAAGTTGCGCCCAGACATACCAAATGTAGGATTAATTTAATTTTTAATCCCATTTATTTTCCCTTATAAATGTTTCTTCCAGCCCTATAGACCTTCTATTTTCAACTTATAAAGGAGCTGCCACACAAAACTAATCGTTCTCTATGGAATTGGCTTCCACTTGTAAATGTATTAGTTAAGTAAGTTAGGAAACATTGTATCTCAGAAACTACTAAACCGATTTGAATGATTTATTCAACAACCGTCAACATTGTTGAATAAAAAAAATACAAAATTAATTACAGTTAGAAAATTCATCACCACGGGGCGCCTCCCGTACAAACAATGTTGTGAGGTTATCAAATTTTGGGTTTGTATGAGAAAAAAATCAAAATGTGTTGTATGTCAGAGACTATTAAACCGATTTTAATGATTTATTCAACAACCATCAACTTTGTTGAATATAAAAAATACAAAATTAATTACAGTTCAAAAATTTACCACCAGAGGGTGCCTCCCGTACAAACAATGTTGTGAGGTTATAAAATTTTGGGTTTCTATGAAGCAAAAATCAAAATGTGTTGTATGTCAGAAACTACTAAACCGATTGGAATGACTTATTCAACAACATTGTTAAATAAAACATTGTTAAATAAAAAAAATACAAAATTAATTACAGTTCGAAAATTTATCACCAGAGGGCGCCTCCCGTACAAACAATGTTGTGAGGTTATCAAATTTTGGGATTCTATGAAGCAAAAATCAAAATGTGTTGTATGTCAGAAACTACTAAACCGATTGGAATGATTTATTCAACAACCGACAATATTGTTGAATACCAAAAATACAAAATTAATTACAGTTAAAAAATTTACCACCAGAGGGCGCATCCCGTACAAACAATGTTGTGAGGTTATCAAATTTTGGGTTTCTATGAAGCAAAAATCAAAATGTGTTGTATGTCAGAAACTACTAAACCGATTAGAATGATTTATTCAACAACCGATAACATTATTCAATACCAAAAATACAAAATTAATTCCAGTTCGAAAATCTACCACCAGAGGGCTCATCTCGTACAAACAATGTTGTGAGGTTATCAAATTTTGGGTTTCTATGAAGCAAAAATCAAAATGTGCTGTTGAAACCCTATTAACCTAACCATTTTTAATAAAATTGTAGTCTTAATTGAGTGTTGAGTTATGTTAGGTACAGAGGTCTTGTAAGAAAAGCCCCGAACTTTCAGTCGAAAATATTTAAAGTCTATTGTGAGTGTCAGAAAGAAACACAACGCTCTAACTGCAATTCCTGTATTGTCTTTCTCAAACCATTTTCTCTGCCTGATCAATTTCAGGGTCTTCGATAAATGTTAAAGCCGAGTCTTTAACTCAAATCCTTGTGTGGTACTATAAAAGTTCTCAAATCACTCATCCCTAAGACCAGCTGGAAGCTCGTTTTGTTGGACCAAGCCGAGTCAATTTTTATTTTCGAATGCCTACATTTTGTGAGACAGTGCCAATAGTTTGAGCTCAGTGCAGTCTTGTGCTCAGATAAGCTGCAGTCAATTGTTGGTTGAAGTCCTGCAAAAAGGACCGCAGATTCAGCGCTGTCGAGCTTGTCTGCCTTTTCACTGCCCTCAAGATTAAAATGTCAAAGTAACCACAGAAGCACAGAAGTGTGTCACCATTTTTAGTGCCTCGCTTGTTCAGTCTGAAGACAGCCTCTCGAACAATTTTGGATTTCATTGAGCAGCCGCTTCAGTGTCAGAGAAAACACACACAGTCCCACTTATAAGATTTTTTTTAATGCAAATTACAGTCTGGCAAAGTACTAAATCTCACCTAAATATATTTACTACATATTGCCTTTCGATCTATAAAACAAAACATTAAATAAAAAACTAAAAATTTAAATTTATGTTTAGGTATATCTTTTTTTATTTTTAAATTATTTGTTTAATTTAAAAATATTTATTTTAAAAATAATGAATTTTTGTATGACTTGTTTGCTGCTGAAATTAAAAATCTGCAAAATTATAAAAAAAATATTCAGTTTCATTCATTCAGTTTATAAGCTTCTACTATCCAAAAACCTCAAATGGAAAATCACACAACAGTTTAATCTTTGATGTGTTCCAACTTGGCACAACAAAGCAAAAAAAAAAAACAATAATAAAACAAAACTAAAAATAGCTGAAAAAACTTTACCCACTAAAGTTGGTGAACTGTGGTGCCAGCAGGACCGGCACCAGCACCTAAACCAGCACAGCGCATAAACTCATTTAAGCTATTACGCTCTGTCAACGCTGCAGCATCGGTTTGTGTAACTAACTGCGTAATTTAACAAACTGTTATGTGATCACATTTTTAATGAATTTAATTAACTAAAAGTTGGCAACACACACACACGAATTGCACAGCACGCCACAAAAGTAACCGAGCGAATCGCAAAACCCAAAAAGGACACCAACGCCAGCAACAACAACATCAACCACAGCAGCCAATGTGAAAGGTACCAAGTCCCGGTGCGGCATCCAAAAAATATATAAAACTGAAAATATTTATAGGCAGCTTACGTACGCCAAAGCTGTGTTTGCCTTTAGCCCATGAAGCCGCAACAAACATTGAAAGAGATAGAGAGAGAATGTTTGTGTGTGTGTGTGTTGTTTTTAGTTACTCTAACAAATAAAATCTGCACTTTGTTACGTGCGTTCATATATATGTGTCTGTATTTATACAAAATGTATAGGTGTGTGTGTGTGTGTGTGTGTGTGTATAGGTGTATTGGTGTGTGCATGCAATACTTTAGATAAGAGTTGCGCATTTCGTTTCCATCGTTATTTCGTATTTTCCAAAGTCCTATAGAAAAGTTGTTTCTGTTGTTTTTGTTGCTGCTGCCAGTTTTTAAAATCAACGCCAAGTTCAGCGCGCTGCTGTAAAACTTCTAGATTACAAAACCTACAATAACAACACAGCCAAAGTTGCACCAGCGCCACTCGCAGCAACAAAGCCAGCACCAACAAACTTTTCGTTAAATTCGACAACTTCAAAGCAATTCGCATTATATGTGCAATACGCATTGCACTCGCAACAGAATGCACCCGAAACTCAATTAGACAAGTTTTAATTTCGGTAAATTTGCTGCAAAATTTAGATTGAAGAGAGTGCAAAGACGAAAGCGCGTCCATTGAAGTGGAAGAAGCGCAGCGCTCAACTTTAAAGTTGTTGCTTGTTGTTGTTGTTTTTCAATGTAATTTTCTTACATGGTATACATAGACAAGTTACACAGAAAAGTTGTTATTTGAATTCTTAATTATTTTCAAGTTATAATTAAATTGTTGATTTAGTTGAAAGACAATTTTTATGGAATCATTTTAATACAAACTAAAATTGTTTGCATTGCAGACAATTCGAGGAAGTGATGGCAGTAGAGATTTGAAAAGGTGAAGAAGAAAAACTGAAAAACATTTTAATATTTTTTACTTTCTTTCATTTCACAAGTTTGTATAGAATGTCCTTGTAAAATGTTTTTCCATTTAAAGCTTCTCACCAGTGTTAACGCATTGAAGCGTCTTTTAGCCATGGCCAGACCATAAATTTATATGCCCAAAAGAGTTGAGAAGCTGAAAAGCCAAAGTTCAGTATCAACGCACTGCACTGAAAGCAATCGCAAACATCCTTTGCTCCTTGGCGACCGCTGTCATAACTTTGCTATTGCAAACACGCACTTCAATCTCGGCTAAAACCGTCCAACCCAATGCAGTCTCTGCTCTGTGAAATGTTTCGACTTGGCCCCTTTTGCTGCCGCCATTTTGTCCCAAAGAATGCAACGAAAACACACCAAACAAAAAAACAACAAAAACTTTGCACTAGTCGAAAGTTTTTTCTCTTTGAATATTTACTTTGATTTGCTTTGTGGTGTGCATTCGCTTTTTATCAAACTTTCGCCGCACTGAACTTCTTACATTTTCGTTGGCAACAACCAATTCTGCATCAATTGTTACCAACTACAATACAATGCAGTTTGTTAGTGTGTTTGCTGTGTGCAATTCGAGTCGGTTGCTTTCAAATTGTGCATCTTAAAAAAAGAAAAAACCACGAAAAACACTGCAACAGAAAAACTTTTTAAATGCAAAGCGCTGGTTTCTCTGGCAACTTGAACGCAAGCGGCCTTCGTTCAAATTGCTTAGATACCGAGAAAGCGGCAGTCGACAGGGTGGTGTTTACAAAAACAAAACAAAAACAACAACAATGCTGTGTATATTGTTCAGGGTTTCAATTTGTTGCTGGCCCAACGCAAGTGGAACTTTCGGCGCATGCGCGCACATTTTGTGCCTTTGCTCGAGTTACTGCTGCAATAATAAATGTTTTTGAGTTTTTTTCAGGGACTTAACTATTATAAGTTTTCTAAGAAAATAATTGCAATGTAACTATTGCAATGCAACATAAATTTTATTTATTGATTATAATTATTATTTGCGACAATTAATTTTTACGTTGCATAATAACTGTTATGAGAAATAAATATTTTTTTCATTCTGGATAATTATTATTTTGGGTTTTTTTTTGTTTACGTTGCATCATAACTTTTATATATGATTTTTTTTATTTACGTTACCGATAACTATTATTTGAAAGAAATTTTTTTTACGTTGCCTTACCACATTTTGAGTATGAATTGATTTTTAATTGTTTAGGTGTTGGTGGAAATAAGGTTTCTGCAGTTAATTTGCGTTTGTCTATTAAAAACAATTAAAAGTTAATTCATATCCAAAATGTAGTTATTCAACGTAAAAAATTTTGTTTCCAAAATAAAAGTTATCGGCAACGTAAATGAAAAAAATCTTAAATAAAAGTTATGAAGCAACATTAAACAAAAAATGTCTTTCAAATAATAGTTATCGGTAACGTAAATTAAAAAAGTCATAAATAAAAGTTATGAAGCAATGTAAAAAAAAAATCCCAAAATAATAATTATCGACAACGAAAAATATACTTGTTGCTTATAAAAGTTATTATGCAACTCAAAAATATTTATTACATGATAATAGTTATAGGCGACTTAAAAAATTTTTATTGGGAATAATTATTATAAAGCAATAATTATAGAAATTTCTTAAATTAGGGCAATTTTTTCATTCCCAAAAATATGGATAATAATTATTTTAGGTCTCTGGTTTTTTTTCCAACTGCCTGATGACAATTTGCATGCTTAATGATACCTTGACACATTAACACTGCAATAAATGTGTTCTGTGTGGAATTTTTGTGGACAGTGTTTGGTCCTTAAGGCGGAAGATTGATGCAAATTTTAGCAAATCATTTGTTTGTTCTGTTAAAATTTTTTTCATTGCTTTTGTTTAGTGTTGCTACAACTGTCTACTAATTGAAAGACTTTTGCATTGATTTTGCTGCCTACAATCACTTAACAGCTGCACTCTAACTGCTCTGTTTCGACTGCTTCAAACGTTCTAGAAATGATGAATTGGCTTTTTTTTTAGCTCCAACTGTCATTACAGCCAACAGCCGCTTACCAGCTGCCCCCAATTCGCAAAAACATCATTCGTTGCTGCAACATAAGCAGCAGGATTTACGTTTGAATCCCGTCACAACCCGGTCAGCTGTCAGTGTACATGTAGGACACACAGGACTTTCTGCTCGACTATTGACTGTTACTTGCTGTTGTTTTGATGTCACATTCGTACATTGACACAGCGTACTGGGGACAATGTGCTGTCATAGAAAGACTGACAAAAACAACAACAACAATAAGAACACTGCAATAACTGAAGCTTTAACACTCCAGTTCCAAGGAAACTTCTTTTACATATTTAACTTGAAAAATTCCATAAATTGCAACTTTGAAATGTCTAAACTGATTTTTGACATAATGATAGTAAAAGTCTTTGTTATTTTAAACAAATATGGCTAGTTAAATCTACTATTTATATAACAAAAGTATTTGTCAAATCTTACTCAACTTCTTCTGTAATGGGGACAGTACAAATGTTGATAATTTTTTCTTCAATAGTTTTGAATTTTGTGGGGAGGTTAATGCGGTTTCGACAATACAATTTTAGTTTTGTCTCTGTAATGGAAAAAAAATACAAATGTTGATGGTTTTTTCTCAAATATTTTTGAACTTTTGTGTGACGCTTAATGGGGTTTTGAAAATACAATTTGATTTTTGCTTCATAGAAACCCAAAAGTTGACAACCTCACAGTTCTGATTATTTGGGAGACGCCCTCTGATGGTGAATTTCTGAAGCTTAATTAATTTTGTATTTTTTGTACTAAAGAATGTTGCCAAACACTGAATAAATCATTCAAATCGGTTCAGTAGTTACCGAGATAAGATGTTTCTCAACTTACTTAGCTACTGCATTTACAAGTAGGGAGCCAATTTTGTATGACAGCCCCCTTAAGACTTGGCGATAGCGGGTAGGTATGTTTGGAAAAAATATTTGAAAGAGAAAATAAATGAGGGTCGGTCTTACATTTGTCACATCTGGGGGCAACCTGGGAGCAGTTGGAGCCTATTTTATAAAAACAATGATTTTGTATGGGAGCCCCATTAAGGGTTGCAGATAGGGTACAAATATGTTTGAAAGAAATGTTCAGTAGGGAAAACTAGTTGGGGTCAGTTATAGCTTTTAACCCTCTAAGAGCAACTTCTGAGCAGCTGTGATGCAATTTGTCAAATTTCCCAGCTTTTTTGTGAACTTTGGCCTAAATGCCACGCCATTTGACGACACTCTAGCCCTAAAATTTTTTAGATCACATACTTTTTCCCCATACTGCCTAAAATGAGAGTCTCTTCATTACCAAAATCGAAAAATCGTACATTAAGTAATTCGTTTCTAGTGTTGTGTTCTTCTCAAACATGCAGTTTCGTTCACCAAATAAACTGACATTGAAAATTTAAACACATTTATAATGAAGAGTTTTTTCTCTGCTAAGTTATACTGTACTTCAAAAATATTAAAAAAATTAGTAAACAAAGACAATAATAAATAAAATTATAGTAAATTATATGCCAAAGTCAACTATTCTTTCCACTAAGGCAAACCAGACCTCCAGGCGCATTGCTTTGTTTTTATCCGTTGTAGTGTTTAAAAAAAAAAATAATTAAAATTAAATAAAGTAATGCAATTTTAATAAATAAATAAATTAATTAATTAATTTAAAATAAATAAATAAATAAAAAATAAATAAAAAAATAAATAAAAAATAAATAAATAAATAAATAAATAGATAAATAAATAAATAAATAATTAAGTAAATAAATAAATAATTAAATTTTATTAAATAAATAAATATATAAAAACATCAACCAACGGGTTAAGTACAATGCACGCTTGGCACCAGAAAGCGTTTTAAAACACAACAGCAAACAATTGTCAGAACACACTTTGTGCACGCTGCACAGCTGCCAAGTAAACAACAGTAGCACCAACGACAATAACAACAACAACAACAACAACAAGATCAACAATAACCATAACGAAAAAAGACAGCAACAATATTGACGTGAGACGCGCGTAAAGCCATCGCACTGCCAGCTATTTTCGTGCAATTTTCGTATTTGCCATTGCTGCTGGCCACACCAACAGCAACAACACCAGCAACATCACACTTTTGCAATCATTGCCAACGACACAATATTTTCTAACCGTAATTTCATATTTATTTTTGCGCGCAGCTGTCTCGCACTTCGGTTGTTCTACTTTTCTTCGCTTTGCTTCACTGCACTTCAATGCAAACGCACCGTTATTGTTGAGCATTATTTGCTGTTGTTGTTTTTCATCTTTTAATTTCCTGTTATTCCGTCGCTGTCATTGTGTGCTTGCAGTTTTCGGCGCTGCAACATTTTCCATTTGTATTTTCAACGTTGGACAGGTTGAGTATTTTTTGTTGTTGTTGTCAATATTTGTTGATAATTGTGTGAGCTTTGGTTGTTGTATTTTTCACACGGTTAGACATATTATTGAAGTCGTTAGAGTTGTTGTTGTTATTGTTGCAACAACTTGCTTGACTGTTACTTGTTTTTTTTTGTTTGCCTTTGGCCTTTACACAGCTTCCTGTTTCCTTTTGCCGCATTACTTTTACTGCTCATATTAATGTAACTATTTAAAAAGTTGTCGCTGCCTTATGTATCATTTTCGAGCATTGCTTTCCGTTTTCAAGCGCTTTTTCTGCTACATTTTAGGAATGTTTGCAGTTTACTTTTGTCGCTCGCCTTTGGCATTCCCTCGGTTTAAAGTACGAAAGAAAGACAATCAGGAAGACAAGGAAATTAAATAGAAGTGGCAATTTTGTTCTCAATACGAAATAAAGAATAAGTAAAAAATAAAAAAAATTAATAAATACAAATAAATAAAAATTAATAAATAAAAATTCATAAATTTAAATTAAATAAAGACAGAAAAAATAAAAATTAATTAAAATTAAAATTAAAACTAAAACTAAAACTAAAATTAAAATTTAAATTAAAATAAAATTAAAATTTAAATTAAAATTAAAATTAAAATTAAAATTAAAATTAAAATTAAAATTAAAATTAAAATTAAAATTAAAATTAAAATTAAAGTTAAAATTAAAATTAAAATTAAAACTAAAATCAAAACTAAAACTAAAATTCAAATTCAAATTCAAACTAAAATTAAAATTAAGATTCAAATTCAAATTAAAATTAAAATTAAAATTAAAATTAAAATTAAAATTAAAATCAAAATTAAAATTAAAATTAAAATTAAAATTAAAATTAAAATTAAAATTAAAATTAAAATTAAAATTAAAATTAAAATTAAAATTAAAATTAAAATTAAAATTAAAATTAAAATTAAAATTAAAATTAAAATTAAAATTAAAACTAAAACTAAAACTAAAACTAAAACTAAAACTAAAACTAAAACTAAAACTAAAACTAAAACTAAAACTAAAACTAAAACTAAAACTAAAATTTAAATTCAAATTAAAATTAAAATTAAAATTAAAATTCAAATTCAAATTCAAATTAAAATTAAAATTAAAATTAAAATTAAAATTAAAATTAAAATTAAAATTAAAATCAAAATCAAAATCAAAATTAAATTTAAAATTATAATTTAAATTTAAATTTAAATTAAAACTTAAATTAAAATTAAATTTAAAATTAAAATTAAAATAAATAAAATTAAAATGATAAATAATAAGTAAAATAAATAAAAATTAATAAAAAAATTAACAAAATTTTTGGTGTAATGGTGAATGTGTGCTTTGAAAACAATAAAAAATAATTTTTAAACAAAAATGTTTCATACAATTTAACTCAAATCATTCTCTAGACCCAACATCTGATCTGTGTCACTGACCGGCTTTGTAAGAGCTGCGCCTTCGCACTCTGAAGTCATGATTCCTAATGGACTTTCTTGGCGCAGCGAAAGTCAACATTGCGGTTCTCCTTCATGAAAAGGTTAGTCCGGTTTGCCTCACCTAAGGACTAATGATCACCTCCAAAGTAAAAGAAGAACAAAAAGGGATTCACAATGCATCATTATAGATTCCGAGTGACGATTGGACTGGTTTGCCTCAGCTAAGGACTGATGGTCACCTCTTGAGTACAAACAGAATGAACAGACATTATGGCCCAAGATTATACTGGCTCGCTTCGGATAGATGCTGTTAGTCACCGCCAGAGTATATCAAAAAAAGATTAACAATGCGCCACTATGACCTCTGAATGAAGGTTGGACTAGTTTGTCTCAGATAAGGACTGATGATCACCTTCAGAGTACAAGAAGAACAAAAAAGGATTTACAATGCGTCACTATGGCCGCCGAGTGAAAATTGGACTGGTTTGCCTCAAATAGAGACTGATGGTCATCTTCAGAGTACAACAAGAAAAAATTCAGAATGTGTCATTACGGCCTCCGAGTGAAGATTGGACTGGTTTGTTTCAGCTAAGAACTGATGGTCACCTCTGGACTACAACAAGAAGGGATTGAAGGTCATTTTGGCTTCAGAGTGCAAGTATGGCCTTTGCTGCTCTCTTTCGCGTCCTTACCAAACTTACATATAGCAATTTTTGAGAATCAACATCCTTCATTCATTTTCACTGACTTTCATCTATCTTCTTCGCTGGCAGAATAAACAAATTCTTCGTTCGTTCGCACTAGACATACTCTGTCATTTCACCAAATTTCTTCAGCCAATCAACAAGCACACAAGTGCTCAGTCAACTTTACGTACACACCTAACTCTCCTACCTCCCCGACAATACTAACTTCCCACATAATCTGCTACATACAAGTACAGTCGCACCCGTAGCCCAACGCAGCCAGCGAGTAGTGGCAACAAAACTGCAGATAATTGCTCGAAAGTGCCTGTCACTATGTAACTATGCACAGCACACAACAAGTGCCAACTCATCAGTAGTAACAACAACAATGGCACCAACAACATCAACATCATCATTATTGCCATCATTGTAATACGGCAGTGTTTTCAACGCGTCACTGCCACTTGCCACAGCGACCGTTCAAAGCAAACTTGGACCAAGTGGTCACAGCGTAGCGCTTGTCACTCCAAAAGCTGACAGTGAAATGTACAAAGATGCACGCAGCAAAGATTTGTACGCACAGCGACTAAAACTCTCACTTACACACATACGCACTACGCACTTACGCATACACTCACACTTGACAGCAAATGTCAGCGCGCTAAGTTGTTTTCGAAACGTTGACAGCGACAGCAAGTTTATTGCCACCAATGGTGAGACTAATTACAATGCATTTTGGTCGCTTGTAAATTAACTTCATGAACTTTACGCTGTTGCTAAAAGTTTAGTGCCATTTGCGACATATGAGTGATTTGTAATTAGGGGAAACATTTTCATTTTCACATTATTAGAAAAGATAAAAGTGTGAGTGACGAGTGAAGTATATTTTCCGTAAAGAATACTTAATTTTTTAACGCCTTAGTCATAGAGATTTCGTACAAAGTTAAGAAATATTCATGGTTTTGCCACTGAGGCGTATGAGTAACAGGTAATTCACTGAGATAATGCAACATAGGCTTCCTTGAACCTCAAATTCGTTTCGTTATAAAACCCAAAACATTACAAACTGGGCATGAAAAACTTCATTGCACCTCAAATTCATGGTTCTGCCACTGAGGCGTATGAGTAACATGTAATTCACTGGGAACGTGCAACATAAGCTTCATTGCACCTCAAATTTGTTTCGTTATAGAATCCAAAACATTACAAACTGGACATGGAAAGCTTAAGAATCAAAGATATGTAGTGCTCTCACGAAATTTATGTGACATATGATAAGATATAACACCGTGCGACAAAAATTAAAAAAATTTTTCACACCGGAAAAAATCCATAAAACTAGAGACCAAACATAGTAATACTGCGTATTCAGTTTTTCATTTCTACATCCTTTGTCCTTTTAAAAGGGCTTCAAAATTTTGAAGGGGATAAAAAATAAAAAAAATATACAAAATACTTAACCTCGTTAGAATATGGCGATATGTACATCAAATGAAAGAGGAAAGGCTCAAGAATTTAAATAAAATTTATTTTATATATATTTCTAAAAAAGGGATATGAAAAAGGTCCTTTGAAAATTTTAATCCTTTATATCCTTGAAAATTTATATAGAATTTTCTTGAAAAGTAAGTACGTTAAAACCCAAAATCTCCTTGATCACGTGTCAAAATTTCAGTACTCTAACTTTATTTGTTCGACAGTTATTTTAAAAAAGGCGGAAGCTGCAATTCTAATGAAGTACAAAAGTTCTAATTTATTTGATAATCAGTATTTTAAATCATAAGAAGATACAAAATCAATGAAGCGAGAACAATCGGGCGAGATGACAATCAGAATTAAACTCATCCTTAGCTCTTACAATGTGTTCATTCAAGACTTAGTTTGAGCTCCAAACATTAATGGAACAGAAAGTATGCCATCAATTCTCGCTTCTCGGTTCTCGCTTTAACTCTAAAGTTAATTTCAACGCAAAACTTTGTACTTTAACTTCTTTAAACTTGGTAATTACCTCAACGCCAGCGCCAACATAAATATTACTCATACGCCACGTTGTACGCTGGCAAAATTACACCCTCACAACGGCCTTGCTATAACTTTAGAGCAACAAACTCAAACCAAATGTATAAAAAATACTTATTTATGTACATAAAGCTTTGAGTGTGGGCTCACAAAGAAAGTGGTAATGCAGTTTTATAACTAATTATTTAGTTATTTTTTATTTAAACACTAGAAACCTCAACATCAAAACATGTTCAAAGGGAAAACTGCGCCAATTTAACACAGCCTGAGGTAAAATTACACAAATGTCAATAAGTGCGTGTGAGTTTATTAGTGTAGGGGATCGTGTCTGCCTATGAAAGTGACTGTGAGAGTGACTTGACTTATTAGGCGCCCACACACACACACACACATAGACAGTTGCAGTGCATATTAAATATGCCCGGCGGCAATTTAAGAACACACACACTCACACACATATATTTCACATTGGCTTCGGAAAGTGGCGTAAAACACACAAAACCAGCGCATTTACTTTGTGCCGAAGAACAAAGACTCAAACGAATTCAAAGGCAAAGCGCAAACATTTCAGCAAAGCTCTGTTTAGCAATTAGCTGCTTCTACATATGTGTGCGTGTGTGCATGTCTCAGTGTTCAAGTGAGTTTGCCATTTGTATGCAAATTTTTATGTTCAACAGCCAAATGAGCAACGCCTTTTACGACAGTTCGCTTGACTCAAGTTTTCGAAACACAAAATTTGCAACATATACATTTCAGCTAAAACAACAAAAAATATTTGTCTTATGCATGAAACTGAAACAACAACAACAACGTGTAACTCATTTGAAGTCATTTTTGGGGCCGCTTTATTATTTCTTTTAGCGTGTTTCAATTGCACGCAACGCGAGCGCAACAACTTCAAACAACTTTATTAAATTGTAAGGGGCCTTGTACGAACACAAGCACACACACACACACTCACACACAACATGAACAACTTTGTACATAATGCGCGAGAGAGAGAGCGAGCGAGAGGGCAGCAGGAAAGGGTCGCTCCTGAGCAACGCCGCACTAATGAAGCAATTTAACGCTGTGCGGCAGCGCATGGCGATTTCGCTTTCACGGCATGTTGACTTGCGTCGCGGCGAAAGTGGCGCGCAGCACTTCCGTTGGCAACGCCACACCCTCACACACAAACACACACACACAGACACAGAGAGAAACATGCGCCCGCACGCTGCAGGCACAGCGCCGCAAAAATATTGTAGTTGAAAACTAATTTCAATTAGAGGCTTAAGCGGGTAATCTATGACAGTGCAGCGTAGTGCAGCATTTAACGTGCCGCTTACAAAGTTGCAACTTTCTTTATCTTGCGCAGCACCCGGCCAGGCAGTCAGCCAGCCAGCTAGCACCAGCCACGTTGCCGTCGTCGCCTCGTTATCCTTGTTGCACTTAATCGCGCTGAGTAGTTGAACTTGCGTCGCACGGCACGC
This sequence comes from Melieria picta, assembly GCA_964056695.1. Lineage (NCBI taxonomy): Eukaryota > Metazoa > Arthropoda > Insecta > Diptera > Ulidiidae > Melieria > Melieria picta. The sequence continues at coordinate 128,915,621 of OZ057399.1, read as the reverse complement.
CACGCCACGCCACGCTCCGGCTGTCGTATTTAGCATTCAACGCCGCCCATGCTGCCGCCGCGGCCGTCGACGCGGTAATCGCCACCAAGTGGAAAGCGGCAACGCTGCACTTTATTTTATGCTGCAGCAAAAACAACAAAACCCAAACTCAACGACACGATGCTCGCCCATCGTTTGTTGACGTTTGTGCGGCTTGGCAGCGCGCTCAAGTTTTTTCTTTTAGTTTTGTTGTTTTTTTGTTGTTGCCGTCACGTTCTATTTATCACCGTTTACGTTGTATTTTAAGCTGTAATTGCTGCCTGTTTTTAATTTAATTTATACGCGCTCGTGTAATTGGCCCACAGTCGAGCAAAGTGCAGCAAAGTTCAGCTCAGCTATTGCCTCTTCCGGTTTTCTCATTTTTAAGTAAAGTTGCAAGTTGATTGCACTCAGTGCGTGCGTGTAAATGGCGCCAGCGTGTGCCGATGTGTGTGTGTGTGTGTTCTATTGCTTTTGGTTTGAAAAAGCGAATGCAGCACTTGAAGATTCATGGCTGCTAATTAGGTTTATGAGCGGTTAAATGTACTCAAAGATGAGCACAACCGGGCATGCAAAAAAGCGTCCTAATAAAATTTAATAAAATAAAATAAAATAAAATAAAATAAAATAAAATAAAATAAAATGAAATAAAATAAAATAAAATAAAATAAAATAAAATAAAATAAAATAAATTAAAATAAAATAAAATAAAATAAAATAAAATAAAATAAAATAAAATAAAATAAAATAAAATAAAATAAAATAAAATAATATAAAATAAAATAAAATAAAATAAAATAAAATACAATAAAATAAAATAAAATAAAATAAAATAAAATAAAATAAAATAAAATAAAATAAAATAAAATAAAATTAAATTAAATTAAATAAAATTAAATTAAATTAAATTAAATTAAATTAAATTAAATTAAATAAAATAAAATAAAATAAAATAAAATAAAATAAAATAAAATAAAATAAAATAAAATAAAATAAAATAAAATAAAATAAAATAAAATAAAATAAAATAAAATAAAATAAAATGAAATAAAATAAAATGAAATAAAATAAAATGAAATAAAATAAAATAAAATAAAATAAAATAAAATAAAATAAAATAAAATAAAATAAAATAAAATAAAATAAAATAAAATAAAATAAAATAAAGTAAAATAAAATAAAATAAAATAAAATAAAATAAAATAAAATACTATAAAATACAATAAAATAAGATAAAGTAAAATAAAATAAAATAAAATAAAATAAAATAAAATAAAATAAAATAAAATAAAATTAAATAAAATAAAATAAAATAAAAATAAAATAAAATTAATTTTTCGCAGATTCTATTTTACTATGCAAAATTTCCATGGCAACCTTTAAACCAGAGAACTTCAAAACGAGTTCCTTGCTCAACCACTAAAACCATAAAATTCATAACAATTAACACTTTCTGCAGCCAAGCGTGAGCACAGCATGTATAAGTGACAAATTCGTAACTTTGTTGACAAGAAAACTCAGTTTCGTTGAGCTGCATGCGAAATCTTTGCGTTTAGTGAGTTTACAATTTCGCCTCAAATCATGGCATCATATGCCGCGTATCCATAGCACCAAACCACAGGGCATTGTTATAAGTTGTCAACTATGCGCCGCTCACGATGTTCTTCTAAACATTTCTATACGTGAGTGAAATTCTTTCAAGCGCCTTTGTTGGCTCTCGTCCACACAACTGCGGTCTGCGTTACTCATACGCACCGTATGACATGCCAGCAAGCGGACATTGTCGCAACTCATTGCCAGTTGCCAGCCTAACTGAAATTCGCGGCACTGTCAAGTGAAATTCAATTTGATGTCAAGTTGTTTGTTACGCCATCAGCAGTGCGCTTATTAAATTGTCGCCATGACAACGTGTGTGCGCCAACCTTGAGCCGTGTGCGTGGTACGTCTTCTGCGTTTGCCCTCGTGAGTTGCGACAAACGTGTTAGCCGTAGTATGAATAAAAAAATATGCCAAAAATTCAGCGCCAACATAATTCGAATTTGCGCGCAAGACAAGCGCTGCCAGCTTGCACGTTCGCAGTGCTGAGTGCTAAATTCTGGCAGCATCAGTTGTGCTTCTTGTTGCCTCTTTGCATCTTCCTTTTATAGTGCGTTAATATATGCGTTGGTGTTGCTGTTGTTGCTTGGCGTGCGTGCGTTGAGCTACCGTTGGCAGCACTGTCAGCGCTAAGCGTCTATTTGCAAAATAATAAACTTTGCTTATTACGCGAAAGCGCACATTTCACAGCCACACACACACATACACCGACTCTCTGACACAACAGCTCCACTATAAACGGGCAAACTGGCGCCCAGAGTTCAACACATTTTGACTTTGATTAATGTTAGACGCGCTGGCATGTTGGCAAATTGAATTTCGCCCAAAAGTGCGAATGGCAAATGCGAAATGCAAATGCGCAACGCTTTGAAAATTTAAATCGCGCACAAAATGGCTTAAAAAGTCGTTTGCGCTGCTGTTGCTGTTCGCCACCGAAGCGGCACACACGGCCCGTGCAAGCTGGCGCCTTGCTGCAGCTGCAGCTCGGGCGTTGCTATTTATGCCGCACATCGATTGTGATTCCTTTCGTTGCAGCGCTCGTGGTGTGCAGTTAGTTTATTAAGGAGCCAAGCTGGTGACTGCACAAATTTTGTTTATTGCTTCCATGGCAGCGTGGCAACAGCAGTCTCAGCATTCCATATATTTCTCGCTCTGAATTATACGGTGGGGATTAGCAGGCAAAGTGCCCAAGCAGCAGCAAGACACTGCTCCAGTTGCGAGCAATTAAAGTTGTAAATTTCGTGTTAGCAAAAGCTATGTACATACATACATAAAAAGCTAAAATGACAATAATTTATTTGGGCAATAAATGAAATTGTTTGACCCAAAAATTGAAGATAATAAAATTACCGTAATTTTCAAAGTGTTGGCTGTTAGAGAATTTTTGTTTTCCTGGGGGCTTGTGGTGTTGAAACGAGGACACCTCTATGCTAAAAGATGCTAAAATTGAATATTTCCAGTGTTTGTGGTTGAGTAAATCTTTGAAAGTGTCAGATGGTATACGATTTCTATTATGTTCTTGAATTTTATGAGTCTAAGATTACTGGAAGGCTTTCAAGGTGACGTTGAGTTAAGGTGGTAGTGAATGCTTTGTAGATCTGTTAACCGTTTCGCTACAGGTTTTTACTGGGCAAAGTTAAAATTTTAAATTTTACGTCTTTGGCTTCTATGTGGTTACATTAGCAATATTCCATAAGAAATATTTTTAATTTTATACTCGGACCCTGTATTTTAGTGTGTTTTTCTATGAGAGAAACCACATCGTTGTGGCTGCAATAATTACTTAAACATACAACTTTTTACGCATAACGAAAATTTGAATATTGCTTCATTTACTTCAGCCAAAATTAAAAAAAAAGGATCTAAATTGAAAAAAAAACGTTAAATTAAAAAGTTCTCTAATTTTGTCTGCTTCTTCTTCCTTTACTATGTCAAGATACACCAATACCTCACTTTGCGCCGTGGTTACGTTCCAAAAAAAACACGACGCAAATTGAAACGACGCAAAGTGAATTATGATTTTCTATAGCAAACTATGTAAAGATCGAAGATAGGTTCCAGGGTTACGAAAATACTACTTTTTAAAAAGAAAATTTAACAAAGTAAACATTTAAAAAACAAAAGTTATATAACTCTGCCAATAAATAAATTGGAAAAATATTTACCTTTTTTGTAACCAGAAACAACCCGTAAAAATTTATAAAAATGTATTATTTTCTTTAAAAAAAAGCACAACACACTAATTGAAACTGAATTCTAAAATTAGCAAAACAAAGTGAAAATAAAACTGTATTAAAATTGCGTTGATTTTCAGTTAGAAAGGGAATCCCCGAGTTTTGATGGCATGGCGCAATTAGAAACATAAGTCGTGCCATCTTTTAGAAAAAAAAGAAAATTTAAAAAAAAAAATTAAGACTCGAACCCTAAACAACGCAACTTCGAAAATCTAACGACGCACAGTGAAAATTAGTACTAATTCAGCAGCGACGCAACTTCGAAAAAACGCAAAACGAAACGACGCAAAGCGAGGTATTGGTGTATACCATTAAAAAAAACGTGTATACTTCTCTTCTTTAAACTTAAATATAGCTGAATTAATTTCGTATTTTTCGTAAAACTTCAAACTATTCTAAAGACTAACAAAAAAATGTATTCTTGCAACCAATGAGGATGCAGACGTCCACAAAGTAGCATGTTTCCATATGGCAGCAAAATAGCGAAAGGGTTAAGATTCTACAACGTTCTGAAGCCATGCAGCGACACTTTGTATGTACAAATTTTTCTCAGTCTTCTGTTTCCCAGATATGCCAACAGATATTCATTGCAATTAACTAAAATAGGAAGGCATATTCACCTATTCGAAAGTAGCCATTAGCCATTAGTGTTCATTTCTTGTTTAACTATCTGTTAAACTTACAAACAAATACCAGCGAATGGTCAGTTATGCTGCATTTACTGCCTAAAATACCTTGGCATACCTTTGGAATCCAAGAAAACTGTCTTCTTCGTGTCACCACTTACTAGAGAGTCAATCAGAAATAACAAAATGCATCCATACCTCCCAACCAGGAGTCTGAGTGGCTTTTTCAGCAACCCAAAACTTTGAAACTAGAAATTATTCCTACATACATATGTCATATCAATGGCCATGGAATAATTTATTTGGACAGCAGGTAGGCCAAAAAATTCTATGAAATCACTAAGCATTCATGTCTGTTTGCTCTTTTACTGCAAGTTAAGAAGCCAACTAAAACATTAATCTTCTTATTTTCTTTTTCATACTTGGGTGAGTATAAAAAACAAATTTTCCACAGACACTGCGAGGTGGGAAACCCTTTTTTTATATTTACTTTCAACACAGTGTATGTAAAGATGTATGTATATATATGAATAAATTGACACCTAGATAGGTACGATTCCCAGTTATCCTATTATAGGGTGTCCCAATAAAGGTCTCCGATTAATTTGAAAAATTAAACAAATTTGTATTGAGCGAGTGATGATGCTTTGATTGCATTATAAAAAGAAATAATTTGATTAAGTATGGAATAAAATATCCGACAAAAGACCCCTGCGGCTCGATTTCCGATGATATTTTGGCAAAGAGACCATTCCATGTCACTGAAAACGCATTGGATCTCGGCGTTAATGTCAGAAATTGTTCATAGTTTATTCGTATAGACTAGCAAATTCACAAATCCCCACAGAAATAATGAGAGGCCAATTCTGTTAAATTAGGTTAAAGAAAATGCGACATGTACTTCCAGCCGGAGACCCCATTGGGTCCATTGTAAATCCCTTAATTCTTAAAAATACCGATGTCCTTTCAGACAGCAGATCGCACTTTCTGAGCTATAAGACTTGTGCGACGATAAAAATGGTATCAATAGTTGTTTAGTCGGTCAAACGGCCTTTGAAAAAATTCAAATTGCCTGATATATTTGGCCGAAAAAATAAAAATCACAAAATAACTGTTATTTTTGACCGATCAAATAAAAGTCAAAAGTAATAGTTATTTTTGCCTGAAATGTTAAAAGGCACAAAATAACTATTATTTTTAACTTTTATAGTAAATGTCAAAAATTTAAAAGGCGTTTAATATTCGTGAAGCTGAGGCCATTACGATCATAATAAGAAAAAGTCCACCGACAATTTTTTCGTTATGCCTTTTCGATTTGAAAATTGTAAAATAACAGTTATTTTCGGCCCCTGATTATCCGTTCTGGAAATCGATGCTTTTGTAAATTTATTGTTTTCAAAATTATAACGCAGTCTTCTTTTGTATTTAGATCCACTTTCGACCCCAAAGTTGCCTGAGAGCAATTTCACCTATTTCTGATCTTATAGCAAAAGCTACGATTGATTTATGGGTTTAATTTAAGTAGGCACCAACAAATTCATATTTTTAGAAGTGAATTCAAAACAAATTAAAAAAATTTTACTGTTATCCCCAAAATAGTTTCCAATAATTTGCAGCGATATCAGGAAAAGTTTGTGTTCTAATTGAAGTCTACGCATTGGGCGCGTTTGATCGAAACCCTGTTTCTTTAATAATGGTTAAATAAAATCAAAAAGTGATAATTTTGTGTTTTTCCATAAATATCAAATAATTTTTGTGTAATTAAAAAATATTTATACAAAATTTATTTAATTTAGAAACTGTTATTTTCAGAATTCTTCAAAGTTGCCGTGTCTTTTAAGACACGGCGGTAAAAAATGGGTTAAGGACTCATATATGAATTGAACTGGTTTCATTAGGCTCTTTGTTTCTAAATTAACTTGCAGTAGAATCGCAATGGGCCCAAACTGTATTCTATATGTCCAGACAGCCACTTCAACCTAACGTAAACCTAACCCGATCGTTTATTGAGGTTTATTGTTTAGTTTGTTGAATAAACATACTTGCCGGCCTTGATAGTCCAGTGAGTAGAGACCTGGTTTTTCATGTGCTTTTCAGAGGCCCTAGATTTGATTTCTAGTTCGGGCTGGTTAAAGATTCGTCTACTTCTATAGCTGTCCATGCTTTTGACTGGCAGTGGCAAAACTTTCAACTGTGAAAGGATAACTGCAGTTCAGCGGTAGCATTAAACTTTAGGTCCCCTCTCTCCATTTCACACATGTTAAATAGACAGTTGCTGTATGCCATGAACTTATGTTCAAAGAAAATAAAATAATTTATAGTGTAATCGGCTTTCAGGTCAGTGGTGATAAGTAAAATTTCACTATGTTTTCACGTTTCGTCAGCTGTTCGCTGACCTCTTCAGGGAATAACATTTTTATATGTGGAATGGCATGTTTTGTATTTGAATAGCATGGATTCCACTTACAGGAACGTCACTGCCCATTTTTGGGGTTTAGATTTCTGTCTCCTATTATGTCTTCACGTTTCGTCAGCGGCTCATTAACCTCTGTAAGGAATTACAAACATTTTTATATTCTCATTCACATAATGATTAGTCCTTCGAGCCGTGAACCGGCGCCGCGTATAAACATTGAAAAGCACTGAATGCAGTGGTTTATTGCGAAAAACCGAAATAAATATTCCTTCGTGAGTTCCAAATCAACTTGAAACTGAAAATTCTTCTCAGTGTATCAGGGATCAACGACGGGATTGCGTTGTATGATAACACCTTTGAATGAGAAATCACAAAAAATCAGCAATTGAGTTGAGGAGAAACATTTTTTTGAGAAATAAAAATTTTAAAAGGTGTGTGTGTGTGTTGAGTGTGATTGAGAATTGTTTTAAAAAAAATTGCAAAATTTGTTTAGTGCTGAGAAATAAAACGAGTGGTTCTAAAAATAAATCTAGAACCGAAAATTTTTCTCAGTGTATCAGGGATCAACGACGGAATTGCGTTGTATGATAACACTTTGATTGAGAAATGAGTGAATCGTTTTTCACGAGAATTGAAAAAATAAAAAAAAATTGTTTTTTTTTATTCAAAAAATATTGTGACCAAAACTAATATATTTGTCTGATTCAATACCTGAGCACATAAAACACCAGATGATTCAAGGGGCACAATAAACCTACTAGGTTGCAGTGCGCAAGAGCAGTGTCCCTACCCATTATCATTACATTACATTAATATATTTGTATAATTATCAAAGTACATATGCATTCACCAATAAATTTGGAAAGTGTATCAATTGCCGCTACGAGATTGAGGGCCAATGGATACACAACACAATAACCAAAAAGTTTTGAAAATTCAAACAAATTTCCAAAAGATTTGTTCAAGTGGGGATTGCGTTGTATGATAACACTTTGATTGAGAAGTGAGTGAATCGTTTTTTCACGAGAATTTAAAAAATTTCAAAAAAAATTGTTGTGTTTTATTCAAAAAATATTGTGACCAAAACTAATATATTTGTATAATTATCAAAGTACATACATATGTATTCACCAATAAATTTTGAAAGTGTATCAATTGCCGCTACGAGATTGAGGGCCAATGGACCAAAAAGTTTTGAAAATTCAAAAAAATTTCCAAAAGATTTTTTCAAGTGTACAGATTGCCATTGCGAGTTTGAGGGCCAAAATGTACACAAGAAAGTACCTCGATTGCCGCTGCGGTATTGAGGGCCAATCGAACACGCCACGAGAAATGAAAAAAAATTTTCAGAAAAATTCAAAAAAAGTTTCTACAATTTTTACAAGTGTACAGATTGCCACTACGAGACAAGAAAATGTTGAGATAGCTGGAAATAACTAATTTACAAAAATGTTAAAATTTTCAAATGTTAAAAGTAAATTTTTTTATCTACAAATTATCACTAGGGAGAAAGTGCAAAAAATGTTGTTAGAAAACAAATTTTTCCAACTATTTGTAAGGGCAGAGGAAAAAAAGGAAATTAATTTTCGATGAAAAAATTTCCCCCAAATAATTATTTTATGTTGTGAAGTGAGGGTGGGTGATAGAAATGTTGCACCGAATGTTGCGGATTCAATGTTTATATACACAATGGGACTGCGCATATAAACAATGATTAGCGGTAAAGAATACTGGACGAGTTGTTAGAGGCGAAAGGACTTCTTTGTGTTTGAAGCAAATAAAATATTTGGCAGAATTCGCTGAAACAGGTCAGTTAATTGCAGAATTAACATTCATAGATTGAATAGGATTTACAAGAATTTATTTTTATATATTTATTATTTAAAAATTATTATACAGAAACGTCGCTGCCCACTTTTGGGGCTTAGATTTCTTACTTGATTGAACTATCGAATTTACTAAATTACATCAAGAATTTTAATTGATTTATGGGCTGAAATTCAACTGATGACACTTCACCTATATGAAAAAAATTCACAATAGGCCTCTGACTGCAAACTAGGGAAATGCTGTTTATTTCAGCTCACAACACAAACACGAAGCAACCCAATCCAACCCATAATAAATCATTTAAAATGTTTTCAGCATTTAGTATAACAAAATAAATGTTGCCTTGTTGCTGTTCTGCTTTTGTTGCAGTTTTTGGCCGCTGTCTGCTTTCTAAGAAAACAAATGTCTCTGTTTATATGTGCACTACGCTTTTGTTGCAAAATTTTAACAACATAACAAATGTGATTGGCAAAATATAAATTATCGATTTTGGCAATATGTCAATTTTGTGGCTTTCAGTTGTTCACTTCCTGCAGCGTTGCACTGCATTACACTCTTTCAAAGGCCCAATGCACTGCACACACACACTCACAGATTTGTGGTAAATCTTTACTGACACCAGTATTGTGCAAATTTTGTTATTATTCAACTTTCATTAGCTTCTTTTAGAAAACAATTCAAGTCTATTAAAACCAGTGCAAAGCTGATGCGAATCTTTGCTTTCAAAGCTATTTTTGTTTGACATGTTGATGGCGTTTGTGCAGTTTGAGTCTCATGAATATGCAATGGCACAAAGTGTCAACTCAAATGCATTAAATTTTCACCCCAATGAATAATGTAAATAAATTACATAATGTAAATAAGCAGCTTGAACAAACCTGGCTAAAACAGTGTGTTTGTGTGGTGAGCTAAAGGAAAGTTTTGCAGTTGCTGGCCATTGTTAACGGCCAATGTATGCAAAGCTTGACATTGACTACGGCTTTGTGTGTGTGCGATTTAAATTATTGACATGTCTTAAATATGAATATCGACATGTCGAGTAATTGCCACACTTACATAATCCCACTTAATTGATGCGGCTGACAGTGGAATTGTGCAATTTGTCGACTGTCAAGTTGTGTCAAATTATATGGAAAAATTTGATTGTCCTAAGAGACAAGTTTTTTGTAGCTTGCAGAATAGTTTGGAAAAACTGTTTGAATAATTTTTTTTTATTTTAAAAAGATACAAATAAATGTAATAAATTCCATTAATAGGAAAAGCTGTGCACCTGCTCATTAAAAAATGAATAAACATTGAAGCTATTGAAACGAAATCACTGCACTACTTTGCCAAATAAATAAAATTGCTGCTCGTCGTGTGGCGCGTTTCGTGTTTGCCATTACCGTTGTAAACAATTTAGCACCGTTTCAATTTGCGCCATTCAACAGCAAAATTGCAGTTGCAATATTTCACATTATTTTCGCCGCTGAAATTCGAAAAAACTAACAAAGGAACCGGCAAGCAAGTGAGCAGAAAAATGCAGCCGCTGCATCCAAAAAAAAAACGAAACATCGTACAAGCAATGAGCGCAGCAATAACAACAACAGCACGTCCACGACTGACGCAAATAAAGTGCCAGGCAGCCAAAGGAAGCGCAGCAGCGCCGTTTGTTGCACGTAGCGCACTTTGTATGGCCGCGTGCAGCGTGACTTCCTTTTGCCCTGAATCTTCTTACGTGGCTCGCAGCAAACATAAATCATTTCACGAAAATGAACATTTCCGCCATAAAATGGACGTTTCCTTTTATATTGCATTTCCGCCATTGCCAACGCCATCGCCAACGTCAGCGCGAGCGCATTGCATACAAACGGCCATGTTGGGGGCGGCTGAGTAACGAGTAACAAGCAAACGAGCTGTTGAGCACTGACTGCTGCTGCTGCCGCTGTTGTTGTTGTTGTTGTACGCGTGCACGTGCATTTCCCCAGCCGTAAGCCATAGCCGAAAATAGTTGAGCGCAGCTTTCGCAGCAATGGGTTTTGTGCAATATGGCGGTTTGTTTTTTTTTTGCGCGCGTCGGAAGTGCTGCGCTACAAAACAGGATATCGCTGCGGCAACGCCCACAGCAATAACAACAACGAAAGTAACAACAAAAACCACATCAACAACGCAGACGCTTCACTCACTCAAAGGTGGAAATTGTAAAAGTTTTTCACTTGCGCGCCCATCACGGCGTATACGTAATGCGCTTGGCGCAGCGGAAGAAATTCGCTTAAAAGTTATTATGACTTTTTAATAGCGTTGCCGTTGCCGCTGCCGTTGCGTTGCGTTTCGACACGCGTACAATTGAAAACGCGCCGCTGCAAATGAGTTGCCATTACGTGCTGCTTCGTGCGGCCGCGTGCCGCTTTTAAAAATTCCCGTGCGCGTCTCGCTGGCTGCGTTCGTCTACTTATGGCGGCACACGAAAAACGCGAAATTAATTGCACGTAAAGATAAGATTAAACTTGTGCGCGAGCGCCGAGCAGCGCAAAGTGGCTGCTCAAGTGGAAGTTGTACTCTTCTTCTGGCCAGCGTTACTGCTATCTCGTTGTGCCGCTGCGTTAAGCGGTCATAGCCAGCGCTGGGATTTGGCTTTGGTGCGGCGCTTGTAAATCTTTCGCTTTCATAATGCGCTGCACTGCTCCGAATTGCATTGCATTTGGCGTTCGTTTTGCCTGTTAATTTGCAATGTTTATAATGGATTTTGTGGGTTCGCAAGCGGCTGCATGCGTCGACATATAAACTGTGCTTGATTTATGGCATTTCAGTGGTGTTTCGTTTTGCTTTGCTTCTGCATGCGTACACAACGTAGAGAGTGAAGAAAACGTGGAAGAGAGTTGCTGTGTACTGCTGAAGTAATGAATGAACGCTTTGAGAATTTATGGTTCTACGCAGCGTATGAGTGATATGCGAATATTTTGCTGTGGCTAAGCAAAAGTAAGAACTCACTTCATTTGCTTTTCAATGAGTGAGATTTGGGAATTTAGGGCACAGTGAGTGTGCTGAAGTATTCACGTTTAAATTTCAAGCATAATACGCTGTGCTGAAACAGAAAAATCACTCTCAAAATGTGCATTTCTTGCATTGATTTGATGGTAGAAACTGGGAAATGTTACTTATGTGCAGTGCTTGGTACCAAACTGTTAATTTACTAATTGGCAGCTGGTGAGTTGGGTACTTTGCACAGCAATAGCTCAAATTTTGAGAGATCGAATGGGGCAGACATAACGGAAGATTTACCATGGTTACTCATACGCCCAAGTAACAAGAAATTGCAATTTGCCATTTGATAAGAGTTTAGTTCGAAAACTCATAAATTATTATTATAAATTATTATTGATTATTGACACTTAACTGTGTGCACAAAACGCTGTGACAATTTATTGAAATTAAAATTTATTAAATTCAACAATTTGATAAGAGTTTAGTTCAAAAACCCATAAAGGTTACTCATACGCCCACAATGCCTACAAAATCTCTCTTGGTTACTAAAAAAGTTGCTAATTTTTTATTCTATTTAAAAAAGAAATAAAATGGACTTTTATTTCTAAAAAAACTTAAAAAAATTTACATTCAATATAGTCAAAACACCTAATAAAGAGTACCTAAGCGTGGAATGGAATTTGTGCTCAGAAAAGTAAACAATAAAATGCAGTAATGAACTACTAAACTCATTTGTCCTAAGTTAGTGAAGTTTGGCATTTTCCTCTAAGAAAAATATTGAAACCCAGTGTTAAGAATTAAATAAAAAACTTTCAAAAATGTATTAAATTAAATATAGTCAAAACACCTAACAAAGAATACCTAAGCTTGGAATGGAATTTGTGCTAAAAAAAGTAAACAATAAAAAGCAGTAATTAACTATTAAACTCATTTCTCCTAAGTTAGTGAAGTTTTAGATTTTCCTCTAAGAAAAATATTGAAATCCAGTGTTAAGAATTAAATAAAAAACTTTCAAAAATGTATTAAATTAAATATAGTCAAAACATCTAACAAAGAATACCTAAGCTTGGAATGGAATTTGTGCTTAAAAATGTAAACAATAAAATGCAGTAATTAACTACTAAACTCATTTGTCCTAAGTTAGTGGAGTTTGGCATTTTTCTCTAAGAAAAATACTGAAACAGTGCTACGAATTAAATAAAATTACTCATACGCCCAATATATAAAAAATGCGCATTTATGCGGACTTGTAATTTAATTGCTTTATTTATTTATTAAAGTGTTGCTATTTAATCGACATGCCGGATCTTTGGTGACTCTCGAGGGTGTCTGTCGTTTGCCAGCGTCACGTTCAATATTTTCTCCTCCTTCTCGTTCGTTCAATCATGGTTGCCATATTAGCCTTTGTGCGTTTGTTAAGTTCCCAATCGTACATTTGTGCTACTGGCAACCGAACTCATATACGCTTCAGAATGTATTTTACAAGGAAACATTTACTTAGGTTAATATACAAAAACATATCAAAAGTTGAAATGAGTTCGAGAGCATTTTCTCTTTGATCCACAATCTGTCAATCTTGTCGGCCTCAATAGTCCAGTGGGTAGAGCGCTGGCTTTTCATACCGAGGCCTTAGGTTCGAATTCTGGCTCGGACTGGTGAAACACTCATCTACTTCCATTGCTATCCACATGAAGCAGATAAGAGTTACAAGAATCGCACAAGTGCTCTCTTGGCAAAACCTGAAAGTGTGAAAGAAAAATTGCCAACTGCCATTCGGATTTGACGTTAAACTGTAGGTCTCCTCTCTTCCTTTCCACAATCTCACAGTGATTCGACTCCATACAACCGCGGGACAAAATTAGAAGTAGTAGAGTAGTAGTCCGTTCTTCATAAAATTTGGTATACTATGTAATCATGGTCTGCTGAATTGAAATCTCCATTTTGTTTTTCCTACGCTTTTGTAGTTTGGCAATGCTTGAGACTTGAATTTGCAATTTTCGTAATTTTTGGAGAGCTATAGCACCAAATGTGTTGGCTAGATTTTTAAAATTTTACATTTAATCGGTAACGCAAACATTGATAATTGCAAGGAGCAACAGAAATTGTATGAGCACCCCTTAGTTTTGCAATAAAAATGATAATAATAGAAGTATGTTTTGCTTTTGTGCAGTTTTTTTTTTCATTTTTCACACTGATTGCATACTTTTAGGAATAAATAAAATATATTTTGTCGAAAAATAGTTGTTTAGACCACTTTTCAAATTGAATTATTTTCTGAGATCGGAAGATTTTGGAGGATGTGTTTACATTATTCGATAAAGGAAGAATGCTTCTTAAAATAAAAAAAATCCAGGAACATACTTTCACATACTTTTTAGATATTTTCCTCTAAGTTTTGCCAATTTTCAGATTTTTAATTTAGAAAAATATTTTAAATTAAAAGTGAAGTAAAAGCCTCAGCTTTGCAAATTTTGAGAAAACATTTAAAGCGAAAATGGCCACATTATTTCTTAATCCATATTTAAAGTTTTAGCGACTTCTTGCTAACCATATAATTTTACGATATTTTTTATTCAATAGACTAAAAAACAGAAAACATGTGCTCACATTTTTGTGTGAAAAATGTTCCGACTTTGAGCCGCTTTTGCACACACACTAATTAATTTTTCGAACAGATTTTTTGGGGGTTTCTTAGCTGGAGTTTTTCCTTTCAAATGGCATCAAAATCATTAAATCTGAGACTATAAATTATTTGAATTTTGTCTATGGAACGAATCACTGTGCATCCGCTAGAAATGTGTGTTGTAACACATGTTGGAAAAAACAGTGAAATATGTAGTATCGCTGTCCTCTCCTTCCCTATACTTTCCCTATCCTTTACTTATCTTTTCCCTTCTCCTACAATCCCCCATAAGCCTAGTACTATGTCAAAATGGACTGAGTGCTATGGAAGACTTGTAGACTTCCTGCCCAACCTCACATCACGTCTTATCTCATTTGTCTTGTTATGTCTCCTTTAAATGTTTTTGGATTGCAAACTCGCAAAATTTCGTTTTTAAATTGATTTATCATTTCCTTAGTTCAACTCAAAGATGTGATATAGCTTTGAATAATAAGTATAGATATAACTAAAAAGTTGTAGCATTAATTTGCAATGCTTCATTAATATGCCGCAAGCAACATTTCACAATTTTGCAACTCTGTGCCACACTTAAGGCTTATGGCATAAACGTTTAGCATACGTTTCCGAACGCAACAAATTTTATCATTTATCAACGTTTGCCTAGACAAAGCAATCAGTAATTCAAGCACTTAAAGTTTGACATTTTGCACTGACAAGTGTCTGGAAGCAGCGGCAGTGGCAGCTGAGTTACGACACCTCAAGGACACAGTGCCAGGCTAATGTCAACCGTATCAAATGGCGCTGGTTAAACACAAAATACCCACAAGCACTCACACAGAGAACCACACATACATACATATATCCCCAACACCCACACTTTACCCATAAACACACACACACTCATACACTCACGTACACTCCAGCCAAGATTTACGACGAGGTAACTCAGAATTTAACGCCAACCAACCAAAATTACAGCAAGACACAGTCGCCAGCTAACATAATCGCCATCATCATCATCATCATTATCATCATCATTATCACCACGAACAGCATCGTTACAATGCGCAGCGAGAGCATTATTCACCATCAGCATGCAAAGCAGATTTGTGGCGTGTAAAAGCAAAATTTCCGATAATTGTCAATTTTGTGGCACTTTCGGTCGGCTTATTGTGTGCTCAATGTTCGAGTGCTTTCATGTATGTGTGTGTGTGTTTGTGTTGGTGGGTTGAGCGAACATGGCAGTGACAGTGGCATGGCGCAGTGTTAAAGTTTGCCAAGCAATTGAAGCATAAAATCACACGCACGCTCAAGCACACAAACGGCCAACTTTTTTCATGGCCAACTCAGTCTGAAAAGTGCAATCGAATGCGCGTCGACACAGTGCTTATGTTGTGCCAATGCAATAAGGTGCCATGGCCGAAATTACCAAAGTTTTAATGATTTTTTGTGCAGTCAAACGACAAGCGACCCGAACACAATGACGCATACGAATGTGGTAATTAGATTTCCGGCGACAGCCAATTGGCCGCTTGGCTGACTGGTTACATTTGGAATGTGCTCACAGTTTATATTTAAGTTTTACAAATTCGCCTCAGTTAAGGACTAAAAGTTAATTATTTACTTTGACAAATCTTGTACACAAGTTTTTCTTATCTAAAATATTTCGTCTCAACTTGTCTCTACTTGCAGGTAAGCATCGAAGGCGTTCAATTGCCAACACAGCAACGCAGTCATTTGAGATGTATTTATGGCGCCGGCAGCAGCTGCAGGTAAAGTCTGCCAGATAATACTTAATACTTATTCGAGCTAATGTCAGCGCGTAAAAATGTCGTGTCGAGGGTTCATTGCACTGGCGACACATATTTTACGCTGCCACTCTTCACACACACTCAGCGCCGACTTGGAGGCGGCTGTCGTTGTGTGTGTGTGGGGCACAACTGCTGCGCAGTAGCTAAGCATAAATTTAGCATAATCTGCTCCATATAAAACCATCATTTGCTATTCCGTATATATAAAAATAACGTTTTTTTCCGCTCATGACTTTGTTGATTAAGATGCTGCGTCAACAGATTCGATTGACGTGAGGCTGTCGACAGTCGCCGCGTTTATATGTATGTATGTACATAATTTAGTGGCGGCAAATTGGCAGCAGTGAATGGGTGACAGCGCTATCAGATGCAGGTTTGATGGTCTGTGAGTGTGTGTGTGTGTGTGTAAATGTGTTGAGTAGGTGAAAATCGAAAGAGTGCGGCAGCGGGAGTGAGAAAATTTGCAGGAAACTAAGTTCTGAAGAATGATGAGAGCTGCATGGCATTAAGTGTTGTTATCATTTTCAGCACTAAAATATATATTTATATCCCTTTGGAATACGATGCACGCATTGGACTGAACTTGATGGATGTTACAAAGAATTTGTTGTTAATCAAAGCCACTTGTCGCTGATGTGTTGTGTGGAAAGGCTATACAAATATTGATATGCATAGAATATATATGTATATACTCATAAATATATCTACATAAAGAAAAACAGTATGAGTCTGTGGTCTTGTATTCCACTATTATTCGCTTTGTGTGTATGAATTTCCATAATGATGGAAGGATCTTTCAAATATAGGGTGTCCCAATAAAATAGCTCGATTTGAAATTTTAGGCATTTTGCAGCTCTGAAATGTGGCAGCTCTTGTCTACGATTGGTTCGATTATTAACCCTTTCGACCCCGAATTTTACCCTGTGTCTCGATATTACTTTTTGGTATTTAAATCATGAAACACTTAACTAAATTTGAAGTCGATTTAAAGCAATAAAGACCAATTAATTATTAATGTTGACATAGCAAAAAAATATATTAGACGCTATTAAGGACACAAATGTAGTCATTGTGTAAAAGTTGAGGCCTAAGAAGTGTGCACACGACATTTGAAGTCGCCACGCCTCTTTGTTAGAGTTCTAGAACGAGTTTACTTTTGAACAATTTTAGCTTAAAACGGTTTAAACGCATATTAAATATTTTTACATTATCGGAAAGCTACATTCATTGGCTTTCAAACTGCGAACAACTATTTCCGAATTTTAGGGTTTCACTTAGTGTAAAACTGGTATAAACAGGACCACCTTTTTTAAGGGTTTTAAAAAAATTTTTTTTTTAATACAAAATGAATTTTTGTTTTTAATAAAACACTTAATGCTGCTTACCAAAAAAACAAAGTTGACACACAAATTATGAAACTTTCAGTTTTCTAAAGTTTTAAGCGTGTTCTAGCTTGAAATATTTTGGTGTGTCCTTAAAAACACGGGAATCGTATTATATTCAACTTTCTCCTTGGTTGCAATTACTTTCGATGCGTAGTTAAAAAGAAACAGTAACTTAAACTTGAAAAATGTGTAATTTTCCGAATTTGGCTTACGTATTTTGCCAGCGTGTCTTAAAAGTCACATCTGCTCCAGCCCAAAAAAAAAAATTTTTAATTTTTTTGAAAGCAGAAATGGCATACGGAGGCTCTAAATAGGCTGTGTTATGAAAATTTTCAAAATCGGTCCACGGGATCTAGGGGCGGTAAAAAATGGGTTAAAAGTTACCCATATTGGCTTTTTCGAGGTCATTCAAGTTATCGAAGACTAGTAGACCTAAAGCATTCCTTCTCCGTCTAGAAAGAGTCAGACAGTGTCAGAAAAGCTGACGCAGTCTCGCCTTCTTTTACATTTAGGCAACTGTGTCAGTAGTTTCAGCTTTCAGTACCTAATCTATGAACCTGCCGTTTAAATAGACAATGTCCTGTGAAAAATGGCACAGCAGTGCTAATGTCCTGCCTGCATAGTGAAGTGAATGACCATGTGCGCCTGAGGTTAAAAGCGGACCAAAGCTGCTTAGTTTTACTACAAGGACTCTATTATTATGAACATTTATAGGCTTTTTCAAGGAAAGCTCATACTTTCTGATTGGTTATTATGATTTTCTTAAAAGTAGCAAGGGGTCTGCCAACTATTATTGTGGTATTTGAGTCTGACAAGAAAGTCCCATGCCTAACGAGCTCGTCGTCTATAAAGTTGCTTTTGATATGGCTTTGTCCTGGTATCTCAGAAAGGATAATATTCTAAAGATGCCCATTGAGAGAAGAGATAGAAGCTCATTGGGCAGGAAGCGACAAAGAGAGACCAAATTCGTCGTTGTGGTACCTTTTTAGAAATTTTAAAAGCAACCTGACTGCCTGTAAGTAATATTACAAAAACTTTTATTTACCTAAATTAAAAAAGGAAAACAATTTTTAAATCTTGTATTCACCAATTAAGCAAAAATAAAGCGAGAAAAAATATTTATAACATTTTTATAATTAAAAAAATTTTTTTTTTAAATCTTGCATTCACCAATTAAGCAAAAATAAAGCGAGAAAGAATATTTATAACATATTTCTTCAAAACAAAATTATATCAAGCAAAGCATCATTATTGAAAGACACCTTCCAATGTGACTTGGCAACAAACAACAAAGCAATTAACTACTCGATGCGTTTCAACAAAAGCGAGCAAGTCACGTTCTATTGTTTGACTTTTTGTATTTGAACAATTACCTGACCATGTCGACGCACAACTTCTTAGTTACGTTACACGCCAACTTGTTGCAATTAAAAGTTACTCATACGCCATGCAGCACGTACGGCTGTCACAGTAGCCAACAAGTCTTGAATGCAACGTGCAAAATACCAAACAGACACCACCGAAACTGGACGTTAGTTGCAATTATGATGTATAGTTTTGTTGTTGTGCAGGAAAAATTTCGTGCGCACATTTTCTTGGTGTCACTAACAAGCGAAATATTTTTGTTAACTTTTCATCAAAATACATAAGCAAACTAACAAGAACACTGCATGGAAAGCAAAACAATGCCAACAACAGACGTAAAAAACATAAAACTAAAACATAAAACACATAAGCATGTGAGTATGTATGTGTGTGTGTGGCTTTATACAAATTTTTTTGCACACGCACAAGTAAATGTGTGCCACATTTTAACTTTCAAAAGCGCACAGCTAAATAAAGTTTACTTTTACTTCCTTCATAAAGATACACACTGAATTTATGAGTTCCACACCGACACACACACACAAATTCACACATACAGACGTTTTTATCAAGGTGTCATAAAAAATTCCCCCCAAACCGAAGGCAGACAGCAGCAGCGCGTTGTCATTGTGTGTGTGTGTGAGTGCACAGTGATTCGTTCCATAGACAAAATTCAAAAAATTTATAGTCTCAGAATTTAACGATTTTGATGTCATTTGAAGGGTAAGACTCCAACTAAGAAAACCCCAAAAAATCTGTGCAAAAAATTAATTAGTGTGTGTGCAAAAGCGGCTCAAAGTTGAAACTATTTTCACAAAAAAAATGTAAACACATATTTTTTGTTTTTTAGTCTATTGAGTAAAAAAAATTGTAAAAATACATGGTTACCAAGAAGTTGCTAAAACTTTCAATATGGATTAAGAAATGATGTGGCCATTTTCGCTTTTAATGTTTTCTCAAGATTTGCAAAGCTGAGGCTTTTACATCACTTTTAATTCAAAATATTTTTCTAAATTAAAAATCTGAAAATTGGCAAAACTTAGAAGAAAATATCTAAAAAGTATGTGAAAGTATGTTCCTGCATTTTTTATTTTAAGCAGCATTTTTTCTTTGTCGAATAATGTAATTACATCCTCCGATATCTTCCGATCTCAGAAAATAATTCAATTTGAAAAGTGGTCTAAACACCTATTTTTCGACAAAATTTATTTTTTTCATCCCTAAAAGTATGCAATCAGCATGAAAAATTGAGAAAACTGCAAAAGAGCAAAACTTACGTCTATTATTATCGTTTTTATTGCAAAACTAAAGGATCCTAAGACAATTCCACTAACTCTTTGCAATTATCAATGTTGACGTAACTGATTAAATGTAAAATCTGAAAAATCTACCCAACACACTCGTTGCTATAGCACATCAAAAATGACGAAAATTTAAAATTTAAGTCTCAGGCATTGCCAAACTACAAAAGTTTAAGAAAAACAAAATGGAGACTTCCATTCAGCCGACCATGCTTAACTGGTATCCAAATTTTATGAAGAACAGACCACTCCTTCTAATTTTGTCCCGCGGTTGTATGGAGTCGAATCACTGTGAGAGTGGTGTGAAATGTACGCAGCAAAAAGTAATAGCACTTTTTATGCGGCCAACGTGCCAGCAAGTCATTACCGCTCTGCACAGTGATGCGGCGTGCAGCGGCTGGCTACCTGAGCAGCGGCTGCTGTCTGTTGCCAGCAAATTTTTAGTAAAAAAAAATATTTTACATACCGCCTCTAATGCAGCAACGCGTGGCTTACATATGAATGTGTGTGTGTGTGTGTTTATGCTTGTGTTGATTTTTCACATTTTGTGTGTTTATGTTTTTCGCGCTGACTTGAGGTTTATTTCACGCTACGTTAACTTGGATTTTCTGCGCTCGCCACACTCTGGCGCGCTCTGCCTCAGACTGTCGGCTCACATGCCGTTTGTGTTGGCACTCAAATGGTAAATAAATTAAAGTAAAATTTCATAATGCTGTCATGTAAGAATTTTGCGATAACACAACTTGAATCGCAGCATTGGCTTCAAACTTTGCATTTTTATAATTTAAAACGTGCGCCGCATACGCCCATAAATCCTGTCAACTGTCGAGCATCGTTTGGGGTGTGAGAGTGAGTGTTGTATGGATTTTAATGATTTTTGCCATGGCCGACACGACTGACAGTGCAAGAAAGCAACAAAGAAAGACGTGCTGTGCTGCCGCATCGAAATGTCACTCATACGCCACGTGCGTCTAAGTAGTGAAATACTTTAAAAATGACATGCAGAAAATTTAAGAGTTCCTCATTGAATGATTTGAGTGCGAATTTGCTTGTCGCACTGCCGGTCAAGTGTGCGTCATCAATTTGTATTATTAAGCACCGGAGTAAGGACGAGTTGCCAAAAGGCAGACAAACAGTCGACAACTTAATTGCACAATCACTCACAGTCACAGTCTGTGTACAGCTGGCTGACTCTTCCACACGTGTCCTGCGTGTGTGTGTGTGTGTGGTTGTGTTCTCTTCTCTATTACAGAACATTCATTCTCTTTTGTAAGAACAGATAAGCAGCACATGACGTATGCGCGCCATATTAATACGTGCAATTCAGGCTCTAATTAAAATCGACCATACGTCATGCAGTCAGCAAATATGTAAATAAGCTGCCGCACATAAATACACACACACACATGCACATGGACAGCAAATTAAGCCAATCTAATTGCGCTCGCAGCTGTCGCACTGCACGAAACGAACTAACGAAAAGCAAACAACGCACCAAACGAATGTTTGAGCGCCCGCTGCCCCCCCGCCCCCTCCCACTTAATACTTAGTCGCCTGATTATGTGCTGGCCAACATAAACTTTAGCACTTTGGCACAATTTGTCGCCAGTTATGAGTCAATTTCCTTGAGCCGCAATTTAGCTCTCTCGCCCATCGAAGCACAGCTTAAGGGATTTGCCTTAGTGTGCTTATCGCTTGGGCGCAAATGTAGGCAGGCATACAAAAACATCTAAATTTGTTCCGAATCAACGCAACTGTGGCACAACATTACTGCGAAGCAATTAAGTTGTGTTGAATTAATTACACACGCCAACCAAGTGGAAAATTTGCACTTGCCACACTTGGCAAAGATACAAATCGAAGGCGCACCCAATACGCCAACTGCGCATTGTTGTGTGAGTAATGGCAGCTGCGATAGCAATAATACATATGGTGTATAGTTTTATTCATGTGCTATCACAATCGGTCTTAACTACAGGCCTAAGTGTGTCTCATGCAGTGGCAGCTTCTACTTAAATGGAACACAAGGCCGTTTTCTGATTGAATTAATGGTGCAGTGCACAAAAGTTGTGCGCTCGAATGTCATTGGAAGTCAAATGTGTGTTTAGTTGCTAGGCTACGCACGCTGGCATTGGGCTGACAAATGGCAGCGTGGCGCGTGGGTTGTAAATTGTTGTTATGGAATGATAAAGCGGCAACCGAATGCTAAGAAAAATGATTGTATGGCGTGCACGTAGCATTTTCTTACACACTAAATTTGTGTTATTTGTGAAGAGAGTGAAACCGATACAAGTTATGCAGCTCGAAGGATATAATTTATGACTTGTATTGAATATGAAAAATATTAGTGACGGTTTGTGCTAGCACCTGTACAGCTGTTCTAATAGATAACAAGACAGTGATGGCTAAGAAAATTCACATTGAGAAACGTGATATGTGCGCAAGGCCATAGGTGGGGTTGGAGTGGCAGCAGTCTCTCACATAACCACAGAGGAATATTGCATTGTGGCTTTTAAAGGTGCTGGAAGCCACGAGGACTCGAACGTGAACTTCACTTTACTATATCTCTGATATTTAAAGTTGAACACTCGGTTCAGTTGGTGTCAAACGAAGAGCACAGAAATGTTCTTTGCTTCTTATTATCTTCTAAGAAGTCTCAGTTTTCGTCTGACCAGCTACGAATCTTTATTTGATAAAGTACAGGGTGACTTCTTCTTTTTCTTCTTCTTCTGCTTCTTCTGCTTCTTCTTCTTCTTCTTAGTCTTCTTCTGCCCTTCTTTTTCTTCTTCTGCTGCTTCTTCTTCTTCGTCTTCTTCGGCTTCTTCTGCTTCTTCTTCTTTTCTTCGCCTTCTTATTCTTCTTCATCTTCTTCTGCTTCTTCTGTTCCTACTAATCTACGAATCTTTATTTGATAAAGTACAGGGTGACTTTTTCTTTTTCTTCTTCTTCTTTTTCTTATTTTTCTTCTTCTTCTTCTTCTTCTTAGTCTTCTTCTGCTTCTTCTGCTTCTGCTTCTTCTTCTGCTGCTTCTTCTTCGTCTTCTTCTGCTACTTCAGCCCCTTCTTCTGCTGCTTCTTCTTCTTCACCTTCTTCTGCTTCTTCTGCGTCTGCTTCTGCTTCTTCTTTTTCTTCTTCTTCGTCTTCTTCTTCTTCTTCGCGTTCTTCTTATTCTTATTATTCTTCTTCTTCGTCTTCTTCTGCTTCTTCTACTTCTACTGTTCCTTCTTCTTCTTCTTTTTCGTTTTCTTCTTCTTCTTCTTCTTCTTAGTCTTCTTCTGCTTGTTCTGCTTCTGCTTCTACTCTTCTTCTGCTTCTTCTGCTTCTTCTGCGTCTGCTTCTGCTTCTTCTTTTTCTTCTTCTTCGTCTTCTTCTTCTTCTTCGCGTTCTTCTTATTCTTATTATTCTTCTGCTTCTACTCTTCTTCTGCTGCGTCTTCTTCTTCGTCTTCTTCTGCTTCTTCTGCTCCTTCTTCTTCTTCTTCTGCTGCTTCTTCTTCGTCTTCGTCTGCTTCTTCTGCTTCTGCTTCTTCTTTTTCTTCTTCTTCGTCTTCTTCATATTCTTCGTTTTCTTCTTCTTCTGCGTCTTCTTCTGTGTCTTCTACTTCTTCTGTTACTTGTTTTTCTTCTTCATCTTCTTCTTCTTCGTCTTCTTCTTCATCTTCTTTTTTTCTTCTTTATCTCCTTCTTCTTATTCTTCTTCTTCTTCTTTGAAACGTTGACTATGATTGAAGTCATTGTGTAACAACTCCAGTTTTTCAACATGTTTTGCCATTCGTAATGCCCCATGATTACAGTATCTACTGAACTAATGGATACCCAGAAGAAACCTCATGAGCGCTTGAAACTTCATATAACTTGTTCACTTATTTATTTAAATCTTAATTTAGTTTTTAAACAAGGGCCGTCAAGATGTGGCAAGACTGACCGCGGTCATCACTGCCCACTGTCACAAAGGAGACCACGCGGCAAAAATGGGAATCCCCTTCAATACCAACTACCACAGCTGCGAGAATCCAAAAGAGAAGGAAACCGTCCATCACTTTCTCTGCGCCTGTCCGGCTCTATGAAGAAAGAGATGGAAAGTGATGTGCAAGCCAACATTTCAGAACTTCGAGGCGATAGCGAAGTGCTTCGGAACTGGCTACTCGCCTTCATTAACCTCTCGGACTGAATATAGCGGCTATATAGTCCAGAAGTTAGCACCCCAACATACCTTCTAGTATCTACCGGGAATAGTAGTAATAAAAAAGCGGCTACGCGCTAATTGCATGTCGGAATATCACCACTGGAACCAACCAACCAACCTTAATTTAGTTTTTTATTAGTGGATCTTATAGACTAACTACCAAAGCAATGAAAGAAATTTTTTAAATGAAAGATGAAAAATTGAATGAAATATTCAAATTAAGAAACACAGAGAACTTTTTATTTGTAACCTAGAAATTAATTAAATTAAATTAATGATGCTTGCTTATTACACCAACAACTCCTAAACCGAACTTCATCTCTGTATCTCCCAAAACCAAACCAACCAATGTTTTATCTACTCAACATTTTCTCTATGTTGCTGTTCAGTGGCGCACACAAGACTTCATTTTGAGAGGTTGTTGCGGACAACTTCTGATCCCAATTCCATTTGAAACCATATTTGACACCAGCAATTTTTGTATTTGGGGGTAAAAACCCCAAATCCTCCCGCCCCCTGGGAGCACCACTGATGATGTTGCATATTTATTGCAATCGTCATGCACTCTACACATACTGCAAAATTATGTACTATAACAATTTTCATAACTTCATAATGTTTTCAATTCGCTCTGCTGCACACAAACATTCACAGTGTGCTCGACGAACCTCATTTGCGTACTTTACATAATTGCACAGCAAATTTTCCCAAAGTCATACAAAAAAAAAAACAAGTCACAGTCCCCATCTAATGAACGTTCAGTCCTTGTTGCATACAAACAGCTGCGCTAAATAACCATAAAGCCAAATGCAAGAAAATTTTTATTATAACAACAACAACACCATATCAGGCATCACACACATACACATATTTTCCTAACAACGACATTGCCCACATTATACAAATTATAAATCCTTTTACAAATCCTGGCAACAACTCGCACATTGCACATTCCGTGCGCATTGTGCACGCTCGCGCTTAGAATTTTTGTTGGTTTTTGTGTGTTGTGTCCAAATGAAATTTGCAACCAAAATCCCATCAAGGCCGCAAAGCTTCGCACACACACATACACACACAATGCAATTACAGTGTCGCCAGTGCACTGGCCTCGACGTCAGTCTCGGCCTCGATGTAAGCCTCGGCCTCGACGTAGTGTCGGCACTCGACGTTGCTCTCACACCCAGCTAACTGTAGTGTTGTTGCTGAGTGTGTGTTTTTTATATGCCGGCTGGTTTGTTGTTGGGTGCTGTTGACTGATTGTGGTCGCCCGCTAGCTGCCTTGCAATATTTACACACACACACACACAAACATAAAAACATCGAATACCCACGGCGAAAGGCCATAAAAAACGCAATACGAGCAACAGCAGCAATTTTAATGTCAGCCGAAAAGCGGCCAGCAGCCGACAACCGGCAGTCGACAGTCGACAGTCAGCGGGCGCATTCGCTCGTCACTTGCTTTGTTTTCCGCTTCCGCTTTGCAGTGCGGCGCTGCGGCCATAAAAAGTGCATTGCCGCCCTAAATGAAATTGTGCACCGCTGGGACTTAGTTGCGCCATCGGACTGTTTGTTGTTTTTGGCGCGCGCGTTGTCGCTTCGGTGTCGGCTGGCTGGTTATTGAGGTGGCCCGCGGTGACGCATAGTTTCATTTCTGCGGCCACAAGCTGCGCCCACAACAACGACAACAACAACAACCAACACAGCAAATTGCGCGTGTCGGCTGCGTTTTTGTACAATTCGAAAAGTTCCATAAATCAGCCAAAACTGGCCACTTCTTCATTTTTAATTTTTGTTTCTGCAAGCTAATCAGCTTTTCAAAGTTGAAAATTTGACATTTGTCATTTGAAATTTGAAATTCGCTTGCAAAGTTACCTAACTGAGTTGAAGTTGTGTCTATTAATTACGAGTCAAAGTGATGCTGGAGGGAGACAAGTCATAGAAATAGTAAAAAATAAATAAGTTTTTGTCAGTAACAATTAATTTTATTTTTTTATGAACTTCGTTGAGTTTATTTGATTTATTTTGTTTAAAACTGTCATTAATTTTAAAGGTTCTATAAACAAAGTGTTGTTTAGTTATCATTTTTGATGATTTCGAATTTTTTTTAATTCGTTTGAATTTATTCAATTTAGTTTGCTTAAAACTGCAATTTTTCTGTAATAGTTTTAAAATAAATATTTTTAATATTTTTTTCAGATTTATGTGATTATCTCAACAAATTTCTCTAAAATAAATATTTTTAATATTTTTGTTCTCACTTTTATTTGCTTATCTCAACAAATTTCTCTAAAATAAATATTGTTAATATTTTTGTTTCTCACTTTTATTTGCTTATGTCAACAAATTTCTCTAAAATAAATATTTTTAATATTTTTTTTCTCACTTTTATTTGCTTATGTCAACAAATTTCTCTAAAATAAATATTGTTAATATTTTGTCTCACTTTTATTTGCTTATTCCAACAAATTTCTCTAAAATAAATATTGTTAATATTTTTGTTCTCACTTTTATTTGCTTATCTCAACAAATTTCTCTAAAATAAATATTGTTAATATTTTTTTCTCACTTTTATTTGCTTATGTCAACAACTTTCTCTAAAATAAATATTGTTAATATTTTTTCTCACTTTTATTTGCTTATCTCAACAAATTTCTCTGAAATAAATATTTTTAATATTTTTTTTCTCACTTTTATTTGCTTATCTCAACAAATTTCTCTAAAATAAATATTGTTAATATTTTTTTCTCAGTTTTATTTGCTTATGTCAACAAATGTCTTTAAAATAAATGTTGTTAATATTTTATTCTCACTTTTATTTGCTTATCTCAACAAATTTCTCTAAAATAAATATTGTTAATATTTTTTTCTCACTTTTATTTGCTTATCTCAACAAATTTCTCTAAAATAAATATTGTTAACATTTTTTTTTTACTTTTATTTGCTTATCTCAACAAATTTCTCTAAAATAAATATTGTTAATATTTTTTGCTCAGTTTTATTTGCTTATTCCAACAAAGTTTTCTAAAATAAATATTTTTAATATTTTTTTTCTCACTTTTATTTGCTTATCTCAACAAATTTATCTACAATAAATATTGTTAATATTTTTTCTCACTTTTATTTGCTTATCTCAAAAAATTTCTCTAAAATAAATATTGTTAATAATGTTTTCCTAACTTTAATTTGCTTATGTTAACAAATTTCTCTAAAATAAATATTGTTAATAATGTTTTCCTAACTTTAATTTGCTTATGTTAACAAATTTCTCTCTTGTTGGCATCCTGTATGTGCATCTCCTGTACCACATCGATGACAAGAAATATTTACAAATTGGTACGATTAAATAAAGCTGGCCATTTACGTTGGGAATTATAAATTAACACAAGCAAATGGCAAACGTTACGTATACGACCAGTTGGCCGCTTTGCTTAAGCGCATTTCGGCATGCAACTAGCACAATTTACATGCATTATTTGCATGTGCACGCATCGAAGCGACGTTGGAAATTTCAACAAGATTTTTGTGGTTGCTCTAATGACTGGTTGCAGTGCTTTGGGCGAACGCAGTGGCTGTCATCGATGGCAACAGTGCATCAAAATTAGACAGAAACAAGAGATTTGAATTAATTCAAGTGCTGTCAAGCCAGAACGACAACAGCAGCAACAACAATAATAGTTCTGACAATTCAGTGATAGTACAAACAAGTTGAAAGACAGACAAATGGACAGACAGCACAACAGCCAGACAGGAAACACAAGCAACAAATGATTGCATAATCAACTCAAATAATAATCCTCTACGTAAATATAACTGCAAGGATCTAAGCCCACACGCCCGAGTGCCTTCGGGGCCTAGCAACGACAGCGCGTTGATAAAAAATTTACACTTTGCATGTATGGCTATATTTACACGCACACAAGTGGTTGTGTGTGTGTGTGTGTGTGTATTTGTATGAGTGTGGAAAAGTGAAGCGAGGCACGCAGAATGCCTGCTGTAAGCTTGTAAACTGCAGCTTTGCTCTTATTACGCTCGAAGAAAAACCAAATTATAGCAACAACACAACAACAAAACGAACAAAAAAGGCACACACACACACAAACAATGCACACGTAGCACATTTCCGGGTTTGCGGTTGAGTACTTGTTGCTGTATTTAATGCTGTGCTTCCTGCTCAAGTTTGCTTTTATTATTGCTTGCTTATGGCTTATTACTTGTGTGGTTGCGTACGTTGAATATCTGTGCATGTGTGTGTGTGTTAAAAAATTAATTTATAAACATAACAAATGCAGCAAATGTTGTAATACTTAAGACTTTTTGCGGCACTCTTGATGCCACTCAACGGCAGCAAGTGGCGCACACACGCATCCAAAACCAAACACAATGTGTACGTTAATGTGTGCTTGTGTCTGTGTGTGTGTGTGTATAGAGTGTGGAGTAATAATGCTCGGGTTTGGTTTATCGCAGCATGCAGCATGCAGTCTTGTTGGCAATTTCTTTATTTTCTATTCGTCGACTTTGGTTTTTGTTGTTGCTGCTTTTTGTATTGTTCGCTTTTCTTGCATCGGCTTGTTTTTGATGCTATTGTTGTTGTTGTTGTTGATGTTGTTTTTGTGCATAGCAGATAAGTTTCGCATTGTAATCCATTTGGTTGATTGCATTTGGGATGCACAGAGCAGCAGCCAGGCACAAAACAACCGCAACACAGCGTGCCGCATTGGCTAACAAACTCGCACTCGCACACACACACATACACACATCTACACAAACACTCACGTATGCAGCTAACAGCGCCCAGTCGCCAATGGCTCTGGACAGAGTGGCAAAAGTGGGTGGATACACACACAAATTCGCAGCGCAAAGTGCGGCAAGTTTTGAGAAGTTGCGGCAATTATGCATGAAAGATGACGGATTAAGTGTGCCAAAATATAGGCGCTCCAAGCAACAAGTAGCCAAATTTACATATTTAAAAATAGTTGGAGTGTAGATGTTTGAAAAGTTCTTTTAAATTTGCTTATCTTAACTTTAACTCGTAATGCAAGAGTTGAAGTTACGCGTAAATAAAGTGAATTAAATTCAAGAAATGATTTGCGCAAACACAGGTTTTCAAGTACTCAAACTGGGTGGTTCAGTGCACTTAAGGGAAATTAGATAAATCTCCTCTGCAGACTTTGTTCATCAAGTCTTCTGTAGAGTTTTATGTGTGCCAAGAAAAATCCTGTGAAGGCACAGTTTTTAAAAGTAACCCTTAGACAGAATATTCTTTTGAACTTAATAAGATTCAATTCTTGGAGAAGAACTTCTTCGAGTGCTCAGACTGACTACCTGAGAACAAATCACTGACCCAACTCTGAAAAAGCCAATTCTTCTCCTGTACTTTAGAGAAAGTGAAGAACTTATCATTAATAGTCTCTCAGGCACTTGAACTGAGTGCTGAGAATAATGAACTCTGCTCTGAAAGAAAGAAAGAAAGTGAAGAACTTGTGACTGGTGAAATAACTTAGTCCCTCAAGCAATCGGACTGAGTACTCTAAAGGATTCTACTCTATCCTAATGGATTTTTTTTTTTAAGGAAGCCAACAACTCGGCACAAATAAGATAGTATCTCAAACCCTCGGGAAAAGCTGCCCTAATGGACTCTCCTCTGAAATAAAAAACCCCAGGTCAAGAGATGGTCCCTCAAGTACTCGGACTGAGTACCCTAACGGACTCTCCTCCTCCGAAAGAAAGCCAAGAACTCGCCAATGATCAGATGAGAACTCGCCACTGATAACATTGCCCTTCAAGCACTGGGACTTAGTATCCTAAAGGACCCTGCTCTGAGAGAAAGAAAAGCAACAATTCGTCACTGAAGCACTCGTGCTAAGTTTCCCTTATAGACTCTTCTCTGAAAGAAAAAAGATCCAGAATTGGCCACTGATAAGATAGTCTCTCAAGTAGTCGGTCTAGGTATCCTAAAGGACTCTGCTCCAAAAGAAAGAGAGGCAAGAACTCACCACTGATGAGGTAGTCCTTCAAGCACTCGTGCTAAATTTTTCTAATAGACTCTCCTCTAAAAGAAAGAGAGGCAAGAACTCACCACTGATGAGATGGTCTCTTAAGTAGTCGGACTGAGTGCCCTAATGGACTCCCCTCTGAAATAAAAATAGAAGGTCAAGAGATGATCTCTCAAGTACTCCGACTGAGTACCCTAATGGACTCCCCTCCACCGGAAGAAAGCCAAGAACTTGCCACTGCTAAGATGAGAACTCGCCACTGATAAGATTGTCCCTCAAGCATGTGGCTAAGCATCCTAAAGGACTCTGCTATGAGAAAAAGAAAGGCAAGAATTCGTCACTGATGAGATAGTCCTTCGAGCACTCGGACTTAAGTATCCTAAAGGACTCTGCTCTGAGAGAAAAAAGGCAAGATTTCGTTACTGATGAGATAGTCCTTCGAGCACTCAGACTAAGTATCCTAAAGGACTCTGCTCTGAAAGAAATAAAAGCAAGAACTCGCCACTGGTATAGTTCCTCAAGCACTCGTGCTAAGTTCCACTAATAGACTCTTTCCTGAAAGAAAAAAAGTAGTCGGTCTAAGTATCCTAAAAGGCTCTGCTCCAAAAGAAAGAAAGGCAAGAACTCGCATTTCATGAGATGGTCTCTCAAGTAGTCGGATTAAGTAACCTAATGGGCTCTCCTATGAAATAAAAAAAGAAAGTCAAGAAATGGTCTCTGAAGTAGTCGGACTGACTACCCTAATGGACTCTCCTCCTCCGAAAGAAAGCCAAAACTCGTCAATGATCAGATGAGAACTCGCCAGTGATAAGATAGTCCCTCAAGCAGCACACTGATGGAATCTCATTTGAAAAGGTCCCTCAAACACAGTGTTGCCAAATGAATTTCAAGCAACCCCCTAAAATGAAGTCCATTTCCCCCTAAAAACTAAAATTTCTCCCCAAATTTATAATGTACACATAAAATGAATATTTCATGAAAATTGCTCTTTCTATTTGGTACATGAAATTAAAAAAGGACCCACTAGCCAATATATCTGAACAAGGTGTTGGTGTAAAAAAATGTAAAAAAAGCGTAAATTAAAAATAAAAATAAATAAAAGTGTCTGTAAAATATTTCCTCCTAAATTTTCCCCCTAAAATATTTACCAAAAAATTTCCCTCCAATCCAAACAAATTAACCCCAAATCTAGGGGGAAACCCCCAAATCTGGCAACACTGCTCAAACATTCAGGTTGAGTATAGGATTTCACTTGAAGAGGAACAATAAAATCACCTTTGCCTCTTCAGACCCTCTTCAGGCCCTCTATCAGAGGCTCACAAAAGCGAAGATGAAGTGCGATAAAGAAAATGTTGAGCATTAAAACCACTAGAAGCACATACATAGCTGACCATTTCACTTATGTACTTCACTGACCTCTTACTGATTTTAAATCAGCCTCCAAGTATGCTACACTTATTTCAGTTTACCAACTGTTCCTAATATTGTACTACGTCGCTTAAGCTTTTAATGTTTGCATACTTCTAGGCTAAATGTAAATATTTGTAAAATTTAAAATTTTAATTTTTAATACTGTATTACATCGCCTAAGCTTTCAGTTATTGCATACTTCTAGGCTTAATTTACAATATCAAAAAAGAAAGACTAAGTTATAATGTAGGGTTTTGATTGAGATAAAACATATCATGAAGCATAAGGACTATCCAACTTGATACCAATTGATTAAAAATGTTTTCGAAAAATTTCTACTAGTCAAAAATCGAAAAACATTGAAGTTTGCACCCAGAACAACGAATGTTTTTGATGTTTTTCCAAGCAGCAAATCACACACACACACACTGACGTACACTTGAGTTCACTTTGAAAGTGTTGCAATACTACTCCGAACAAGTGCGCTCACAAACAACCAGCCAACACCAACAATTTACATGCCACTCAACTGCCTCAACTGCCTGCGGCGCTTTCACTCCACTCCTTCTCTACCACTTTGCTTTATTCCTTCAATGCATTTTACTTGGGAAATTTTTCGCTGACTTATGCAACAGACTTTGAGTTGAGTCTTCGCTTTATTTCCGCCATGATTGGATTAGAGGGAATCAATTTTTGTTTTTCGTTGCTCAACTCAACAAAAAACAGTCAGCCAGCGCGTAACTTTGAAGCGCCTTCAAGTTGCGATTTCTGTTCTGTCTTCGTTGAAGCCGATTGCAGGGCTTTGTGCTCCTTTCTGCATTAAAAGCCGCGCTATTGTTTCACTTACAGCAACAACAACAACCACAATAACCACTTGCATAGCAGTTCAAGTGGCAGTGAACGCTGACACGATGTCAAGAACTCGAATTGAACCTTGCACTGAACTCTCGAGCCGCTCGCCGTGACGCCGTGTCCCTTTCACCAGTCAACAACAACACAACACGGCGAACTCATCAAACGGTTTATGCATCCTTCACCTTTGCGCACAAGTATTGTTATCTGTAGTCGACACCAACACCATCAACACCACAACCACCGCCGGCAACAAGAGACAACAATAAAGCAACAATGTTGGTAGCAGTTAACCGCAGAGGGCCAACAAAGCCGCTTACCGACTCGCTCACGTTGTGTATTTGACTGGATTGTGATTGTGTGATGTATTGTGTGTGTGTGTGCGTGAAATCGAAAATACCGCCAACAGCGGCATTGTTTTGCCAAAGTATTAGTGCGGAAGTCGTAGTAAGGACTTTACCTTTCGCAACAAAAGGATTACCGAGTTGCTACAAGTGGCGCTGCCATTGCCTGAAATCTCTGGAAACCTTAAACCAACAAGCAGACAGGCGGCTTATAACGCAGCCTGCTTGCGTGTCTCACGTTGCTGGCGTCTTGTGGCAAGAATGGGGCAAACTTTAAGTTTAAAGCCGAACGCAGCTCGAGGCGAAATTAAATGAAACTTTTGCCGCTTATCACCGCTGGAAACGCATCAAAATGTTAATTTAACTACAACTTAAATATGCCACACTGTCATTTGCCGTCTGCCTCGTCTGCCCATTAGGCATTTCTCGGTGTGAGCGTTTCGCATGCAGGCTGTCAGTTATTCGAGGGCCGCATTTCATTTCCCAAACATAAACTTGCACCATGGCGGACATTGCTCGCTGAAGCGAAGCGATCAAGTGGCATTAGCTGCCCAGCTGGCCGGACGCACTTCAGCACAACGACACTTCAAGCTCGGCCTCGTCTGTGCAGGTAACTTTCAAGTTGATTTAAACTTTTGCCATGTTATTGTTTGCAAGTTTTCCGTTCGAGCAAGATTTCGCTTGAAGGAAAATAATTGAAAAAGAAATTATTTTCAGCATTATGACAGCGCAAAGGACATGCACGCCGGGAGAGAACTACTGTCAGACAACTGTTAATGTTGCCAGTTTGTGCTAAAAAGTTTCATGTGGCCCTCGCGCCCTCGACTTCCGACAAGTTTGCCAACGCTGCTGACTTAAAGTCATTGCCAGCAGCGAGCAGCAAAGCAGCGCATGAAGGGGAAGCAACTCGAAACAAAGTGCGGCAACTACTTGGCGAGAGTTAATGTGAAATTTCGCTAATATTTTAAACGAAAGCTAGTAAATTGGCTTTAATTAAGTAATAGAAATAAGAGACAAAAACTGCATTTAAATTCAATTTAATTATTTTTAAAATTTCTTTGCCAACTACTGAAACGCATTTTTGAGCTAAAAACACTCCTCTTGCTAGGACGCTCTCGGAACTTCATCGCATTCCACACATAGATCTCTCTCTTCCAAGATTTATAGTCTTAAGAATTATTGTTGAATTTTTTTAATTTTAACTTTATTATTTTGTAATATTCCGGTTTATAGATGGTCTGTTAAAATTTATTTTTTGTTTGACTGCATTATAAATAAATAAATAAATAAATAAATAAATAAATAAATATTACCAAACGAATAACAAATTTTGCACTTCCTTATTCCATAACTACTAAGAAATTGTTTAATGTTAGCTTTGCTTTAGTCTTGAGCACATTTACTTGATGCCACATTTTGCTGCCAAAATTTTGTTACGCGCCGACGCAACGCTTTAAGCCGATTGACTTGAGCGAAATTTCGCAAGCAACTGGCAGACAACTGCAACTGATAAATCGTATTGATTTGAGTTTTGAACTTTTCAAAATGTTGAGAGTGCAAAAAATGTAGGATATGCTGCAACTCAATGTGCACTCATATCCTGCTTGGATGCGCTGCACGGCGGTAATGCTGCACGACACTGCGGCGTTGCATCGTTGGCTGTCAGCTGGGGGAGAAAAAAGTTGCTAATACCAAAACGCTTTTACTGCGATATGAAATCCCTCAAAAGTCGTTAAAACGCTTAGAAGACACTCGTAAAGGATGCACACACTAAACCAACCCTGTAAGGAAACATTCAAACATTCAGAGTGACCAGCTGAGATTTGTGCGCCTTGCTACTCTAAGAAGTTTATCAGAAAAATTGCAGTGCGAGTTGGAATTGTGACTTACAGTTTTCTTAGAATTTTAAAATTTTAGAAATATCCATTTTTTTAATTTTCAATTCAAGTCTACGCAAATTGTTTAAATTTTTCACAGTGAATTCACCTCATAGATGCAAACATTTGCAGTCGTGCAAAGACATTACTATGTCCTGTTCACTGGACACGCAAATGCCGCATAGCAGCAACAGCAAATGTGGCTGTCTCAGATAAGGCACCAAAAGTTGCAAAAAAATAAAAAAAATAAAAAAAATGCCACAAATGCAAAAAAAATGCGAAAGCAAAAATCGAAAATGAAATTTTTACAGCGAAAACTGCACCAACTACCTGCCGCTGCACAATAATACCAACAACAACCACACTGCTGAAACAAGCAACAATCAGCAATGCAGTGAATAGTGAAAATAGCAACAAAGCAAGCAGCACCAAAGGTTTCAGTGACTCTTGATCGACTTGAAAGAGCACTTCGCTAGAAAGACTAAGTTGATCTGGCAACGAATGAATCGAATGAAAAATAGTAAAAGTGTGATGCATAAATCTATGAATATGGTAGACATCATTCAAAAAGTTTCATGCTGATTACTCGACTACTTTGAAAGCTATGAAGTCAATAGGATGAACAGAAAAATCTGTCCAATGAGTTAACTATTAAATGGATAAGGTCCGTTCATTGTATGTGATTGAATGCGAAGTATGTACTCGTATGCATGGCTGAAGAGCACATACAAGTTATGTATACTTATGTATGTACATACTTATATACTTTAAACCTGGGAGATGGTGCATAATGAATAGGAAAATTAGAATAGATGGATTAAAAAGCATTGCATAGGCATACGAACGATCAATAAATAGGCAGATGAATACACAGACAGAATAATAAGTAAGTATATATATGAATATGAATGAAAGTAATGAATATGCATATGAATGAAAAGATTAAAAATTGTGATCAAGTTTTGAATAGACAGATACAGAAGCCAATATTCGAATAATGATTTTATATATGAAAATGTAAATGATTGAATAATGAATTAGCAGTTGAATTGACTAATGATCAAGTAATGAATAGGCAAAGGAGTACACAGATGAATATTCAAGTAATCCTGTAATGAATAGGCAGATTAATGGACAGATGAAAAGTGATCATTAAATAATGAATAAACAGAGGAATAGTCAAATGATCGAATCGTGAATAAGTATATGAATAAATAAACTAACTAGTCATGAATAGGCAGATGAATGAACAAATAACACAGAGCAACAAAATCGACATTTTTTTTTTTTCTAAAATCAAACTATACTTTTCTAAAGGATTTTTGGACGCTGATCACAACTGCGTACTTAGTTTTTTGATTGTTTGAGCGGCTTAGGAAATATTGATGGTTTTCCTTGGAGGGCGTTTTACATGTTTGTTGACCATTACATGCATGTAGCTCCCACAAACCTGAAGTCTTAAATACCATTTTTTGAACATAGATTAACAATAATCTAACTATGTATTTAAAATTTAAAACATTAAAATCGATTCAAATTTGCAAGAGTTATTCATTTGCAAAGTCAAATTTTCAGTTACTTTGCAAGATTGCGAATACAGAAAAGAATTTTGCTTCCAAAAATATATATTGTCATACAGTGAAAAAAGAATGTTTAGGCTTTCAATTAAAAAAGACATTTTTGAAATACGATGTTTGTAATATAAATTGTGTTCAAATATGTAAGTTCTCCATTCATAAATTCAGCAACAAAAGCAAGGATTTACTTTTGAGCTATAATATCGGAGCACACTTTTAGGCAGCAGTATGAAAATGCTCACATTCAACAAATGCCCTCAATTCATAAAATTTTCAGCTTTCGAATTTTGAATTTTTTGTGCCCTAAAAATATGTCGCAATAAAGTATGGAAAAACAGCAAGTAGTTTGCTAAGTGTGTGTGGTTGAAATTTTTACTTGTGTGATGCAACTCTTTTTAGTATAGCTCCTACAGTAATGAACCAATTCAAATTTTGTTAATGCCCCTGAAAAGACAAATATTGACGCTTGCGAAAATACTTTAGATACTTTCGTCAATGACGCGAAGAGCATTAGAAGATTTCAATACAAACACGTGTTCAGAAGGTGAAGTCGCATTTACACTCTAATGAGTATAGGTCGAGAATGGCACATGCAACACAAAAAATCTGTTCCATAAGTTTAAGTTACAACCTTACACTATACATTGCACACTAACTCCTAGTTGAAAATTGCAACCCCGAATTTAATTGAATTTTTATAAAAAATTCGCGAAAATTGAACTTTGAAGAGCCATAGCCGTGTTAACCCTTGACCAATCGAAATCGACTATAGTCAAAATTATAGCTTGAGGATTCGTTATTGTGTCATAAAAAAATTATCGTGTTTTTCAACATATTATAAATGCAATAAAAATTCAAAGATGAAAAATCGTGGATAACACCTCTTAGCAAAAACCACCAATAACTTACAAACCGCTCAAACAATCAAAAAACTAAGTACGCAGTTGTGATCAGCGTCCAAAAATCCTTTAGAAAAGGTTTACTAGAACTCGGAAAAATTTTGGCTGTTGCTCAGTGTAATCAAGCAATGAATAGACTTATGAATAGACATATGAATATTCAAATGGTCTAGCAATGAATTAATAGACAGATGTATTATCAAATGGTGATAAATTATCGTATCATGAATGAACAAATAATCAAGTAATGAATTAACATATGAATAGACTAATGATCAGATAATGAATGCACAAATTAAAAGTCAAATTATCAAGTAACAAACTGGCAGATGAATAGACGGATGATGGAGAAATTAATGTGTTGGTGAATAAACAGATTTTCAAAAAACTAATAAACCTATGGTCAAAAAATAAGTAAGCGAATTAATAACTACTGATTGAACTTCAATCATTGAAGTAGCCATAAAGAAGCATTAACTCACTACAAATGAACGTAAGACTAATGTGTGTATGAATGAAGGTGGAAATATATTAATGTACATATGCATACACAAAAAGAGAATCTACCAAAGGACAAAAGGACTAATGAATGCCAAGACTGTCGTGAATATATTTAGAAATACCAACACAATGGGAGGCAATTGTTTATAAAAAGTTGTAAGTGCTTGAGGACAGTTGAAGCAATGAAAAACTAATGAAAGGACCGAAGAATGACTGGAATTTGTATATATAAAATTATCATGTTAATCAAGTTGCTTCTGTAGAAACCATTATGAATGATTAAAGAATACATAAATTCAGGATTAGGATAAAGGATTAGTGAGAAAATTAATCATGTCCATGGTACAAAAGACCAAGAAATCTTTGCAATCCACAAATCGATGAGCGACTCGATTCATTTGGCCCCCTAGTAGGACGTACTGCACGTTGCTTCGACATAAGGAACCAGTGGCGCACACAGGATTTCATTTTGAGGGGCGGAGGGAGGTGGTTTGCGTACAACTTTTGAGCCGAATACCAATCGAAACCATATTTTGTACCAGAAATTGTTGTGTTTTGGGGAGCTTTAAACCCCCAAAACCACTGTGCGCCACTGTAAAGAACTAAGTATTGTTTAACCCATTCGAGACCGATTGCATACCGTGTGTGCAATGAATTTCCGAGGCTATAAGACAGCCTGCACACCGTGTGTGCAATGTAATGTGCAACAGTAATGTGCAATTATCA
The DNA here is from genome assembly GCA_964056695.1 of Melieria picta. Lineage (NCBI taxonomy): Eukaryota > Metazoa > Arthropoda > Insecta > Diptera > Ulidiidae > Melieria > Melieria picta. The sequence goes on along the minus strand of OZ057399.1, from coordinate 128,877,088 downwards.
GTTATTGTGAGTAAACTAGTCATCGAAATAACATTTTTCTGGAACTAATGAAATCTGTAAAGTACAGGAAAACAAAATTTGGCATTGGTTTTACTGTGTACCAAAAAATCTAAAAATTATCTGAAACCTTTCCAAAGCCTGAAGCCAAAGAAAAAAAAATTTCGCTCCTGGGAACCGTGTTCGAAAAAAATCGTCGTCTCGAATGGGTTAAAACATATATTTTATTAGGACGATAATGCTCGCCGTCAGTGTGCAAATGCGAAGTAATGCGGGGATATTTGAGAACGAGTTGCGCTCCGAGCATGGCATACTTTGAGGGGCATGGTAATTTCGATGGAACAATCGCAGAGACGACTCGCGGCGATACTGGGATGTTTAAGAACAACTTGAGGCGATACTGGAATGTTCTAGAAAGAACTGCGCTGGAAGCAAACATATATAAAAGGCAGCCAGGTACGGAGCAGAGGGAAGAGTTTTGTTTTTAACCAAAGCTGCAACACGAAGTATAAAGTGACTAGTGGAACAGTTACTAGAATGTAACATTGTAAATAAAGTGACTACTAGTTTTGAGCTGCGTTGAAGAATTTTAGTGCGTTTTATTTTTAAGCACATTTCAGGGAAACGAATATTGCCTTTGTTAAGCAGAAGAACAAATTGTCGGTGCAATATATTACAGAACTATTAAATATTTATATTGAAACTAATTATATGCCAAAATATATATATGTTAATGTGTACTGTGAACCCCAAATTTCCAACACCTACAACAAAAATCCCAGCCAATAACTTGACTTAACAAAAATCAACAGTCACTGCGAATAATAGTGACATTAGTTGCCACATGGAACAATCATGTCAAAGTTAAAGCAGCATCTACCCTAAAAAAAACAATAACAAAAACCAATAGAATGGACAACAAAATTAAAGTTACAAGGGGGAAAGAAGACAAGCGGTACATAAGTTGAAGTGACGTTAAATGTGCGAAATCGTGATCCGAGGATTTGGCAGTCACTTCAACTGCAAAGCGCAGCGAACCGGACTCGCTGCGCCTCTGACACTATTTTTATTTCTCTCGCCTCTCTTGCGTTCCCTGTCGGTGTGAACGCTTATACGAAGAATACAATTCATTCGAATGCGAAAGCGAATCGTTTGTGTTTCGACAGCATTGATAGTTGCAGCGTTTATGTTGGCCATTCGATTGCTTGATCAGAGAGTTTGTATGCGTTCAGCAAGGATACAAATAAAACACGCTGCAAGCGTTCGAGCAGAAGGTGGCGAGTACAATTGGTGATATCAGAAATTGAAGCATGATTTTGTCATGAAATAAATGAAACTAACTTTAATTTTTGCTATCTAATAAAATTTCAAGTTGCATTATGGGCAGCTGCAGCTTAAAGGCAAAGATTGCCGCCTCACAGTTTAAATACAATAAATTGTCTGCCAACCAACTCACAGCATTTGCAATTTCACATAATAACAACAACAGCAACAAGAAAATCTGGCAACAAAAGCAAATCCTTGCATTGCAGTGGCAACGAACCAAAAAAAATATAAAAAGGAAGCGCCGGCTGGCAGCATTCAACAAATTATGAACACTTCACTGAATTACAATCTTCGACTTCATTCGATTCAATTCGATTCGAAGTGAGGTCGAGTCGTCAATTGCATCGGCAACAGACGCCTGCAACAGCTGCGCCACCTTGCTTTGAGCGCCAAAGTTGCGAGTGCACAATTACAGCGACAAACATTTTGAATCTTAAGCAAACAAACAGCGCCTGACAAAGCAGTTAGCGGCGCAGCACAACAACAACAACCAATGCCAGCTGAATCAATCTGTAAACAACAACAACAACAAATGACATAAGGACGCAAATAAAGCGCGCAAAGAGATATAAAATAATGCTGCACCACTTTTATTGCCCCCCCCACACGAAATGCCAAGGAAGAAGAAGATAAACAAGATAAGAGCAGTGGGACTGTTCCGTCTCGCAACAGCCAACGATTTTTACTTAAATTTCCAGCATGCTGTCAGGGCCAAAGCCGGAGCAGCGCAGGAAATTAGAACTCAATTCCCAGGAAGGCAATTGAATTCGTCTGGCAGCGCAGCGGCTGCAGCGGAAGCAGCGCGCACGAAGCGGCAGCAGAGTAGCAGTAGCGACAACAGTAACGGCAATGCATCCGTTTGTGAATTGCCAACGTATTTCGTCTGCCTGCGCCAACAGCCGCGCGCCAGCAATGCGCAACGACTGCAAAGCCAAATGAATGGATTATATGAAGTAGCAGTAGATGCGGGAAGGGGGAAGGGGGGGGCGGCAAGGCAGCATGTGGTTTACGGAAAGCAATGAAAATTGCTAAAAATCTGTGGGCGGCAACGGCATAGTTGAACGAGCAATAAAGCGGCACTGAATCTCAGTGCTGTTTGTGTGTGTGTGTGTGTGTGTGCGTTAGTACAAAGTAAAAATTCGTGCAATTCGACAGCACTCGCGACTCGCAAATACTCAAATGCAAGTAAAATGCAATAAAATTGATTTGGTCTTGCGCCAGCAGAGTTGCCACACTTCGACAAATATATCAGTCGAGTCGATGTGCCGCACCGGCTGCACTCTACGCAACGCGCTGGCACTGCTTATTACGCTCAAGTGGCTGAGATCTTAAAATTGCATTTAGCCACTGCTTTGAATCGACTGCATACTCCTTTGTAAGTGTGTGTGTGTGTGTGTGTGTGCAGGATTTGCTTGTATAAATGCTCGTTGCAGATTTTAAGCACTTGCAGCATTTAAAAGGAAATTGTCAGACAAGTCTTCATGCGTCTGACTGTAGCGCAGATAAACTGACGATTTTTAGTGCTCGCAATCCTCAAGATTTTCATTAAGTTTCAAACGAGTTTTGACAAAGTTGACAATAAGAGGATTGAATGTTTTTTTGTTTGTCTATCTGTGAGTTAAATGGGAAATAAAGCAAAGTTCTACTAACACTAAATGTTCTATTGAGCAGATAAAGGTTTAAAAGATGTCATTAATACTTTCAAAGTATGTGCAAAATATTAAAAAATAAAAATGTCTTAATATTCAGATTACGTAATTTTCACTGACTGCACATAAATGAGAGTAAATTAGAGCTTTAATTTTTTTTAATAAAGTGCCTGCCAAGCACAAATATTTTCTTCGCCATTTGAAATAATTCTTCAACTCATTCAAATGCTCGAACGCTGTTCGCATGCATAACAAAGGCGACCCTAATAAGGTCCTTCATGCCATGCCAACCACACTCAATATCAGCAAAATGGCAGCACCAGCACGACATGCTGTCGCGTCTTTTTGTCGTCGTCAGCGTGTTCATTGTTGTAGTCCTCAAATACTGACAGCTGCTTGTGAAATGAAAAAATGTTCATTGTACCACCAGGAGGCAACTGACGCAGTGATTCTCAAATGGTGGTGAATAATAAAATTCAAAAAATTCTTTTTATGAGATTAGCATTATGACTATGAATCAAGCATGAAAAACAGTTGCTAAGTGAATTTTTTATCAAGAAAAATACAATTCAAATGTAAAAAATCTGCCTTAACTTTCCGTTGGCTTTCATCAGCAAAAAAATTTAACAACTGTTTGCAAAAAATATTCTTCTTCAAATAGAAAGCCCGGTTAGAAGAAAAGGTTTTCTCTTGACACTCACTGAAGGCACTTGCAATGAATAATAATGCCTCCGAGTGGTAGTATACACCTTCCAAACCTACTTTCACCTAGGCTGGCCTTCAAAAAACTCAACATTTTTGCACATCAATGTAGCCTATGGAGACCTCTAGGATATGTATAGCATAGCTTCAGGATCTTTGAGCAATCCTAGGTTAAGATAGCTTAGCTAAGAATGCTCACATAGTATTCTTGTGTTACCACAAGAATAGAGAAACACACAGAGAAGCCATTCAGAGTCCCTTATGAAATGGGCGATATTGTTAATGTTGATGGTCGGCAGGTCAGCCACATGAGGAGTCTGAAAATAACCAAGTCTCCTCCAGGACATGGCTGGCCAGTGGCACATGAGGAGCAAAACTTAATTTTCTTCACAGACCCACAGGGACAGCAGTGCTCATTGCAAGGGAAGTTCAGCTGCTGGGCGTATCTTCCTACGGTCCAGTGACCAGTTAGAACAGCTACGGTAGAAGCAATTATGTCCCGTCCCAATCTTAGATTATCATAAATTTGCCTTTTTAGAGAACATTTCTTGTTCTCCTTAAATAGATTCAACTGATATAAAATTGCTCAAGAAGAGTATATATGTATATGTGTATATCTTTAAATTTTATATCAAATATTTTTAGACGTGCTAAGCCTTTAAAATTTTCTTTATATCAAATTTTTTATTAAAGATGTCCTCCACCATTTCAATTGATGCCTCTTACGAAATCATGTTACGTTTATATTGAAATTTAAATTCGAAAAAATTGGTTCTATTATTCATAGATAGAAAGATAAATTATATTTTTAATATGTTCAAACATAGATCCATAGATAGAAGAGATAGATAAAGGGTGTGCACACCAAAATCGGGACACTTTAAAACCCCTGTATCTTTTAAAATAAAACTCTTTGAAAAGTAAAATTTTAGGTGTAAGTACTCCATGACTTGGCTTTCAATATTCAATTAAAAAAATTTGCAAAACCCGTTTTATTAGTAAGAAAATGGCAAACGAATAGGAACGTAGGTTGTTGGGGTCTAAAAAAGTGGACGAAATTTTCGTGCAAAAATTGATGGCAGGACTCCGACGAAAAGTGCGGTTGGTGGCATACGCAAAAAAAAAATTGAAATAAATCTGGACTTTATCATACCTTGAAGACCGAAGAGTAGAAATAAATTGTAAAAAAAATTCTACATTACTTCGTTTTATTTTTATATCAGAAAACAAGTGTGGCGATTTTGGTGGGCACACCCTTTAGATAAATATTTCGTAGTTGGAAAATAAATATTCTTACAAAGTATAAAATATATTCACCAAACTCACTGCTTTCAAGCACTCTTTTCCCATCGTATTTCCAGCCCAATATTCAGCAATTAAGGTTCTTTCTCGTAAATCTCTGAACCTCGGTCAATTCAAATTCCTTCTAGAGATATTTGAGTTTGAATCAATTCAGGTTCTTTCTAAAAAATGCCGAGTCCTTAAATTTTTAAGGCCGCCCATCACCAAACTTTAGTCTCTTTAATAAATATTTCATCGGTCTTATTTTTTAATTATTCAGATTCCTTCGCAATCAATTCAGATTCCTTCTAGAAGTCTCAGTAGTTCAAGTTCCTTTGGAAAATCGAAATCGAAATCTGTAATGTTTCATGGCCAGGCATAGCCAACATTTAATTTCTTAAACCCCTATTTATTGTTGTATATCTCTAAAGATTTAGATTCCTTCTCAAACAATTGAGATTCATTCTCAATTAATTCAGATTCCTTCTAAAAGTCGCTTAGTTCAAATTCATCTAGAAAACTGATGATCTGACATTTCAAGGCCGGTCTTAACCAAATTATAATGTCTAAAACCCCTCTTTATCGGTTGTATATCTCTGAGCATTCAGATTCCTTCTCAATCAATTCAGATTCATTCTAGAAGTTTCAGGCTTTCAATTAGTTTAAATTCCTGTAAAATACTCTGAGTCTCTGATATTTCAATGTTACGAAATCACCTAAATTCCAAGTCTCCAAAATTTAGAAGTCTCTAAGTTTCAATCGATTCACCTAAATTCCAAGTCTCTAAAATTTATAAGTCTCTAAGTTTCAATCGATTCGCATTCCTTTAGATAATTCTGAGTGTCTGATATTTCAAGGCAGGACATAACCAAACTTTAATTTCTTAAACCCCTCTTTATCGGTTGTATATCTCTAAAGATTCAGATTCCTTCTCAACCAATTCAATATCATTTTAGAAGTTTCATGCTTTAATTTAAATTCGTATAGATAACTCTTAGTCTCTGATATTTCAAAGCCGCTTATCACCAAAATTTCATTCTGGAAGTCTCTAAGTGTCAAACGATTCGGATTCCTTTTGAAAAGTCTAAGTCTCTGATATTTCAATGTTACCAAATCACCAAAATTCAAAGCCTTCAAAAATCGATCGCATTCCTTTAGATAATTCTGAGTCTCTGATATTTCAAAGCTGGGCATAACCAAACTTTAATGTTTAAGCCCCTCTTTACCGGTTTTACATATATCTGTGAGAATTCAGATTCCTTTTCAATCACTTTAGATTCATTCTGGAAGTCTAAGGCTTTAAATTAGTTTAACTTCTTTCAGATAACTCTTAGTCGCTGATGATTCAAGATCGTTTATCACCAAATTTTCATTCTGTAAGTCTCAAAGTTTCAAACGATTCAGATTCCTTTAGAAAACTCTGAGTATCTGATATTTCAAAACCGAGCCAAATTTCAATGCCTTTAAGACATTTTTTATCGGTCATACTTTTCTAATGACATCCACCATCATTAAGTTACACTGGACCCATCTTTGTTTCACATAATTCAAGGCCAGCTTTCATCAAACTAAGGCAACAAAAGAGGTTGAATGCCAAACGTTTACTCTGGTCAAACTACAAATACAACAAACCAATACACCAAACATCATAAATATAATTTTTTTTAATTTTTTGATTTTATTTGACTTCACTTCACTACAGCTTTCAACTCTTTATTTCTCTTTTCCTCTCTTTTTCCTACTTTTGACACGATTTAAAACCCACTCAAATATTTTGTTTGAGCTTTTGGAAACAGTTTTTGGTTTACAATCTGTTATTATTATTCAAGAGGATGGTGCACTGAGACCTAGAAAATCGATTGTGCCCCTTAATGAACTTATCTGTGAGTTGATCTGTAAGCTCAGCCTCCGAGAAGCATTTTAGAATGTTCCCTCAACCTCTGGATTGTCAGTTTTCACTTAAAACTTCACTAGAAAAAGCCACAAATATGTAAACAAATTGCAATGCAACGCCACATAGCGAATATATTTCACTTTTTACTAGAAAATTTTGAATTTCATGTCTGGTAAATATTTCCAAGCTCACCTACAGTCAACCATACAAAACCAGCTCACTTTCCATGCACTCTGACAAGTTTTGGACACACTGTTGCTTGGCCAAAAGTTGTCACTTTACTGCCACATCAACTTGCATGCTTATGGCACATAATTCACTTGAATGCATAAATACTGCTGTGCTTGTGTCCACATGTGTGGCGCATAGCTGTGCAAATAATTTCGCTTAAAATGCAATTTAAATGCGTCGAAAGCGTTTGCCTTTGCGCCCAAATGCGTTTCGAGTATCGAAAAGGCACGGAACAAATACACTTTCTGAGCCAGAAGTTGCTCGGCCGCGAGAGCTCTTAACCCGATAGTGCCAGTGGTGCATCTAATCGCTGTTCGCACGCATTTGAAACGCTGCCAAGTGGCTGCTCTGTTGGCGTAGCACTCGAGAAATGAAAGATCAAATCAAACGCCATTTCTTTGTGCCGTAACAGCACTTGAGCAGCGCTCTTTACAGCATCGAAATGTGTGCCAAAAATGCCCCAAGCAAGTTAAACATGGACTTTTTCATGTTTTAAAGTCTGTGTTGAAAACAGACGCGCTCGTTTCTATTTGCTCGAAAGCAGAAAATTACATAAAAAGGCAAATAATTGCCACATGCCACATGCACCCAATTTGCAGCGCATAAAACGCTTCATTAAAAATTACCAACACACTCATTAAACGCTGCAAAACAGCCGTCAAACTGCGGCGCTCCTTCGAGACTCTGAGCGCTGCTCATATTTTCGTCACACTTGCCGGCAGCACTCACCATCAAAGCGCAGCTCCCCTTTAGCGAAGCCATTTGCCTCTACAAATTACACACACATTATGGCTTCAATATGGATTAGCGCTAATCTGCAACATAATTCAGCATTAGGCGGCTATGCTGATCAGCACAAACCCACCAACCAGCAAACACACACAACAGCCATAACGCTATAATACGCTATGTTTGTATGTTTGTGTGTGTGAGATGTGGAAAAAGGTAGTGTGGCAGCATAAAATGTGGTCATGGACTGCGAGTATGGGACTGCATTCTCAGCCTGACGTGACGGTGACGGTGATGTTGTGAGTGAGGCGAATTTGTTGACTTTTTGTTTTTGTTTCTGCCATCAGCGCCGCAACTGTGGCTTCTGTATGTTTACGAGATTTAATCAAAATTAATGTGTGGCACTAAGCTGCAGAATATTTTTTCTCGTTGAACGCGTTAGTGCACCGTTGCGCTACGCTTTTGACTAGCTCGTCGTAATTTCACAATTTGGCATCGTAAATTTGATGAGAGTTTGCCAAGTGGAATAGGCCAAAACGGTGGAAAGGTGTAAGGTTCATAATCTGCTGATTAGGTGATTATGTGCAATGAAAATGGCAACTAAGTAGTGCGGATTAAAGTTGAAATGAAATGTGCGCCTCGTGATGTAGAAAACTTTAAGACTTGAAGGCTTTTACCCTTTCCGGAAATTTGTACGACATATCGTACAATTTTTCGACGATTTTTTATTTGACACCGAACGCACTTTTTATGCAACAGCTTTTAAATTTTCATTAAGTAGGCTGTGTTGTATCTTTCTGTTTAAAAATATAAATCATTATAGCCGTAGCTACACAGTATGAGTGCCTTTTGTAAGCAGCTATTTGCAAGAATTTGAAAAACCAGCAAATGACGGAACTTCTGCGTAGGAATTTTTAAATATGTAATACTTTTTGGTAGCAAAAAGCGAAACAATTTCAAAGTTTGAGTCTCAGTTGATTTATAGAACTTACAAAGTTTAACATTTTTTGCGTCTACAAATTTTTTCCGAGTCTTTAAAAAAATTGTACGATATATCGTACAAATGACCACAAGGGTTGCAAACCTTTGTACGATTGCAACGGTTGCAAGTTATGTTTGCATTTTTTTAAGCTATAGGTTTGGTAACAGAATTTTTGCATTTGTATGCCTGCCACGCCCATCTGTAAACCACGTGTCTAATAAAATTCGACTATTCGACAATTTTCAATTAAAAATTAAAATTACTAGACGATTTTGTGTTTTACTGGGGAGACACAAGTTATGTAAGGTTAGACATGCGTACTTGCCACTCCCACTACGATAAAAGGAATCGGCTATATTCAGTGCCTTTCTGTAAAACTGTACGAATTTTAATTGATTCTGTGTTTTATTGAGAGGAAAAGGGCTTTGTAACAACAACAACGGTTATATAAGGCCGAATAAATGTGAATCAGTTGTTTATATATATATTTTATATAACTTTCGATCAAAATGAAGTTGATTTTTTATCGTTATAATTTATGTTTTCTATCAAAAAATCAATGAATTGTTCATAAAACTTAAAAAACCCGAAACCAAAAAATCATGAATTTTTACTCCTTTGCGGACCATTGTACGATATATCATACAAAATTGATTCAGCTGTAATTCTCAACCAAAATGATTTTTTTGAAATTTTTTTTGGTATTATTTTGCTAAAATGTTTGATAAGAGTAAATATTTTGAAGGAAAAAATTGTACCTCAAGAAATGTGGAAATTGACCGGAAAGGGTTAAACTTCAATGGTTTACTTTAACAAAAAGTCTTAACACTCATTCTTCATGCTCTCAAAGAATTTGTCTGGATTCCCCTTAAAAATAAATGAAATCAATTTAAATGTAAACTCTCCCTCATTAAGCGTCCGCTACACACAAATTAGTTAATTTCCATTTGCATAGAATCAACGCAACCAAACTAAACAGCAAACGCAGTCACTCATACGCCCCGTAGCGCCGAACAAGAAGCGCACGGCACACTTTTCATTTAAATTAAGATGCGCAAATATGTAAAAGTGATGATAGCATTGCCGAGCCAGCAACAGCATAAGACGACACAACAACAAAACAATTGCGCTTAATGTTCAGGCCAACACATAAACAACAACAACAACAGCAACGAGTACGCGGCACTCGTTGAGACAAAAGGACACTGGCAGCTGCGCTCGAACAATAACAAGTGGAAACAAATTTCCATAGAAACTGCAGAAGCGGCCGCCGCCAACGCGCTGCTGCTGCATTGCAGGTGGAAGGCAAAATCAACAAGCGACAAAGTGAAACGGAAAATGGGAAAAAGGCAAGAAATGTGGAAGGCAAGAAAACGAACAAAAGCACTCGACGATGAGGCTAAACAATGGCCGGGTGGCTGCTTGTGATGAAATGAATAACAAAGCGGCATTTAGTGCCCGCAGCCAAGGCTGACACTGACAGTAGCAGTGGCAGCGTGGCAGGTGGCAACAGCAGCCGCTTTGGTAGAAAAATAGAGACAAACCAAGAAAAAGTCAAATTGCTTTGCTTCTTTCAAGAGGAAAAATATTTACCTTGCCGTAGCTGCAGTAAATCAGTCATGTTTAGAGCAGCGTAGGAGAAGCCAAAAATAGAGCGTTGTGACGTATAGCAGCACAACATGAAATTGAACAACAAGGCAAATAAGCAGAACGAATCGTGCAGCATCGCTGACGAAGGCTGTGAAAGTGCAAAAATGTCGGCTATAAAAGCGCATGTTGAGAAAATGAAATGCCACATGTTTGTCTTACACGCCTAATGTCTGATAAGGTGGCCATTTATTAGTAAAATTGAACAAAGGAAAATTGAATAAAAAATTAAATTAAATTAAAAAGCAGCAAACGTAAAAGAAACTACATTAAAAGTTGCATTAAAAACTCAAAATTAAAATAGTAAAACTCAAAATTCAAGATTATTGTTCAAAATTACAATTAAAAATTAAAATATAAAAATTATAAATCAAAAGTTAAAAAGTAAGCTAACGAAACACATCACAAATATATTATACAAAATTAAAAAGCAACAATTAAGGAAACAATTTAAAAATTAGGGATATATGTCAAAATGAAAAATGTATTCTTGAAACTTGGAAAGCACAACTAAAATTTGAAAATTACAAAAGGCAAAATTAAAATTGCAATTTAAAAATAAGATTGAAATTTAAAAATTAAAAATTAAGGATAAAAAATTAAATACTAAATATTAAGAAATACAAGTAAAACATAGAACTAAAAACTAAAAACGTTAACATAAAAACTACAATATAAAAAATTGAAACTACAAATTAAAAATTAATAATTAAGAATCAAAAATTTAAAACTTAAAATTAGGAATTAAAAGTAAAAACAAAACCTTAAAAATTAAAAACATAAACATAAAATCTAAGAGATAGAAATTTACAGCTACAAATGAAAAACAAAAAACTAACCAATTTAAAAAAATATAAACATTAAACCATAAAAATTAAGAAAAACAAACAAACAACAAATACCAAACTTAAAATTCAACATTTAAAAATAAACATTAAAAATTAGAAATAGAATTTCAATATTCAAAATTTAACATTAAAAATTGAAAATAAAAATTTAAAGGTTACAAACTTAAAGTAGAAATTAAAAAATTAAAAGTTAAAAAATACTAATTCAAATATAAAAATTAAATAGTAAAATATAAAAATTTAAAATTTAAATATAAAAATTAAAAACAACATAAAAAACAAAAAATTAAAAATCAGAAATCAGAAATAAATAAACTACAAAACATAGAGAGAAATAATTGAAAAAATTAGAACTTTAAAATAAAAAAATTAAAACTTAAAATATCAGATATAAATATTAAATTAAACTAAAAACCAAAAATAAAAAATAAAAAATACAATTGATTTGTTTTCCTTTATACTTTCGTATGTACAATGTACATTTAAAATGCGGTCAACTTAGCCTATAGGAATTTTCATTGTATTCATTGGCTAAACTAAACTAAATAAAACAAAACAAATAAAAAATAATATAAAATAAAATAAAATAAAATAAAATAAAATAATAGAAATTTAAACTTAAAAATAAAAACAAATTGAAATGTAAAATATCATATATATATTAAGATATAAAAAAATAAAAAACTTAAAACAAAATATAAAAAATAAATCGAATTAAATAAAAGAAATTCAAATGCAAAAACTCCTCAAATTATAAAAAATACACTACAATTAAATGCTAAATATTTTAATTTCAAATACAAAATTTAAATATTAAAATATAAAAACATAAAAACCTTGAAACACAAAATAAAATTAATTAAATTAAACATAAAAATTATTTATATGTTCATACTTTCAACTTAATTATAAAAATTACAAATTATAAATTAAAAGCTTTAAATTAAACATCAAGAACTAAAAATTAAAACTTTAAAAATCAAAAAATTAGATTGAAATTGAAAAATAATTCAAAATAAGAGATCAAAAATGCTTCACAAAGTTAATTTTTAATGAAGAAATTAAAATTTCATTAATCACATCTGGTCACCCTGCATCGAGTGCATGAACGTCAACACTCAACAAAGCAAATAAGTATTCAACTGTTACAATGCCCACACAAGAACCAAAAATAAAATAAAAACCAACGATAACCACTGCAACAACAATACAAACAATAGAACTGAACAAGCAGAACAAGCGAACTAACACGCACATTGACAATGACGTCAGACAAACAAACGTTCAAGCATGACTGCTGCCCAAAATAGCCTCGCCGTGCGCAGAGTTGCACAGATCGGTCCAGCACCAACCTAACTGATGTCTCAATGGCTCAAACGCAGCAGCGGAAGTCGTTGTCGTTGTCGAAACCGAACGCCCAGCAACAGTAGGCTGACAATATTATTGGGGTGAGCTGATACTGCGAGAATACGTTGTTGTTGTTTTATGGGCCAATTGACGTCAGCAAATCGACGGCTGTTGCTGCTACTGCAAGCGGTAAATGAGAAAATGCAGTCGAGCGACATGCAACCGGACGGAGCCGGTTTTCGAACTATGTGGGAGAAGAAGAGAGGAGAGAAAGAGAAGGATGTGCGCTAATACTGCGAATTGTTGCTGCCGACAACAAAATATATATCGAATATATTTTTGAGATAAACATTGTCAACAGATTCTTCTGTTTGTTCAAATGCTTCAGGCAACATATGAAAACCTAGCAACTGTTAAGTTTAACTCTGAAAGAGAGAGAAGGAGATAAAACTAGTAAGTATTGGAGAAGTGCAATAAGGATTCAAATACGATCTCACAAAACCAATTCTAGTGATCGTTCTGCATTGGTCCAGGTCCGAGTGGGTTATCAAATACTGGCTATAAGTTCGTTGTGCTTTAAGCCAACTATACCAGACACTGAGTTATTTATCAGTCGCTGTCAAAACGCCCCATAAATTTGTAATGCACCAGACGAGCAGTGCAGCCTATACCTGCAGCCGCACACTATCGCACACACACAGTCACACGCACACACAACGATGACCCATACGCGCTACAACTTTGTATACTTGGCGCATAGTCTACTTTTAGGCGCTTACGCGTTCGATTTAATAGTTCGTGCAATTGTTGTTGTTGTTGTTGTTATTTGGTGTAGTGTTTATTGTTGCTGCACTTACCGCTTTGTAGTCGCTGCTTTTGTTGATTTTGTTATCATCGTTGCTGTAGTTGCTGCTGTTGTTGTTGTTGTTGTTGTTGTTGATGTTGATGTTGTTGTTGTTGTTGTATATTGCGCAAAAGCCAACAAAACAAGCAATGCAACGCTTGCCAAAAGCATTCAACGTGCACCTAAAGCAAGAGCAGCAACGTTATACAACGTTGTTGCTGTTGTTGTTGTTGCAACTATTGCTGCTGCCAGCAGTTGTTGTCATTACTATTGTGTGCCATTGAAGCATGCAGCAGCATTTGTACGCTAAGCAACTATTTATCTATTGTTGTTGCTATAGTTGTTGTTGTTGCTGCCAATGCCTGTATTGCATGCCGCAATGCACGAAGCGATGCTCTCCTGTTTGTTGTCTTGGCTGTTGCTATGGATTTTTTTGTTGTTGTTATTATTGCTAGTACAGCATGTTTAGCTGGCCTACAAGTGTGCTGATGTGTGTGTGTGTGTGTGTGTGTGTGTGTGTGTGTGGCACTCACAGCAGCCATGCGACAATATCGAATTGCTGCTACATGCAATATTGCAGCAGCTGCCCGGGCACGTGCAATTGCTTCGGCTTCGGCTGCTGCTGCTGTTGCTGTTACTGCTTGTTCAAGTGGTTGACTACAATGTGACAAGACTTGCAATCGCTGCCAGCGCTGCCATCACCAGTGCGCCAGTGAAGCGTGCGTGCTGTTTGGCAGCATTTAGATGTAGCAACAACAACAACAACAACAACAACAACAGCAGCACCAGTACAAACATGCGCCACTTGGTTTTAGTGTCAAACTATTTGCTTCCACTTGTACATAATATGTAGGTATGTATGTAAAGGTATGTCTGGGTGTGTGTGTTTTTATTCGTTTCGTCCGCAAATGACTGCGTTAATGTGCTAAACTGACTCAGACTTGATTATTTAGGCTGGAATTTTTATTTTGTTGCTTTATATTCAAAAAATTTTTTTTTAAATTTAAATTATTACATTTTCATAATTTTTTACATTTTCAGAATTATTATATTTTGTGTGTCTATATTTGGTCATTTAAAAATTGTACTGTAAAATTTAAACTCTATCAATGGAATATTATATAAAATTTTTAATATATTAAAAAATTTGTTCTTTTTTTAATGAATTATAATTTTTTAATTTACATTTTTTCTAACATCTTCATAATTATTACATTTTGTATGAATATGTTCGTTTATTTAAAAAATTGTTTATTACAAAATTAATTGTCTTTAATTTATAATTGAAACTCCAGCAATGCAAAATTATATTAAATTTGTAAAATATTCCAAAAATTGTTTTTCCAAAATTCGAATTATAATTTTTGAATTCATAATTATTAGATTTGTTACGACGTTGTTTTTTTATTGAAAAAAGTGTATTACAAAATTAATTATCTTTAATATATAATTGAGACTCTGGCAATAAACAATTATAATAAATTTGTATATACAGTACTTTTCGTTTATAACGAACCCGTTTAGAACGATTTTCCGCCTAAAGCGAACCAATTTCAAAAGTACGCGCTATATGTTTTCGCTTATTACGGACCCCTTTTAAAGTGAACTTTCGGTTAAAACGAACCATTTTGTCCAGTCCCTCGAAGTTCGCTTTAAGCGAAAAGTACTGTATGTATATTTTAAAATTTTTCAAAATTTAAATTATAAAATTTGTATTTTTATTTTTTCTAACGTCTTGGTAATTATTAAGTTTTTTAATAATTTTGTTTTGTTTATTTAAAAATGTGTATTTCAAAATTAATTATCTTTAATTTATAATTAAAAATCTAGCAATGGAAATTTATATCAAACTTTTAAGTAATATTTAAATTTTCTTCTTCAACATTTGAATTAAAATGCCTGAATTTCTATTTTTTACATCTTCATAATTATTAAATTTTGTATTTCTAAATTTTTTGAATTTTTTTATTATTGTTTACGAAATTAATCTTAAATTTATAATTAAAACTCTATGTAAAATTATATTAAATTTTCAATATATATTTAATTTTTTTCAAACTTTAAATTATAACTTTTGAATTTATATTTTTTATAATTTTGTTTTGTTTATTTAGAAATGTGTATTACAAAATTAGTTATGGAAATTGATATGATATTGTATATTGATAATGGAAATTGATATCAAACTTTTAAGTTATATTTAAAATTTCTTTTTCAAAATTTGAACTAAAATTCCTGAATTTATATTGTTTACATCTTCATAATTATTAAAATTGTATTTCTAAATTTTTTTAAATTATTGTATTATCGTTAACGAAATCAATTATCTTGGATTTATAATTAAAACTTCATGTAAAATTATATTAAATTTTTAATATATATTTAATTTTTTTTAAACTTTAAATCATAATTTTTGGATTTATATTTGTTCATACATCTTCACAATTATTAAATTTGTTTGATTATGTTTGTTTATTTAAAAATGTGTATTACAAAATAAAATATCTCTAATTTATAATTGAAAATCTAGCAATGGAAAATTATATTAAACTTTTAATATATATTTAAAATTTTTTTCAAAATTTGAATTACAATTTTTGAATTTATATTTTTTCTACATCTTTAGAATTATTAAATTTTGTATTTTTAAAGTTTTTTGAAATTGCGTTTTGATTGTTTAGAAAATAAATTATCAGGTGTACAAGTAGAAAACCGCCGTTTTCCACTGGGTGGTGCCACCTTTGGAAATCGGTGAGAGAATTCCGATCAGAAACATCACATGGCAAGCTAAGATATCGGTTAACAACTCCACATCATCTCGCTTGTTTATTCTTATTGTCCATTTTTTTGTTGGTGCGTGAAGATGTCGAAATTTGAACCGAATAAGCGTCATTTGCGGGAGATTTTGCTTTTCGCGTTTCATTCGAAAAAATCTGCAGCTGAAGCGCGTCGAATGATTGTAGCAACTTATAGTGAGTCGTGTATCAGTGAAAGAACGTGTCGAGAATGGTTCGTGAAATTCAAAAATGGTGATTATGATGTGAAAGACAAGGATCGGCCGGGTCCCGTGAAAAAGTTTGAAGATGCAGCTTTGGAGACTCTGTTGGATGAATCCAGGCGAATCCATCACAGGAGCTCTCTATCGGACCCAGCTGATGCGCATGAGCCGAGCGCTGAAGGAAAAACGGCCACAATACAAGGAAAGGCACGATAAAGTGATACTCCTACACGACAACGCCCGGCCTCATGTTTCCAAGGTCGTAAAAGCTTACCTGGAAACACAGAAATGGGACATCCTACCCCACCCGCCCTACTCTCCAGACATCGCTCCTTCCGATTTTCACTTGTTTCGATCGATGACGCATGGTCTAGCTGAACAGCACTTCCAGTCTTACGAAGAGGTCAAAAATTGGCTGGATACATGGATCGCGTCCAAAGACGAACAATTTTTTCGACGCGGAATTCACATGCTGCCAGAAAGATGGGAGAAAGTTGTGGCTAGCGATGGAAAATATTTTGAATAATCAGTATGTAGCTATTTATACGCAATAAAGCCTCAAATTATGAAAAAAACGGCGGTTTTCTACTTGTACACCCAATATCTTTAATTTATTATTGAAAATCTAGCAATGAGAAAAATATATTAAAATTTTAAAAGGTATAAATTTTTTTAAATTGCAATTAAACTAAGTTTTTTTGCACAGTTTTTTTTAATAACTTTACATAAATATAACAACCGTATGTATAAATAAAATACGACTAAAATTATATAAATTCCTATTAAATTAAAATTTTAATTCAATTAAAGTTCTTTAAAAAAAAATTAAATAAACTTCATGTCTACACAATTTTTAAAAAACAAATACTTATAAATATAAGAAAACCATTTTAAAAATTTTAATTTTACATAAATGGATTTAAAGTGAAATGGCTGAGCATCACTTTCGAACTGAGTAACGCGATTTTTTGGTGTGCCATTTGCAACAGTTTGCTGCGCTTTCCACACTTTCTTGCTTACAGCTTTTGCTTCAACAGCCTCTCCGCTCAGCCAAATTTCAGCTACACGTTGCTGTTTCACTTTGCATATTAAACTCACGTTGCAAACGGCACGTCAACATCAAAAACTCTTCATCACAAGCTTCAGCCCCAGCTCGACCCTTTTCATGTACGCAAGCCGAATGACGTCCTAACATATGCAGTCAGCTTCCAAGCAAAAAAATTGTGCATGCATATTGTCCATCGCTCGAGAATTGAGCAACGAAAAGACATACAAACACAGACACACAGACACATACAAGCAAAACAGCAGCAACGAAAAGAACAACAAGGAAAAGAGCCACCAACGTAGCAACAACATGACTGCCAGCAAATCATGGTTGTCCTTTGGCTGGCTGCCGCTTCTTCGACTCCTTCGCTTCCTCTATGCTTCTTTCAACAACATGTTACTTCACATTCACAGCTCACCATGTTGCACTTTTATAGCCAAGTTTGTTGTCCGTTATTGCTTGTTTCGGTTAGTGCGCCGCAAGTGCGTTTGTCGTTGGCTCGTCCGGCTGCGCTGCTGCTGTACGACATGTTGGCGTGCATATGTAAATTTCTGTTTTACAAATCAAAGCACACACATCAACTTTGTGGCTCGAAATGAAATCAGCAGGCGAACAATTAAAGACCAGCAACGCAAAACGACATTCGACAAAAATGACGCAAGAGAAAACCGGTACGTGGGTGTGTCCACGTAGGGCAACTTTACAGACACAATACATATTCAAATGTATGTGTGTGTGGGTGTTCTGCACTATTTCTAGACCTGCAGACAAGTGTAGTTGTGAAAAACTGAGCCACATTTTTGCTCTGCGTCAATTGTGACCAACAAAACTGTGTGAAAGATTTTAATATGCACACATACACACACACAAAACCGAACTGAGCAAAAATCAGGTCAAAAGATATTTTTCTTGCCCGTGCTGCAGTTTAAATGCCAAACTGCTACACATTTTTCAAGCAAACTTCAACATTTGCTGCAGCAAATTTTCAACACTGCACCGTTGAAAGCCGAGTTGGAAGTGAATAAAGTGCTTTCATGTTTTTCATTTGTGTGCCAATGTCAAGTTGCATTTTACGCATGACAACATTACACTAACGGTACATTACTGACATTTACATTATTATTTTTTTCCTGGCATATTTTCAGGCGTTTGAGGCAAGAAAGGTGCGCTGCTGGCCTTCATGTGGCAATTTTGCATTTGGCTGAGCAGCGAAACGTTTCTTGCGCTGTGCGCTTTAAGCGTTCGTTTGGTGAAATTTTTGTTAAAAAAAAATATGTAAATATTATATCAATGCTTGAAAGAAAATGTTCAAGAATATTTCACAAATTTATAAGCAGCTAAGAAATATGAGTTTGTCATAATAATGAGTCGAGTGCTGCGTGGTTGAGTTTGTCTGCGGTTGATGAACAGTGGGTCGAGTATTTGTTGCTGTATAAGTAATCCTAAAAGTATGCTAAGTAAAGAAATTTCAGCGCCATGCGGCTTAATTTAGCCCACTGAAGCGCATAATTGCAGATTTAGTGACCTTTGCAATGATACCAGTTAGGGCTACAACAACAAAGGTCATGCTTTAAATTGTAAATCTTCTTTCATTCTTAACCAATGCAATTTTGATAAAAAAAATTTTTTTTTAATAATTCAAGGCCATTTTACTGCTCAGTTTGGTTTCACATGAAAAGTCAGCAGTGAGAAAGATAAGTTTCAACTACTTAATTGATCCATCGGTCATGTATAGACTTATTTGGTGTATTTCTATAGCCAAAAGAGAACTTAAAACCTAATAATAATTTTAATTTATAATTATTATAAAATAATATTTATTTAAATTAGATAATGTAATTAATAAATATAAACATTTTTTAAGAATATAACCTCACAAATAGAATCCTTTCAGACCTGAGCTTGATATCTACTGAAATTGTGTTCGATTTTTGGGCAGAAAAGAACCATAAATATTTCGAAAAAAAATGTGCGAATATATATTTTCCATGAATCTCCTCAGTAAATTCAAATTCTGAGTTATGAAATCATTTTTTGATTTTTCCAGCACAAAAGTTTTCTTTCAGCCGCTGCCAATTCAGTACGAAAGCAAAAATAAATGTCTATGGAAAAAACTCAACTTGCCTTTTAACTATGACAACAGATACTTCCTTGAGCAGTCGTAAGCTGTTAAATTTTTGCTTCTAATGATTTTTATTTTTTTTTGCTTTCTAATGACATTTTTGAGCAAATAAAAACGACATTGCTGCCATCACCGTCGCTGTTGTCGTTGAAACACTCAGCCAACCAATCGTTGTGTGTGAATCAATGGCGCACGTGAGGCGAGTTTGGGGAGTTTCAATACCAAAAACCTGGATGCAGTTAAGGTTTCAAATGGTATTGGATTCAAGAGGAAAGAAAGTGTAGGAAAACCCCTCAAAATGAAATGCTGCGTGAGCCACTGGTGTGGATGATGGAGATGGATGTTGATCCATTATGTTCTTGTTCATCAAGCAGTGATTGATGTATCGTTATATCTCTGTCCCTGTACAGATACAGGCTCATTTTTCATTCATCAATTTGAACTCATCGCGCGTGGTGTCAATGAAGTGGTGCCTCACTCACTCTCAGTTGCCAATGCGTAACGTATTCAGATTCTTTTCGACTATTCGAATAATGTTCTCGGGATGCTTCACTAAATGATGCACAGTGAATGCCGCAGCTTGTTTGTTGTCCATACAACATTTTCGCGGCTCGTCCTATTTAGCACTTTGAATCTTTTTGAGATTGAAACCAGCAAAAATTATTACCTTTTTTGAAATCTCCTTTCATTTGTACTGCTCTTCTCTCCAACATCCTGGTACACCATCGACTAATTATTAAAATCCTGTTGCACAAATTTGCTCATAAACACTTTAACTCAAAGTATAATTTATGCATTTGTCTAAAAACGCTCTTCACAGTTTATAAAATTGTACAAATAATGTCATTAATATTAATGCAACATTGTCCATCCCCCCCATGGTTCGTGACCTGCTAGCACAGCTAATCTTTTTCAACAACAACAACTGGCAATGGCAGTGTTGCTGGCGGCATTTTGCAAAATTATGCAAATTAAAATTTAATTTACATTCATCGTCTATGCACAGTCGATGTTGTTTACATTTAATTTTGTTTTCTATGCGTTTGTGTATGTGTGCGCGTTCGTGTACAAACACGTCGATACGCATAATTGTGCGTGGCATATAATCGCTTTTGTTTATCGCCTTAGAGGTGACAAACAAGATTTATTACATTTTCCCAGCCTGCGGCCGTTGATTGGAAATTCGTTGGGCCTTTTCTGGCAGCGATTTTGCTGTGAGTAAACAATTGACGGGCGCACGCGTGCGGAGCAAAAAAAGGCAGAAGCGAATGGCTATGGAGAGGGAAAGAATATTGCGGTGTGTTTGTTTTGGTGCACAGCTAAATGCATATTTACACAGCATAAGATGATAAAATCTGTGTTATTGCGAGTGTAATGTTGAGTTAAGAAAATACTTGAATTGTGATTTCTTTTTTTTAGAATGAAGGTAATAAATACAGGGCGCAGAAACAAAAGAAATACGGTTTTTCCGACTCGACTAGACTAGACTAGACTAGACTAAGACTAGACTAAGACTAGACTAAGACTAGACTAAGACTAGACTAAGACTAGACTAAGACTAGACTAAGACTAGACTAAGACTAGACTAAGACTAGACTAAGACTAGACTAAGACTAGACTAAGACTAGACTAAGACTAGACTAAGACTAGACTAAGACTAGACTAAGACTAGACTAAGACTAGACTAAGACTAGACTAAGACTAGACTAAGACTAGACTAAGACTAGACTAAGACTAGACTAAGACTAGACTAAGACTAGACTAAGACTAGACTAAGACTAGACTAAGACTAGACTAAGACTAGACTAAGACTAGACTAAGACTAGACTAAGACTAGACTAAGACTAGACTAAGACTAGACTAAGACTAGACTAAGACTAGACTAAGACTAGACTAAGACTAGACTAAGAATAGACTAAGACTAGACTAAGACTAGACTAAGACTAGACTAAGACTAGACTAAGACTAGACTAGACTAGACTAGACTAGACTAAGGCTAGAATAAGACTAGAATAAGACTAGACTAAGACTAGACTAAGACTAGACTAAGACTAGACTAAGACTAGACTAAGACTAGACTAAGACTAGACTAAGACTAGACTAAGACTAGACTAAGACTAGACTAAGACTAGACTAAGACTAGACTAAGACTAGACTAAGACTAGACTAAGACTAGACTAAGACTAGACTAAGACTAGACTAAGACTAGACTAAGACTAGACTAAGACTAGACTAAGACTAGACTAAGACTAGACTAAGACTAGACTAAGACTAGACTAAGACTAGACTAAGACTAGACTAAGACTAGACTAAGACTAGACTAAGACTAGACTAAGACTAGACTAAGACTAGACTAAGACTAGACTAAGACTAGACTAAGACTAGACTAAGACTAGACTAAGACTAGACTAAGACTAGACTAAGACTAGACTAAGACTAGACTAAGACTAGACTAAGACTAGACTAAGACTAGACTAAGACTAGACTAAGACTAGACTAAGACTAGACTAAGACTAGACTAAGACTAGACTAAGACTAGACTAAGACTAGACTAAGACTAGACTAAGACTAGACTAAGACTAGACTAAGACTAGACTAAGACTAGACTAAGACTAGACTAAGACTAGACTAAGACTAGACTAAGACTAGACTAAGACTAGACTAAGACTAGACTAAGACTAGACTAAGACTAGACTAAGACTAGACTAAGACTAGACTAAGACTAGACTAAGACTAGACTAAGACTAGACTAAGACTAGACTAAGACTAGACTAAGACTAGACTAAGACTAGACTAAGACTAGACTAAGACTAGACTAAGACTAGACTAAGACTAGACTAAGACTAGACTAAGACTAGACTAAGACTAGACTAAGACTAGACTAAGACTAGACTAAGACTAGACTAAGACTAGACTAAGACTAGACTAAGACTAGACTAAGACTAGACTAAGACTAGACTAAGACTAGACTAAGACTAGACTAAGACTAGACTAAGACTAGACTAAGACTAGACTAAGACTAGACTAAGACTAGACTAAGACTAGACTAAGACTAGACTAAGACTAGACTAAGACTAGACTAAGACTAGACTAAGACTAGACTAAGACTAGACTAAGACTAGACTAAGACTAGACTAAGACTAGACTAAGACTAGACTAAGACTAGACTAAGACTAGACTAAGACTAGACTAAGACTAGACTAAGACTAGACTAAGACTAGACTAAGACTAGACTAAGACTAGACTAAGACTAGACTAAGACTAGACTAAGACTAGACTAAGACTAGACTAAGACTAGACTAAGACTAGACTAAGACTAGACTAAGACTAGACTAAGACTAGACTAAGACTAGACTGAACAAAAAAGGACTGGATTTGATTTGACTTGACTTGATTTGGCTTGACTTGAGTTGTCCGAAGATGACTAAAGTTGACTAAACCTGACTAGACTCGACTTGACTTGACTTTAACTTGAACTTAACTATACTATACTTGCTTTGATTTTACTTGACTTGACTTCTGTCTAAAAGCCCATGAAAACATTAACGACAGAGGCATTAAACAATTTTAACCAACTTAAACTCTTTTAACTTTTAATTTACTCTAAAAGTTGACTATAATCTTTTAACTTAACAGATGCAAAACTATTTCCCACATTTTCACATATTTTTCCATTGGCAATGAAAATGTTCAAGTCTTTCCTTCTTCTATTCAAAGTGCAATTTGTTGCTAATTTAAAGCGATTGTGTAGCAGCTGTTGAAAATTTAATGAGCTGTCACTTGTGTCAAATGGCATTTAAATTACCAAAACTGTCAAAGTGATTTTCAGAGCAACACAAGCATTAACCGTTACACTGACATGGCCAAAATACACAGGCAGGAATTAACAAAGTGACGAGCCACTGCAAAGTTGCAGTTAAAACAAAAAGCAACGCCAGTGCGCAGTCAATAGCCGTTTGGTAGACAAATGGCAAACAATAATTACAAAAGTAATTACAGCAACACACCCACGCACGCACACACACACGCAAAGGCGTATTTAAACCGTTGCGTTTTACCGCAATTACCGCAACGTCGCTGATTAAAATGTGCGCTGATGAACTGCAATTTAAATTTTAAATAGAAGTACGCACGCTTCTTGTGTACTTAACGTTAAAAACAAAAAAAAAACAGTCAAACAATCATGGTGGCATTTCCGGCTTGCATTGCTGTTTTTTGTTTTTGTGTGCAGCTTCCAGCCGATAGTGTCACAGGCAGCGATGCATACTGACGCCTGCGGTAATTTATGAGTGAGGCGCCCATAAATATGCAAATAATGCCAACGTGTGGCAAAGCGACGCATGTGGCTTTCCAGCAACAGCAACGACAGCCGCCTTCCAGTGTTCATTAATTAATTTTAATGCAGCTGACTGGCAGTCATCGTGCGCTGAACTGCAGCAATGTTGCTGCATGCACACAAATAATACGCACGCACACAAAAGCATTAAAGCGCAACAACAAACAAATGCCGCATGACATGTGAGAGCACGAACAGAATTGTGTCAGGTGGCAGCGCTCATTATGACTGCACAAGACAAGTAAAGACGAAAAGGCAACGAAATGCAAAATGGTTTCAGAAGAGTTGGAGCAGCGGGATACTGATTGCTGACGAGTGAAGATGGCTTTTTGTGACAGGTCAACAAAAGTTGAGAGGAATTTTTTTTTATGTAATTTTTGTGGAATTTTTTAGTTGGTTTTTAATGACCATGCAGAAAATATCTCTCTCTGTTTTCAACATTTATCAGTATTTTCGACACAAAATACACAAATCTGGCATTTGGTAAAAGTGAGTGTTGAAGGTTTGTGGTAACAGTTAGAGCAGCTGCAACTCTGACAGTTTGTGATGCAAAGCAAAGGCTTTGCAAAAAGTCAACACGGAACGACAAATCATGCGCGGCCAAATGCGTGACTAACTGTAAGCTTAACCCTTAAGTGCAGTTAAAAAATGTGTCTCTAAAAATTTTAAATTCCCTGAGCTGAACTGGCGAGAGAGGAGTGATGGGAAAGGATTTTACTCTGGGTTGGTGTTCCATCTGCGTGCGGATCCATTGATGTTTCAATATTTGGCTAATCTTTTGGTAATCTGTACCTATCTCAAGTTATACAAATGAAACCGGCTTTCATTTAATGACATTCGGAAGATACGATTTTGTACAAAAAAAACTTCTCAGACAGTTATGTGATTGCTTGTGATTGATCAAAGATGAACAACAGCAAAGAGAAAATACAAAAGAAAATACTAGGAAGCCAGTCAGCTGAATATGTGAATTGTGTTTATGGTTCGAATAAAAGCCAGTCAAGCGCGTTTTTGGTTGCGTTGCGTTGGTATTTCGGTAATTTTGATGTCAAGCATGCATCACGCTCTGGGAGGCCAACTCTCAAAAATGTTCATAAAATCATGAAAATCTTCGAGTCCAACCATCATGTAAGCACTGCTTCGATTGCGGAAGAGGTAAGCATTATACAAAAAACTTGTTAGAATGACTTGAAAGGAAAGATGATTGATGTATGGCTGCTATATCTCATAAACTGAATTTCCATCTGAAAACACCGTGCGACAAAAATTAAAAAAAATTTTTCACACCTGAAAAAATCCATATGTGCGTGAAACTATAGACCAAATATAGTAATGCTGCGTAATCAGTTTTTTATTTCTACATCCTTTGTCCTTTTAAAAGGACTTCAAAATTTTGAAGGGGATAAAAAATAAAAAAAATATAAAAAATACTTAACCTTGTTAGAATATGGCGATATGTTTATCAAATGAAAGAGGAAAGGCTCAAGAATTTAAATAAAATTAATTTTATATCTATTTATACAAAAATGATATGAAAAAGGTCCTTTGAAAATTTTAATCCTTTATATCCTTGAAAATTTATATCGAATTTTCTTGAAAAGTAAGTATGTTAAAACCCCAAATCTCCTTGATCACGTGTCAAAATTTCATTATTCTCGCTTCATAGATTTTGTATCTTTTTATTATTTAAAATACTGATACTCAAATAAATTAGAATTTTTGTACTTCATTAGAATTGCAGCTTCCGCCTTTTTTTTAATAACGTTCGAACTCATAAAGTTAGAGTAATAAAATTTTGACACGTGATCAGGAAGATTTTGGGTTTAAACATACTTACTTTTCAAGAAAATTCGATGTAAATTTTCAAGGATATAAAGGACTAAAATTTTCAAAGAACCTTTTTATATCTTTTTTTTACAAATAGATAAAAAATTAATTTTATTTAAATTCTTGAGCCTTCTCTCTTTCATTTGATATACATATCGCATTCTAACGAGGTTAAGTATTTTTTATATTTTTTTTATTTTTTATCCCCTTCAAAATTTTGAAGTCCTTTTTAAAGGACAAAGGATGTAGAAAGTAAAAACTGAGTACGCAGTATTACTATATTTGGTGTCTATTTTCACGCACATATGGATTTTTTCCGGTGTGAAAAATTTTGTCGCATGGTGAAATCGGTGCTGAGTTGGAACAAAATTGTTCCATTTCTGAAGCGAATGGTGACTGGTGATGAGCAATGGATCATATATCAGAATTAAATCACAATAAGCCAACGCAAACATTGGACAAGTCAGAAGTGACAACCAGGAAGGACTTGCTGTGTGTTTGTTGGGATTGGCAGGGAATCAACTGCTATGAGCGGCTCCCATACGGTCAAACTCTCAATTCGGATCGGTACTGACAACAATTGAGATCTTTAAAGGAAGAAATCACTTAAAAAGCGATCAACTTTGGCCAGTTGGAGATGAATTGTGTTCCATCAGAACTTGTACTGTCCATCGTTGAACTATCTAAAGCAAGCAATCGCCCAGAGGAGGCCAGCTTTGGCCAATAGGAGAGAAATTTGTAACTTCTTTAAACGTTCAATTCTATTAAATCTTCTGCTATCGTTATAAATTTTATAAACAAAAAATAAATAATAAAAATATGGTTTTACTATGACAAATTTTTCATTATCTTCTTCTCAAAAATTACTCAAAAAAAAAACATTTTGATCTCCATAAAAAGTTCGTTGTCCCGAACAGTCAAAGGTTAAATGGTGTTTTCGGCTTTAGTTGACGTGAAATTGAGGTCAACGACATTTGCATATTAAGCATTTTTCGCACGCGCGCACCCACACAAACACCCAAACACACATACACACACAAATACCAACAAACTCACACACAAACGTCGGCATAAAGCCATGCAATTTGCATGCGCAGACTACAAAATGCGACAACGCATGTGGACAAAGCCGCATGGAAATTTGTAGTTTATTTGCAACTCAGCGTGCAACGAGCGGCGCATTGGTGTTGCGAGCATTCATCATGTTGCCTGCTGTTGGCATAGTTTTTAATTTTAATTTGTGTTGCATTTATGTGCGCAAAATTTTAAATTCCACATCGAACACAATTCTGGCGGCACGTGTTGCGAAAATATTGTCGCGTTTCTCGTTGCTAATGTGTCGGTGTCAGTGCCGGTGTGTGAGTGAATGCTTCGTTAGCATTTAATTGAAGGCATAATTAAAAAGATGTGTGCAAATTTATGCAGACAGAAGAGCAACAAATCGCAAGTGAAGCATTTTCGGTGGAATGTTTTATGCGTGGGGATTATTTTTTTAAAATTTTTCCATTTATTTACCTCTGTGACGAACACTTTTTTCTGTATTTCACTTTCTAGGCAGCAATTTACCTGCAAATATGAAAAGAAAAAATATATAAAAATTCTGTTTTTTAATATTCAGTCCATTAAATAAACCAAGTTTTAAAAGTTCAGTGGGAAGAGTTGTAAAATTGTGCTTTTAATAGTTTCAGTTTGGAAAACTAGAAGCACTCAAAACCCTTACGTGCGCTGCCAGCTGAGCTGAAGTGATTTACTTACAGACTCGTGCATTAGTATGCACAATTTGCATTAAATATGCCAGATAAGAGCTGCGCCCAGGGCTCATGCAAAATTAATATCAATTACGATAAAGTCTCGGCTACTTACCAACGAGCTCATCAATCATTGCAGCCATATTACTTGCAATAGTGGTTTGAGTGAGTTCGATTTATATTCATTTGCCAGACTACAAACACTCGCACACGCACGCAGCCAATCGAAGCGGACATCAATCAGTGCACATGTGTAATCGAGTTTGCGCCAGTGCACAGTGTACACACAAATTGTGGAAAACAAATTTACTACGGATTTTTTAATATCGCTCTCTTTAGCTATGAATGACGAGTGCCATCGTTTTGTTTCTGTGACGTTTTTCAATTTATTCATTTTTTGCAATAACGGCAACCATTACAAACAAGCAAGTGAACTCAATTAAGGCGTACAACAACAAAAAATAATACAAAACTCAACGCTGCCAGCTGTGGTCAGCATTTAATTGCATACATTAAAATGAGAAATCGCTCATACGCCACGTTGAGCCGCAAACGCTATCAGCCAAAGTTAACAGCCGCATGTGCGAATTGTGCGCTTTATGCTATTCACGCAGCCGAGTGCCGGTGCTTGGTGGCCCGGCCCGCACGGCATATGCGTAATAATAATTAATTTCACTTAAGCAGCACGTCGCACATAAACGCATATTAAATTTTCAACATTACGAGCCATGTTGCTTATCAACGCAGCACTGCAGCTCTGCTCTCACGCACCGAGAAGACCGCTGCCGATGGCTATGAGCAGGCGACAGCCGCCAACCTGGTGGACTGAATTTACACAGCGATTTCTGTCACCCGGGGGCCATTGTGAGTTGTTGGCCATTTTCGTCGGCACATGCCGGCTATTGAATTCACTTGCACTAAGTCAATCAGGCCGCACTTAGGCAATGCTAATTAGGCCTAATTGCATATTAACTCTACTCGAATATGTTGCATAATCAGCAGCCATGCGATATTTACTGTGGCGTATGGTGGGCGGGGCGCACTTGCCCGACAGGCGCTCACAGTGTGACTTGATGCAAATGCTGCCCAAAGCCAAATCCACGCGCAGTTGGCGGCATGTTGCATGTATAATTTACCGAATTTACATGCTAACAAGTTGTTTACAGTGGCTGCAGTCAATGGAGGCCAATCCACAGGCAATTTTTACACTTTGCACAACTTTATTGAATTTTAATTACATATTTGCTGACATTTAAAGCAATATGTGACATAGTATTCAATTGTATTTTGCTCAAAATATTTTCATAAAATTAATTTAGGGAACTCACAAATTGCTGTACTCAAAATGCTTCAAAGCTTATTTAAGTTCTTTAAAAAATTTTTATAAATTATTTTTATTTTATTATTTGAGGCTATTAAGCACCGCGACCAGTTGTGTTAAATCTCTAGGTTGAGGCTTTTAACTAGTTTTAGCACTCTTTGGGGTTTCAAGTTTCAGATCTTCTTTGGTGCCAATGTTGCCGCAACAAACTGAGACCCGTTTCTTCGAGGAACTTGCAGATCTACACAATTTGCTCGTCAAAACCAAATCGTTCCCAAAAGAGCCCTGACTCTACAAAGAACGCAATAGAGAAGGGCATCGTATTCAAAACAAAAGGAATCACAATCCACCCAATAAAGTTTCTGAATAGAACGGAGAAGTCGCCAGCTCTTCTGTAACACCGTGCGACAAAAATTAAAAAAATTTTTCACACCGGAAAAAATCCATATGGGCGTGAAACTAGAGACCAAACATAGTAATACTGCGTACTCAGTTTTTCATTTCTACATCTTTTGTACTTTTAAAAGGACTTCCAAATTTTGAAGGGGATAAAAAATAAAAAAAAATTAAAAAATACTTAACCTCATTAGAATATGGCGATATGTATATCAAATGAAAGAGAAAAGGCTCAAGAATTTAAATAAAATTAATTTTTATCTATTTGTAAAAAAAGGATATGAAAAACGTCCTTTGAAAATTTTAGTCCTTTATATCCTTGAAAATTTACATCGAATTTTCTTAAAAAGTAAATATGTTAAAACCCCAAATCTCCTTGATCACGTGTCAAAATGTCATTATTCTCGCTTCATTGATTTTGTATCTTTTTATTATTTAAAATACTGATACTCAAATAAATTCAAATTTGTGTACTTCATTAGAATTGCTTCCGCCTTTTTTAATAACTTTGGAACTAATAAAGTTAGTTATTTTTATTTAAATTCTTGAGCTTTTCCTCTTTCATTTGATATACATATCGCGTAATTTTTCTGCAAAAAAACACTTCAATCAATACAAAACCTTTCAACACTGATTAATTTTCTCCTTCCAATAAATTGGAAACATTATTATTTAATTCTCTTATTGCTAGTTTGCATGTCTGTGCTGACTTAAAAGTATTTGTGTTTAAATTCCAATTGCATTCATCTTTCTTTTCACAAACCCACACCATTTGCTTGCCGCTACAATTAAAATCACTCATACGCCCCGTAAGCTTAAAGTCAATTCAAACATGCATTCAAGTGGCTTGTACGTATATCTTTAAGTAAATAGCCAAAATTTGTGCACTGAATACATACAACAACACAATTTATTTTATGCTGTGTCCCCAACCAATGCACTCGAATGCAAAACTCTTAAACTACTGCCAAGTAATTCAAAACTAATTTCCTATTTTGAGAAGGAAAGCATTTAGGATTAGGCAAGAAAGTTGGCAAAAGTTTACGCAACAAAGCGCAAAGTTGCTTAACGAAAATTGCAACACACAGTCACATATTGAATACAACAACTAACAGCCAAGCCAACGCTATAGTTGCCAACTGCCACAAACGCTAAAGCAGTGCGCACGCGTAGCAGAAACATGCAACATTAGTGGCGCAACATTGCGCATATGTTGCATGCGCGAATTTTAATCGCTTTCGAGACGAAAGTGCCAGCAATTAATGTGAATGCCAGCAAAGTTTCCAGTTGCAGCAACAAAACCAGACAAAAGACTAACATTTAATTGTCCACAAAGTAGGATCAGCTGAAACGACAATAAAGTCGAGTGTTGCTGATTATTTTGATGCAATTTCTGCACGCTACATGCTGCATGTCGAGCAAGCTTAATGTATGTGTAGAAATTTTATTTAGTTTAATATTTTGCAATGTTAGAGAAATTGACTCTAAGATGATGAAAGTTTAGAGCTGCCCAGCTTTCGGACGTTCTGGGCACACATGCTTGGGCCAGATGACTCTGAGTGTTGAATGAGCTAATGGAACTCGAGCTGCCGGATATTCTTTGCTGTACAAAAGCAAATGATTGGCTAAAATAGATTCAAAGGCTCTTCGAATCTTGATGTTGCGGACTGCCTACTGAATGCCGAAGAATCACTCAACTGTGCAGTTGACCAGATTTACTTCAAGTTGTGGCGAGCCCGGCCACTTCCTAATCAAAAGAGAGGCAATAGTTGGTGTATAGTGGACAGTAATGTCCATGGACACTAATAATGATGAAAAATCGTATCAAGTTCAATTCAGTTAAAAGGAATTTATGAGGAAAAAAAACTGCCTTCATGAGATTCAAAATGGGTTGCAAGAATTTTTAACGTACGTTTATGAGTTCCATTAGTTAAGAAAAGTCAATTTAAAGAGTCAAGTTTAAGAAATTTCAGTTTAAGAAATTTGAGTTCAATTCAGTTAAAAGAAATTTATGAGGAAAAAACTGCCTTCATGGGGTTCAAAATGGATTGCGAGAATTTTTAACGTACATTTATGAGTTCCCATAGTCAAGAAAAGTCAATTTAAAGAGTCAAGTTTAAGAAATTTCAGTTTAAGAAATTTTAATTCAATTCTGTTAAAAGGAATTTATGAGAAAAAAACTGCCTTCATGAGGTTCAAAATGGGTTGCGAGAATTTTTAACGTACATTTATGAGTTCCCATAGTTAAGAAAAGTCAATTTAAAGAGTCAAGTTTAAGAAATTTCAGTTTAAGAAATTTGAGTTCAATTCAGTTAAAAGGAATTTATGAGGAAAAAACTGCCTTCATGAGGTTCAAAATGGGTTGCGAGAATTTTTAACGTACATTTATGAGTTCCTTTATTTAATAAAAGTAAATTTAAAGAATCAAGTTTAAGAAATTTCAGTTTAGGAAACTTGACTTCAATTCAGTTAAAAGGAATTTATGAGGAAAAAACTGCCTTCATGAGGTTCAAAATGGGTTGCGAGAATTTTTAACGTGCATTTATGAGTTCCTTTATTTAATAAAAGTAAATTTAAAGAATCAAGTTTAAGAAATTTCAGTTTAAAAAATTTGAGTTCAATTCAGTTAAAAGGAATTTATGAGGAAAAAAGTGCCTTCATGAGGTTCAAAATTGGTTGTGAGATTTTTTAACGTGCATTTATGAGTTCCTTTAGTTAAGAAAAGTCAATTTAAAGAGTCAAGTTTAAGAAATTTCAGTTTAAGAAATTTGAGTTCAATTCAGTTAAAAGGAATTTATGAGAAAAAAACTGCCTTCATGGGACTTAAAATGGGTTGCGAGAATTTTTAACGTACGTTTATGAGTTCCATTAGTTAAGAAAAGTCAATTTAAAGAGTCAAGTTTAAGAAATTTCAGTTTAAGAAATTTGAGTTCAATTCAGTTAAAAGGAATTTATGAGGAAAAAACTGCCTTCATGAGATTCAAAATGGGTTGTGAGAATTTTTAACGTGCATTTATGAGTTCCTTTATTTAATAAAAGTAAATTTAAAGAATCAAGTTTAAGAAATTTCAGTTTAGGAAACTTGACTTCAATTCAGTTAAAAGGAATTTATGAGGAAAAAACTGCCTTCATGAGGTTCAAAATTGGTTGTGAGAATTTTTAACGTGCATTTATGAGTTCCTTTATTTAATAAAAGTAAATTTAAAGAATCAAGTTTAAGAAATTTCAGTTTAGGAAACTTGACTTCAATTCAGTTAAAAGGAATTTATGAGGAAAAAACTGCCTTCAAGAGGTTCAAAATGGGTTGCGAGAATTTTTAACGTGCATTTATGAGTTCCTTTATTTAATAAAAGTAAATTTAAAGAATCAAGTTTAAGAAATTTCAGTTTAAAAAATTTGAGTTCAATTCAGTTAAAAGGAATTTATGAGGAAAAAAGTGCCTTCATGAGGTTCAAAATTGGTTGTGAGATTTTTTAACGTGCATTTATGAGTTCCTTTAGTTAAGAAAAGTCAATTTAAACAGTCAAGTTAAAGAAATTTATTTTATATTATTTTCTCTTCCTAGACAATCATGCTGAAAATTTGATCTGACAGATGTTTTTCAAACTGCAATAAGCCAAATGAACTGGAAATTAATTATGCCAAATTTCAATGCATTATTTGAACTCTTTCAAGCTTAAATGTTCATGTTTACTGGCTAAATGATGAACAAATAAGCAAAACTAAAATCTTTCTACTGCAAATACTGGTTATTTTCAAATCAAAACTAATCAAATGAACGCTTCTAAGCACGCAAAATATCTCAACGTACGTATTCTTTCATGCTCCACACACTGCGTTCACGCCTTGTCGTCTCTCTGCTCCGGCATTTGAAATCCTCTTACAGAGAAATGCACTGCACTGGCAGCAAATAGCACGCCAAAGTAATTCAATTGGCATAGCCGGATTTAATTTGTCAAGCACGCGTACACACATTAAATTAAATAGTTGCAGGCAACAATGCAGCAGCAGCACAACGTGGCTGCAGCTGCCCAGAATGCACTAAGCAACCGCATAACACACGGACGAACCCGCAGCCAGCCAACGACGCACAAGTGAGGTAAGCAGGCAGCTATTGTTGTTGTTATTGTTGCTGTTGTAATGTTAGCATGTAAACACACGTGCACAAACCGACGAAGAGAGTTGCAGCGCGCAAACAGTGAATTGCTGGCGCACACAAATGATTATTGAATATGGCCAAAATGCGCAACAGCAACAACAACAAAGCAACAAAAATATTGCTCGCAGCAAATGATAATTGAATTGAGTTGCAATTCAAGCTGGTCGTGACGGCCCATGGACGTTGTACATTGTTGCCGCTGTAAAATTGGCCAATATTTGGTTAAGATGTAACTTGAAATCAGACTTGAAGCGGACATAAGACAGTCTAAGATGTTAATTACGCAAATGTATTTTCTGTTTGTAATATTTATTGACATAAACATTGCGCATTGAATGCAGTGTGAAAGATTTAAATTCAAATTTCAATATAAATATGAATAAGAAAATGTAATACATCTAAACAACTTAAGCAATTCATAAAAGATTATAAGCAGCTGAGAAAAAAACACCAAGTAAAGCTGCTGTGAATCCTTTCCCCAAAGGCTGCACTCCCCATGGCAACGCTTTAAATTTCAATTTATATGCAGCAAAGGCAACGATAATCCCCAACGGGTGTCTCGGTGCGCACACAAGCACGCACAAACACACACACACAGATGTATGGATTTATGAAACGACATAAATATATATATTCATTGACGATGCCCACGGCACTCGCTCAATTATGCTGGCGGTTATTTGCGCAAATTTCGAACGCAACGACATGCAATGCAGCACACGTACGAGCTGCGCTGTCGCCGGCAGACAAAACAAGCAACGAGCTGCCGAGGTTGCCAGACGATGGTGCTTTCAATCACTCACTTTTTAAAATCCAGTTGACGGAGATATATAGCGGGATATATATTTAAATTGTGTACGCAACAGGCATACAATGTGAATATAAAAAAAATATCTGTAAGACAAGGAGAGAAGACATGCAATGGAACACAATGAAGCACAAAGATGGAAAGAAAGTTAGGTCAGGTTGGGTTAAACTGGCTGGCCCCAAGGCCTTGCATAGGCTCCGTTCGAGTCCTTAACGTTGACAGATGATTATTCATAGCGACAGATGATTATTCTTATAGAGAACCCAAGTAGGGCACTGGCCTTTAATTTCAAAGCCCCTTTTAGTCCATAAATCAGCAAAGTATCTTCATATGTGAGTCAATTGTAATCTTGAGAGCGCAAAGAAATAAGAAAATCACAAATTGCCAGCGTCAGTGTTGTCACTGCAAAATTTTATTAATTGAAGTAGGCTAGATAGGGTCAACAATGGGTTGAATTTTTATATGGAAAAACTGTGAAAGGACACGAATTTATGAACATAAACACTTCAAATGAATGAAGGTCCTGTAGACTTGAAATAAATGAAATGAAAAATGAAAAAAATTTAAAAAAAGGTGTTCGATGCGATAGTTCGATGTCGACGGCGAAAAGGGAGGCCTTGTCTCGGATGAAAGGACCAAGTTGAGAAAGCCTCATAATCTCTTGGTGTGACCACCTGAAGAAGAGAGAGAGAGAGCTTTGCGGCAAGCCGTGACCGGGTAACGGGTTGTTATGGCCAGTTAACCCTTTCGACCCCAAATTTTACCCTGTGTCTCGATATTAATTTTTGATATTTAAATCATGAAACGCCTAACAACATTTGAAGTAGCCACGCCTCTTTGTTAGAGTTCTAGAGCTAGTTTACTTTTGAACAATTTAAGCTTAAGGGGGAAAGCCACTGTGACGGGTCAAAAAATTAGTGATTTTAAACATTTTTTTTTACCGAGTAAATATAAGAATTTTTGGATCGGGTTTTTTTTATTTTATTAAGCAGACATCTAGTAATATTTCCACAAATTTTTATTAAAAAATATTAAATAGTTTAAACAATAGAGATGATCCCGTAGCGCTTGAAAAAAAATTCCCCCTCCATGGCGGCATCGATTTCTCAAAAACCCGTACTCAGAAAAAAAAAATAAAATTTTATTGTAATCTGTATGAATGTAGCTATCTTTGTACGTAGCCGTTTTTTTTTATTTTGATTTTTCACAAAATGGCGACCGATTGAAAATATTTCCATGTTTTCGACCTTGTTTTTTTGGTTTTGAGACAGTTTAAAAAATAGTAAAAAACAAAATTTTCCAAATCGGCTACGCTTAACCTTAACCACTACTAAGACGAACAAAACAAAAAAAAAATTAGAAATCGGTTCATAATTGTTCGAGTTATTGATGCCGCCAGTTCAAAAAAAGTCGTTTCGGGAAAAACGCGTTTAAAGTTTTGAGTCCTACTTGCAGTCGGCCTACTTGCTCTCACTAAAATCGTTGTAACTTAGTCAATTTTTGAAATTATGACTTCAAATTTTGTACACATATTTGTGAATATATAAGCTTTGATTTAATATATTTGATTTAATATATAAGCTTTGATTTAAAAAAATTTTTTTTTTTTTACCCGTCACAGTGGCTTTCCCCCTAAAAACGGGTTAAATAATTTTTGTATCAATATTTTTTTAATTACAGAAAAACTATATAATATTTATGCAAAAATACAAAATTATCACTTTTTGATTTTATTTAACCATTATTAAAGAAACAGGGTTTTGATAAAACGCGCCCAATTCGTAGACTTCAATTAGAACACAAACTTTCGCTGATATCGCTGTAAATTATTGGAAATTATTTTGGGGATAACAGTAAAATTGTTGTAATTTGCTTTGAATTCACTTCTAAAAATATTATTTTGTTGGTGCCTACTTAAATCCATAAATCAATCGTAGCTTTTGCTATAAGATGACAAATGGATGAAGTTGCTCTCAGGCAACTTTGGAGAAGAAAGAGTTAACTAAGTAATTAAGTTAAGACATCAAATATGATGAAAGTATTTCGAATGAGAAATAAGTGCTGAATTATTTGTGTTACTATTTATGTTCTATATTATTTATGTTTTTCAATGGGTTAATGTTTATATGGAGAAACA
The DNA here is from genome assembly GCA_964056695.1 of Melieria picta. Taxonomy (NCBI): domain Eukaryota; kingdom Metazoa; phylum Arthropoda; class Insecta; order Diptera; family Ulidiidae; genus Melieria; species Melieria picta. The sequence continues at coordinate 128,840,711 of OZ057399.1, read as the reverse complement.
TGATTTATTGGTCTCATTGACTTCAAAGTTGGTGAAAATGCTTCAAATATGAAATAAATGTTTACGTGTTTTTCACTCTTTTGAAAAACAAAATTTGACGGAGTCAACAATGTGTTAAAGGTTGTATGAGGAAACATGATTTATTGGGCTGATTGATTTCAAAGTTGGTGAAAAATCTTCAAACAAGAAGCATTGGTTTTCACTTTTTCGAAAATCAAAATCTGATGGAGTCAACATTGAGTTAAAGTTTGTATGGAGAAACATGACTTGAATTTTGATTACAAAATTGGTGAAAAAGCTTCAAGAAAGAAGCACTGATTTTCATTTTTTTTTTAAATCAAAATCTGACGCAGTCAACAATGGGTTAAAGGTTGTATGGAGAAACATGACTTGAAAGAACATTGATTAGAAAATTGGTGAAAAAGCTTCAAAAAAGAAGCACTGTTTTCCACTTTTTTGAAAATCAAAATCTGACGCAGTCAACAATGGGTTAAAGGTTGTTTGAAGAAACATGAATTATTGGGCTGATTGATTTCAAAGTTGGTGAAAAAGCTTCAAAAAAGAAGCATTATTTTTCACTTTTATCAAATTCAAAATCTGACGGAGTCAACAATGGGTTAAAAGTTGTATGGAGCAACATGACTTGAAAGAACATTGATTATAAAAATGGTGAAAACGCTTCAAAAAAGAAGCACTGTTTTTAATTTTTTTGATTTTTCTGAAAATCAAAATCTGACGCTGTCAACAATGTGTTAAAGATTATATGGAGAAACATGACTTGAAAGAACATTGATTACAAAATTGGTGAAAAAGCTTCAAAAAATAAGCACTGATTTTCATTTTTTTTTAACCAAACTCTGACTTAGTCAACAATGGGTTAAAGGCTGTAAGGAGAAACATGACTTATTGGGCTGATTGCCTTCAAATTTAATGAAAATACTGCAAATGATAAATAATCAGATACATTTCTTTTATAATTTTTTTAATCCAAATCTAACCTCAAACTTAGTGAAAGTACTTGAAATGAAAAAATATTCAAGGCACGTTTTTCAGTTTTTTAAAAATCGTCTTCTGACATAGTAAAAAGTTTATTCCGTTTTTTTATGTCAACAACTTTCTTTCTTGTACAAATCCTTCCCTAAAACCTTCATTCACAGAATCCTTTTGATACTTTGCTGGACGCTGTAATACATTTAAGGCGAAAATTGCTCAAGTTTTTTGCAGTTTCCCAAAACTAAATCCATATGAAATCCAAATACCAGCTTTGACCATTTCAGAATTTCAAGTACTTTATCAACTTCTAAGTGGTAACTCTAGCAAATGTTGTTGTTTGTGTTAATGCGGTTGTCATTGCCACTGCCACCACTTTGCTATTGCCTGCCAAAGTCCGCTTTGTGCACGTTTGAGATATGCAAATAAATAACAAATCATACCAGCGACACGCTTTCTACGCTGTTCGCTTTCTAAGCTGTACGCTTTTTAAGCTGTTTCTTCTCTGCTACTATGCTTCTTCTACACTGCTGTTGTTTCTTCTTCTTCTACTTCTCCTGTTTATTCCATGTCAGTTGCAATGCTTGCGATACAAATATTTCATACTTCAATGAGTTGCTTTGCTATCTGTTGGCAGAAATTTTTTTCTATTTTACTGCTAAATGCTCTTCCACACTCGTTTTGCCGTTTTTCATTTCTGTGCCACTTGTGCTACCACTTTACACAGAAAAAACTACTTCAAATTCGTTAATACATGAATAAGCGGCGCAGCAGCAGCACTCACACGCACACGCACACACACACACACACACATACAAACAGCCAACAGTGCATACGCACATTCTGACAGTTATTACGTGTCATCGGCGCACAGCTTTGCCGTTTGCCATTTCGCTACAAACTCAAAAGCACCCACACACCAGTACTGCTACACCTACTTACACTCACACACTCGCACACACATGCACGCTTTTCCCCATTTACTACCACTTAACTGCCAAACGAGATGCTTAGCGTGCAAATGCAAAAAAGAATGAATGTAAAAAGCAAACGCCAAAGAAAAACGCAAGAAAAATGTGTGGAAAAGTATAAAGAAAACAAAATGCGCGAAAAAGTAATATAACAAAAAAATCAAAAGCAGACATTTACGCGTTTAAAATGCGCACATTTGCAACAGTTCAAATATCTATCGAAGACGCAGCAATGCGCAATAACAACAACAACAATAGAAACAAAAACTAATAGAGCGCAGCCAGCAGAAGCAGCAAACTAGCGCCGCATATTCAAAAGCTGACAGCCAACTGACAGGCGCATACGAACAATTTTGTTGTTGTTTTTTTTATGTCTATGAGTTTGTGTTTGTGTGTTTTTTTGTTTGCGTTAACAATGTTGCATTGCGTTGCGTTGCGCAAAATGCCAGCAACTTGAACGCGAAATGTGTCAATGCAACACTGTCTGTACGCTGCTTTTCTCCTGCCGCTTCTGCTCTCTTGTGGCTTTTATTTTGTCGTTAGTGGCGCACTCGTGCTCGCTCACACGTTCACTCGCATTGTGTGCAATATTTTTTTTTAAGTGCAAAAATTGCTAAACATGTTGCAGCCAAAGCAGATAAGTGCACCAACATATGGCAACCAATATGTCGCGCAATATATTTGTATATGTGTGCATGTGTGTGTGTGTGTGGTTGTTTGTGTCTTCAAATTGACAGCATAGTAAACATTGGCAAATCTGTGGGAGAAAACACTAAAATGTTGTTTGCGACAACAACAACATCATTGAGTTTTATTGTTGTTATTGCAATTATAAGTTCATTGAGTTGTAAACTTGAATGAAGAGGTTTTTCATATATTTTGGGGCATAATACATCGTGCGACAGCATTTTTCACACCGGGAAAAATCCATATGTGCGTGACTAGAGACCAAATATAGTAATACTGCGTACTTAGCTTTTCTTGCATACATCCTTTGTCCTATTAAAAGAACTTCAAAATTTTGAAGGGGATAAAAAATTAAAAAAATACTTAACCTCGTTAGAATATTTGATATATATATCGCTATGTATATCAAATGAAAGAGGAAAGGCTCAAAAATTTAAATAAAATTAATTTTTTATCTATTTGTAAAAAACGAATATGAAAAAGGTCCTTTGAAAATTTTAATCCTTTATATCCTTGAAAATTTATATCGAATTTTCTTGAAAAGTAAGTATGTTAACCCTCCATGACTATCGTCAGGGTAGAATCCACCCTGTGAGTTCAATTTCTTAGTTAAATATAGATTTTTTAACCAAAACCAAAATAAAGTTATAATGTAATCCACATTTGCATATTTCTGAAGGTTTTAGAGTACATTGCAGATGCATAAATAAAGCTGATGCTTTTATACAATTGTTTTAAAAAGTAACTGGGTGTAATACACCCACGATAGTAGTGACGTTATAAAATTGCTGGATGCTTAACACCGATTGTTAGTAATGAAGTTGTATTTTTTATAAAATACATTTATATATTTTTATTCACTTTTTGGCGATAATTTTTTTTAATAACGTATAGACCATTTACTTAGTAGAAAATCCTTAAAAATTATGCTCTAGGATAAGTAAAAAATTTGTATTACATTAAATTTGTTATATCTTAAACTAATAAAGTTAGAAGGACGAAATTCAAGGATGTAGTAGTGTACATATTATTCCTTAAGATATATTTTTTTCAAATTTTGTTTCCAATAGTTTTTGGAAATTTCCAAGGATATTCAAGGATAAAGTTTCAAAAGGACATTTTTAATACCTATTTGTTCTTTTGCACCAAAACATTAAATTTTCTAAGATTCTAAGGATTTTTCTGTTTCATTTGATACCAATATTGTTATTCTACAATGCGCTCAATTTTTGAAATAATTCCTTGAAATAAACATGTCCTTGAAATTTCAAAGTCCTTTAAAAAAAATCCTGACGTCAGAGAGAAAAACTAAAAACGCAGTTTTACTACATTTGGCCCCTAGTTTCGCAAGTATATCGACTTCTTGTGTGTTTGGAAATTTTTTTATTTTTGTCGCACGGTGTAACCTTTAAAAGTAGCAGGTATATTGTTGATTTTTGTTTGAGTTTTTATGCAAAATTTTACCTCGGTCCGAAAAAAATTATTAAAGAAATATTTATCACTTATTTTTTTAGCTTTCTAAATCACTAAGCCAAAGAAACATAGCTTAAATATTGTGCAAGATGTGGCTATTTTCCCAATACAACTTTTTATTTCATCTTTTTTTTCCTTGAAATGAGATGCTCATAAACAAATGTTTATATTAAATAAATGAATTAAGAAAATTAAACAATTTATTTTTGGTTTTACATGTTATGATGTTCTGATTATGACAAAATTTGGTTTTTGTTTATTTTACCTCAATGGATAAGTAAAACAGATAATAAAAAGTTGTGGGTGGATTGCACCCATAGTTAGTAATGGCGTTAGTGAAATAGACGATAGTAATGGAGGGTTAAAACCCAAAACCTACTTGATCACGTGTCAAAATTTCATTACTCAAACTTTATTAGTTCGAAAGTTATTAAAAAAAAAGGCGGAAGATACAATTCTAATGAAGTACAAAAATTCTAATTTATTTGAGAATCAGTATTTTAAATAATTAAAAGATAAAAAATCAATGAAGCGAGAATAATGAAATTTTGACACCTGATCAAGGAGATTTGGGGTTTTCACATACTTAGCTACTTTTCAAGAAAATTCTATATAAATTTTCAGGGATATGAAGGATTAAAATTTTCAAAGGACCTTTTTCATATCCTTTTTTTACAAATAGATAAAAAATAAATTTTATTCAAACTTTTGAGCCTTTCCTCTTTCATTTGATATACATATGGCCATATTCTAACCAGGTTAAGTATTTTTTATATTTTTTTTTATTTTTTATCCCCTTCAAAATTTTGAAGTCCTTTTTAAAGGACAAAGGATGTAGAAATGATAAACTGAGTACGCAGTATTACTATGTTTGGTCTCTAGTTTCACGCACATATGGATTTTTTCCAGTATGAAATTTTTTTTTTATTTTTTGTCGCACGGTGATATCAAAAGTTTCGACCGCCATGGGTCATGTGCCTTGGACCAGCACCGAGAGGGTCATGGATTCGAGTCCAGTTGTAAAGCTTTCGAGTATGACGAAAGAGCTGTTTGTGAAATAAAAAAATATTAGTTTCTCGCTCCCTACACCAACATTGCTACTCTAAGTTAGCTCCAAATACCACAACTCCAGCCACAAAACAAAAACACCATTATCTACAACATCTTAAAGTTGGCTACCCTTAGGTCACATCAGTCAGACATTCCTCTACACCGCATTTACCACATTTCTACGCAGCCGCATGCCACATCACCTTTTTCGCCAACTTTAAATGTGAATTTGATAGCAGTCGCCTGCACAAATATCCATCACTTTGCCATTTTCCGCTACTTTGTCAGCAAATGAACAATGTGCCTCAAACCCACAACCGCCACGCTCCCATCGCACTTGGCTCGCTAAATTTCAATTTTCCTGCACAGCTCAATTACGTTTAATACGGCCGAAAAGTAATGGACACCCACACCAGCCACCAACCGACAACGTTGGCAACTTATTTCCTCCGTTGTTATGTGTGCATCGGATTTTTCCGCAGGCTATTTCAATTTTTATGACACCGCCCCCCGTGGCGCGGCGAGCAGCATCGCTCGTCTGTCGTCGCCACATGCTCGACTGTCACTAGCGTTGCTGTTTCTTAGCATTTGCCGCTGATTGAGCACATCTTAGTTGTGCGCTGTGTGTGACTTGGCGACCTGCTGGCTGAAATATTGTTGCCAGTGCTTTAATGAAGTATGCGACAATGATTGAATGTGCTACAAGATATACGAGGCGGATTTCTCTACGTATCGAAACGTCTTCATTTCCACACATAAACACACACACACACACAAAAGACAGTTTTAGAATTACAGTTTTTTATTAGTTTAGTTGATGGGATATTTTAAATTAATTATTTAAAAAGGAACTTGAAATGTTTTGCGCATTTCTGGGAGGAAATAAGAACTTTGTCTGCTGTAAGCAAGTAATGAAAAGTCGTAGAAAATTACAAAAATTGTAGACATTTATTGCCGGCCTCGATAATTCAGTGGGTAGCGCAGTGGCTTCTCATACCAGAGGTCCTGGATTAGAATCCTAGTTTGGGCTGGTAGACGCTTGTCTACTTCTAATGCTATCCACTTGAAGCAGATGAGAATTATAAGAATCACACAAGTGCTCTCTTGGCAGGCAATGGTGTAAAAGTGTGTAAAAAATATTAATAAAAAAAAATAATAATAATAATAACACCGTGCGACAAAAATTAAAAAACAATTTTCACACCGAAAAAAATCCATATGGGCGTGAAACTAGAGACCAAATATAGTAATACTGCGTAATCAGTTTTTCATTTCTACATCCTTTGTCCTTTTAAAAAGACTTCAAAATTTTAAAGGGGATAAAAAATATAAAAATATAAAAAATTCTTAACCTCGTTAGAATATAGCGATATGTATATCAAATGAAAGAAGAAAGGCTCAAGAATTTAAATAACATTTCTTTTTTATCTACAGTACTTTTCGGTTATAACGAACCCGTTTAAAACGATTTTCCGCCTAAAACGAACCAATTTCAAAAGTACGCGCTGTATGTTTTCGCTTATTACGGAATCCTTTTAAAGCGAACTTTCGGTTAAACCGAACCATTTTGCCCAGTCCCTCAAAGTTCGCTTTAAGCGAAAAGTATTGTATTTGTAAAAAAAGGATATGCAAAAGGTCCTTTAAAATTTAAATCCTTTATAGCCTTGAAAAGTTGTAGAGAATTTTCTTGAAAAGTAATTATGTTAAAACCCCATATCTCCTTGATCACGTCTCAAAATTTCATTATTCTCGCTTCATTGATTTTGTATCTTTTTATTTTTTAAAATACTGATACTCAAATAAATTAGAATTTTTGTACTTCATTAGAATTGCAGCTTCTTTTTTTTAATAACTGTCGAACTAATAAAGTTAGCGTAATGAAATTTTGACACGTGATCAAGGAGATTTTGGGTTTTTCCAGTTTTTATTTGTTGAAACAGTTATATTTGTTAAACAACTAAAAAATCGGTAATATAGCGATTGATCCTTAAAATAGAATCCTCAATAAAGTATCATGAATTTTTTTAAATTTTTTTGAGCACTTTTACTTACTTTTTTAAGAGCCGAACACAAGTGACCTGACGTTACAAAGAACAGGTGCAAACAACGACATTACATGGCAAGGGTTAATAAAGAAAGAAGAAGAATTTGATCAGTTTAGTTTCTGTAAAAGATTTTTTATTAAAAATTCGAATTTTGCTTCATTTTTTTTTTGTTAATTTTTTCAGCAAATTCCAAAAATTGCCGCTTGCACATAGTCACCACTTGTCCAGACTGTCCAGAGCTTTACCCCCTCTTCACCATAATGTTGCATTCAATGAAGCTTGAAGGCAGGTTTTAATAAAAATTGTAATAATTTTAATAACAGTTTTCTGTTTGAAAACAAGCCGCAAACAAATTTTTATACCAAAACTGACCACCTAATTACGAGTCACAAACTGCCCACTGATTATTGGGATTTATTCAATCATTTTATTTTTGAAAAAAAAAATTGTTAATAAAAAGCGCACCAATATTACTGAATGCATAAACACAGATTTTCACTTTGTAAAAGGCCATTAACTAAATAAAAATATTTTTACATAGCAAAAGCAACTAAAAACTTGTCAAAGCGACAATTTTAAAAGCCGCTAAGAAGACTAAAAAACAAAACAGTTTTTATATAAAAAAACTTTAGTCAACATGGTCAATAAGTTAAATCACTATTTTTCATTACGTGCTGCCTGCTTTTCAGCGCAATAAACGCACGCACACATACACATGCACAGTAAATACATCATCTGTCCGTTTGTATGTGTGAGTGCGAGTGTGCTGCAGAAATTGGCATTTCACAATTGCCAATTTGGCAGATTTTGCAGTGAATTTTTAAATATTCATCTGCACTGCATAAAATTACGTCATGACGTGTCATTTTGTTTTTTCCTTTTCACATACTCAATTTTTTTTTATTACTTACGCGCATTGCGTGGCATTTTGCGTTTACATTTGATGCGCAAAACGAACGGAAGTGAAAAATCAAATAAAATAAAGTGAACTAAAGTAAAGTGAAATAAGTGCAGGCAAAAAGGCTGCACGCAAACGCAAATCGAACAGACCGCAGGATAATAATTACAACAATAACAAAAACAACAGCGATTCAGTCGGGGACTTCTGTCTACAACAACAACAACAAGAAACCGCTGCAAGCAACCAAGTTTTAATTTGTGATTGGGCCGCCTGGGTGTCGCGCATGCATCGATGCATAAACAAATAAGTAAGTACGTATGTGTGTGTGTGAGTGTGTGTGGCATCATGCGAAATGTCAAACGTGCCCGTAGCTTTTGTGGCATTTACTGTCGCTCTGCCGAAAACATCCCACGACATTAAAAGCGCCACGCATTCTGTGTATTTTATGTGGGCCGAACATTTAAGCGGCACACACACACCCACACTCGCTGACCACCGCCCACTGCGTCTTTGTGTTGTTCCTCGCAACAATTTTAAGCGCATACCAGAGTAAATAACGAGCAATAACATAAAATACCGTAATAAATGGAAAATAAAACTGCAAAAAAAGTGCAGCAGCGCGAAGGACGAAACCGACTGGCAGAATGGCGAGCGCGGCGAAACGCACTGCTAACGGCGTCATTCGAGTGTGCGCACAGAATCCTTTCGCTTCGTTTGCAGGACTTTCGAGTTAACGCCATGAAATCAATAAGTCCCACTTAGATGTTGTTTGCGTTGGTTGTTGTGATGGTTGTTGTTTTCTTTTTCATTCGCTGTCCTGAAGTATTCGAGTGGATGCGCTATGATCAGAAGCTTGTAACGGCGAGAGAGTGGGCATGGCCGATATAGAAATGTATATACACTCATAATCCAAGAATAATTATGGCTACTTATGTGTGCTGATAGTTTTGTTCGTTCATTTGTACGTCTTTTCGACGTGACTATGACTATGACTATGACTATGACTATGACTATGACTATGACTATGACTATGACTATGACTATGACTATGACTATGACTATGACTATGACTATGACTATGACTATGACTATGACTATGACTATGACTGTGACTATGACTGTGACTATGAGTATGACTATGACTATGACTATGACTATGACTATGACTATGACTATGACTATGACTATGACTGTGACTATGACTGTGACTATGATTATGACTATGATTATGACTATGACTATGAGTATGACTATGACTATGACTATGACTATAATGACTATGACTATAATGACTATGACTATAATGACTATGACTATGACTATGACTATGACTATGACTATGACTATGACTATGACTATGACTATGACTATGACTATGACTATGACTATGACTATGACTATGACTATGACTATGACTATGACTATGACTATGACTATGACTATGACTATGACTATGACTATGACTATGACTATGACTATGACTATGACTATGACTATGACTATGACTATGACTATGACTATGACTATGACTATGACTATGACTATGACTATGACTATGACTATGACTATGACTATGACTATGACTATGACTATGACTATGACTATGACTATGACTATGACTATGACTATGACTATGACTATGACTATGACTATGACTATGACTATGACTATGACTATGACTATGACTATGACTATGACTATGACTATGACTATGACTATGACTATGACTATGACTATGACTATGACTATGACTATGACTATGACTATGACTATGACTGTGACTATGACTGTGACTATGAGTATGACTATGACTATGACTATGACTATGACTATGACTATGACTATGACTATGACTATGACTATGACTATGACTGTGACTATGACTGTGACTATGATTATGACTATGATTATGACTATGACTATGAGTATGACTATGACTATGACTATGACTATAATGACTATGACTATAATGACTATGACTATAATGACTATGACTATGACTATGACTATGACTATGACTATGACTATGACTATGACTATGACTATGACTATGACTATGACTATGACTATGACTATGACTATGACTATGACTATGACTATGACTATGACTATGACTATGACTATGACTATGACTATGACTATGACTATGACTATGACTATGACTATGACTATGACTATGACTATGACTATGACTATGACTATGACTATGACTATGACTATGACTATGACTATGACTATGACTATGACTATGACTATGACTATGACTATGACTATGACTATGACTATGACTATGACTATGACTATGACTATGACTATGACTATGACTATGACTATGACTATGACTATGACTATGACTATGACTATGACTATGACTATGACTATGACTATGACTATGACTATGACTATGACTATGACTATGACTATGACTATGACTTTGACTATGACTATGACTATGACTATGACTATGACTATGACTATGACTATGACTATGACTATGACTATGACTATGACTATGACTATGACTATGACTATGACTATGACTATGACTATGACTATGACTATGACTATGACTATGACTATGACTATGACTATGACTATGACTATGACTATGACTATGACTATGACTATGACTATGACTATGACTATGACTATGACTATGACTATGACTATGACTATGACTATGACTATGACTATGACTATGACTATGACTATGACTATGACTATGACTATGACTATGACTATGACTATGACTATGACTATGACTATGACTATGACTATGACTATGACTATGACTATGACTATGACTATGACTATGACTATGACTATGACTATGACTATGACTATGACTATGACTATGACTATGACTATGACTATGACTATGACTATGACTATGACTATGACTATGACTATGACTATGACTATGACTATGACTATGACTATGACTATGACTATGACTATGACTATGACTATGACTATGACTATGACTATGACTATGACTATGACTATGACTATGACTATGACTATGACTATGACTATGACTATGACTATGACTATGACTATGACTATGACTATGACTATGACTATGACTATGACTATGACTATGACTATGACTATGACTATGACTATGACTATGACTATGACTATGACTATGACTATGACTATGACTATGACTATGACTATGACTATGACTATGACTATGACTATGACTATGACTATGACTATGACTATGACTATGACTATGACTATGACTATGACTATGACTATGACTATGACTATGACTATGACTATGACTATGACTATGACTATGACTATGACTATGACTATGACTATGACTATGACTATGACTATGACTATGACTATGACTATGACTATGACTATGACTATGACTATGACTATGACTATGACTATGACTATGACTATGACTATGACTATGACTATGACTATGACTATGACTATGACTATGACTATGACTATGACTATGACTATGACTATGACTATGACTATGACTATGACTATGACTATGACTATGACTATGACTATGACTATGACTATGACTATGACTATGACTATGACTATGACTATGACTATGACTATGACTATGACTATGACTATGACTATGACTATGACTATGACTATGACTATGACTATGACTATGACTATGACTATGACTATGACTATGACTATGACTATGACTATGACTATGACTATGACTATGACTATGACTATGACTATGACTATGACTATGACTATGACTATGACTATGACTATGACTATGACTATGACTATGACTATGACTATGACTATGACTATGACTATGACTATGACTATGACTATGACTATGACTATGACTATGACTATGACTATGACTATGACTATGACTATGACTATGACTATGACTATGACTATGACTATGACTATGACTATGACTATGACTATGACTATGACTATGACTATGACTATGACTATGACTATGACTATGACTATGACTATGACTATGACTATGACTATGACTATGACTATGACTATGACTATGACTATGACTATGACTATGACTATGACTATGACTATGACTATGACTATGACTATGACTATGACTATGACTATGACTATGACTATGACTATGACTATGACTATGACTATGACTATGACTATGACTATGACTATGACTATGACTATGACTATGACTATGACTATGACTATGACTATGACTATGACTATGACTATGACTATGACTATGACTATGACTATGACTATGACTATGACTATGACTATGACTATGACTATGACTATGACTATGACTATGACTATGACTATGACTATGACTATGACTATGACTATGACTATGACTATGACTATGACTATGACTATGACTATGACTATGACTATGACTATGACTATGACTATGACTATGACTATGACTATGACTATGACTATGACTATGACTATGACTATGACTATGACTATGACTATGACTATGACTATGACTATGACTATGACTATGACTATGACTATGACTATGACTATGACTATGACTATGACTATGACTATGACTATGACTATGACTATGACTATGACTATGACTATGACTATGACTATGACTATGACTATGACTATGACTATGACTATGACTATGACTATGACTCTGACTATGACTATGACTATGACTATGACTGTGACTATGACTATGACTATGACTATGACTATGACTATGACTATGACTATGACTATGACTATGACTATGACTATGACTATAACTATGACTATGACTATGACTATGACTAATCATTTTTTTTAATTAATAATTCCTGCAGAAGCTGTGGAAATAAAGTAGAGATAAAAACAATACAACACTCCCTGTACCACAGCCCGGCTCTACAGAAATGCCGACTCCGTATCCTGAGGTCAAGATTTCTGAGGGATCTGGCTATCGGGGCCAAAGCGGAAATCTCGGATCAGCTCCGGAGATCCAATCCAATGTTCGTAATTTTCAGAGTAAAACAAAAAACAATGGGCCACCGTGCCACTTTGGTCTCCGAGTGGAAGTGCGGTCTCTGTGCCGCACACACCCTTCCCTACCTAACCTATCCTCAAATCTGGGCCCCAGCAATGCGGATCAAGTCCTATAGAAGAGTTATCGACTCCACATATAGGATTGGTGCGATGAGAGTGTGCTGCGCATTCCGCACAACATCTTACGAGGCAGCGTGTGTCATAGCGGGGATGATCCCGATCGACATCTTGGTCGAGGAAGCGCATCGGAAGTACGACGCGAAGCGCCAGTCAAGGTCCATTGATGCGGTGGCGGAGCGGCAACGTAGTATGGTTGCGTGGCAACGAAGGTGGGATGGCTCTGATAAGGGCCATCATCCCAGACGTCCTTAAGTGGGCTAGCCGAAAGCACGGGGAGTTGACGTACTGTCTAACCCAGCTGCTGACAGGGCATGGCTGCTTCAAGTCATATCTCCACCGGATTGGCGTCGAAGCAACCCCATTCTGCGAGATGTGTCCAACGGCGGTTGAGGATGCCAACCACGTCTGGTTCCAGTGCCCCCGTTATCTGCCGCAGAGGCTGAATCTGGAGGCCAAGGTGGGCGCGCAAGTCCGAACCGACAGCGTTATCGATCTAATGCTAGAATCGGCCCAAAACTGGATGGCAGTGCGCAATTTCGCAGCAGTGGTCATGGCCAAGCAACGTTGGCTGGAACAGCAACGGCGCGTGGAGTACAGAAGTGAGCCGACAATATAAGGCTTAACCCCCCCCTACGATGCGATGCTTACGGCAGTTCCGTAGGGGGAATGAAGGGTTAACGGGGGGTGGTTTTAGTCGGTAAGAATCCGGCATGCTGATGGGTTGCCATCAGTATCTATGAAGATTTCCACCTCCTGCGCGAAAAAAAAAAAAAAAAAAACCTAACCTATCCTAACCTAACCACGGACTGAAATAAAAGTGGGTGACCATGGTCATAGACTGACCTGTAACTGACGTTTAAGCTCTTAGCTCTTACCGCCTCCTGGCGAAATGCCTAACAGCGGTTCCAGGGGAAACAACGAACAGTAGGAAGGTGGGTTTTAGTGGGTTAAAGTCTCACAGTCCGGCTTTCGGTGCTTTCCACCTCTATAACATAAAATTAAAAAACATAACCTAACCTATTGTTTATATTGTTGCTAAGAACTTCTAAACTTATGGCTAGGTTCCACAGATTTTTAAATAAGGCTGCCATATAACAGCAGTTAACATAATATTAGGTAATTTTTTGTTATGAACCAAACAAATCTGCTAGTTTATAGCTGTTTTTTACTGTGATTCGATCGACTTTTGAAACTTTGCTATCTGTATTATTTAAAATGTCATTTAGTTGTGCGAACTGCAGCGTTCAGACAAGTCGAAAAACCAAAACCGACTGAAACACTCACATTTATTGATGGTTTTTCTTTACGTTTTTAACGCTGTTGAACGCGACATATGGCACTTTTGCATTTCCATGCAATGCCTTTGGCGCACTCCGCGCCATGGCTGTCGTTGGTCGTTGCATAAATAAAAAATTAATAACCACACAATCACCAGAGTCGCCTCGGTTGGCACACACACACACACACACACACTCCCACACTCGCACCAACTGCACAGCCAACAGCGACTACGACTTCAGCATCAGCGCCGACATCAGCTGCAGCTACAGCTGCCAGGATTACAGCAACGAGTGCGCATAATTGAATATTTTATACGCAACGAAAAGCGAAAAACCCTAAATTAAAATATTGAAAAACAAAAGGCCAACAACAAAGCCACACATGAGGGCGACAGGTGGACGGACGCAACGATTTCAATGATTTTCAACGGCGAGCACACTCACACACATACAACGCGCAGACACACTCATTTTTCACGCCTGCCCACCGTCGAGTGCGACGCCGCGTAGGCCTTAATGTGTTCTGACACTTTTTCGTATGCCGCACACGTACACACACACACTCACACACTCACACGCACACACATAGTCTCACTTAAGACGCACTTGATGGCTGTCTGCCGCGTACGCCGTGCAAAAGTGTTTACAAATTTAATGTAATTTAAAAAAAAATGCTCTTTTTCAATTAACTTAATTCACTCGGCAATTATGACGCAATTTTCCCCACTGTACTTTACACATTTTGCCTTTCGTCCCTTCACATTTTCGTCCTTTTTTTATTTTTTTTTCCTACACGTAATCAGGTTAAATTGCATTTGTGACGCGCGTACATCACTCAGCCGTGTCTAGGCCAAAAAATAAATAAAAAATCTAAATGATTTAAAATTTTATGAAACACATTTTGCTGTTTAAGTGATTTTGATTTTTATAAAAATTTGATTTAATGGCAATTTTTAAGCTAAAGTGTGCAGCTGTGCTGTTTTTATGGTTTATAGGTTTTTTAAGCTTAGTTGTAGTTGTATGTTAAATCGCATTTAAAGTAGTTAAGTAGAAAATGTCAACTTTTCACGTGTAGATTAGTGAAGCTATTACAGCTTCGAGTGTGTGTGTTTCATTGTGTATGTAAAAAATTTTCTCAAATATTCAAAGTCGAGGAGAGGCCATGTTAGAGCAATAACCCATATTGAATGTTAACTGAAAAATTTCATAAATTTAATTTGAATGCTTTAAATATTAGAATAAAAAAAGTTTTAAATTAAAATAGAAATATTAATTTTAAATAATTGAAACCAAAATACGTACGATAAAATAATTCGCTGTAGTTGAAGGGCTTCACAAATGTAACGAAAAAAGTGCTCCTAAAATTTAAGGTTAAAAATTTGGATTTTTATATTATTTACACAAAAAGAAACAAGCTAAGCTGTGATAGATTAGGAGGGCATGGTAAGAAAATTTTTTGGAAAATCAAAAAAAAAATTAATACTATCACTTTTCTAGTTAGGTTAGTTAGAAAAGTGCATGTGGAGACCAAAATGGTCTGTTGGCAAATTGCTTTTTATTTTCCTCTGCAGATTATCAACATTGAATTGGATCTCCGGAGCTGATCCGAGATTTCTTCTTTGGCTGCATTAGCCGGATCCCTCAGAAATCTTGACCTCAGGATACGGAGTCGGCGTTCCTGCAGAGCCGGGCAGTGGTACAGGAAGTGTTGTATCGTTTTTATCTCTAATTCTTTTTCACAGCTTCTGCAGGAATCACTGGAAGAGAGGTGCCATTTGATGGACATAGATCCATCAGCGCTAAGTCCAGTGATGACTTCAACGAGCTGCCGCATGGAGTTTCGACTCATACATATCTCTTACATATCCCTATCCTGCAAACATTTTGCTTTGAAAATATGGTATTGGGCTCAAAAGTTGTGTGTGTTGTACGGAACTTTCTCCCACCAAATAAAATCCAGTGTGCCTCACGGAACTTAGGTATCACGCTGATAGCTGAGTGATATCTCTGACAACATGTTCTACCTGAAAAAAGTTTGGCAATTCTTAAATGATTTTAGTTTCAGCTTATCTTTTTCTTTTCATTTCGGTTGCTTTTGACTTCTCTTCCCTTTAATGACATCCAATATGGTAGAAGACTTTGAAAACTATTAAAATATAACTTATCAAAGTATGTCCTTGGAGATCTCTGGTTCTTGCCTGAACGCTCTGTATAACTATTTTCTCATTAAATCAATTCATCACCAGCCTTTTCCCCATATACCATTAAAAATCAACATTAAGGGCAAACTAAATATTTTTTTAGTAATTTTGTTCATTGTGAAAAACTGTTGACTGTGAAAAAACTAGTCTATCTTAGTAGTTTCTTCACAATTAGAGACAATCCAAATCAATATTTCAATCCCAACAAATATTTTCATCTTTCATTTATATTTCATCTTTCATTTATATGAACTATTCACGATTTTTTTAATAGGTAAAAAACTTGAGATCAACAAACTCACACATCAAAATATCTTCGAACACTCTTCACTTTTCAAAGTGTTGTTTGGACCATAAAAAATCTGACACACCTTGGCTCAACATCAGCTCAACAGTGAATTGAAATGCAAGCTCTCACTTTGAACTTACTTTCTTTGACACAATACTCGTTCTTCCTTTTTGTTATGAAGTAATTGAAGAACATTAAATATTAAGTCGCACTTTAATAGATAAACCATAATTGATATAATTTATTGTACAATAACAAACATAACAAACATGCAGTAAATTCACACCTCAAAAATGCTAAACATTCAAAGTATTTGCATTCAAAGTTGCAAGCAATTCGAAATTTTTGCATGCGAGCAATTATGCGAAATATGAAATCCATTTAATTGCAATCAGTTGACAAACAAAAATACGCTCAAACTGATTAAGAATTAATTGACATAATTAGTCATCGACCTGCAAAATTTAATATCCTTAACATGAGGCCAACAACACAGCACAACAACTACAAAATGCAACGACAAACTGACAATTTGCATTACACAGCGAACAACGCGCATGGAATCAATTACGTTGCCACAATGCAGCAAATTGCAACACGAGTCGGTATTAAAAATTGTATATCACAGACACACACACACACACATACATGCTGACAGCTATGTATAAATTTGTGTAATTGACTTTTTTGGCATCTAATATTTATGGAAAAACGTTGCTGTAATTGAAAATGTTGCGCAAAAGTTTATTTCCACTTGTTTTGATTTTTCTATGCAAATTTTTGTTGCATGCAAAAATAAAAAAATTTAATTGGCATTTGCGCAACGTTTTGAGTAGTGAACTTTTTTTCAATTTTATTTTCTATTTTTTTTCTATTTCATTTTTATATTTTTTTTTGCATTGTTTGTTTGTTTTTGCTGGCATTTATTATGCATTTGTAGGCTGGTGCAGAGCGCAGACAGGCGCATCTATTAATTAACACCGCATTTTATGGCGCTTTATTACACGTATACATTATTTTAATTGTAATTAAATTAATGCATACACGCGTCTATATAATTAAATTTAACTTGATTCAATTCGATTCGAGCTGCGATCGAGAATGAATTTCCATTGTAACGACCCTGCGAACTCGCGGACTCAGTTTAATGGAGATTGACACTCAAGACTGATGACACACTGTCGTGGCATTTGACATGTGACAAGTTTCTTGGTTGTATGACCCTGAAAATTGACATGACCAATCGGTTGTACAATGAGTTGCAATGAGATTTTCAATGCGCCTCATGTACGATCCGTTCAGTGGCTGAAGTGTGAAAGCAACAGCCGTCAAGTGACCGACAAGATAGATCAGTGCAGTTGTGCTCTGTTAATGTTGTTGTTGTTGAATATATTTTTTGTTTTGTTACTAATGAAGTTTCACTAATTAAGTGCTTGTTGAACAAGTCTTTCGGTGCAATCTTGCATCTTGTTGACTTTTTAATGCACAAATGTCACAAGAAAGAGAAATGATAAGTTTTTTATGGACATTTTAGTACCAGTTGTGTGAAAGTAATTAGTTAAAAATTAGTGGAAGCTTCATTAAGCACCAGAAAGTTAACTCTTTATGATCCCAGAATCCAATATAAACCTTGATATTTTCTTAATGTTTAAAGTTAAGAGCCCAAAAAGGCTAAAAGTGGAGAATAGTATCTTCTCCTTGATCCAGCCTCAGTCTTCTAGCGTGGCCACCAAGAATGCAGTAACCAGTGAGTGTCCCTTTTGAGGTTTAATATACTTTTGGTGCGCTTCAGGTCCAGCTTTGGACAATGTAGACGACTTCGCGGCTTCCGCTTCCTCCAACCTACAAGTACTCAGAAGAGTAACTAAGCCAGCGAATTCTGAGGATAACTCTTGGGTTGTACCTAGTCTGGACCTGCAACCCATATTAGGTCTACATATGTTGAGCTGTTCGGCCATCTCATCAGAGATCTTTGGGAGCTGATCACTGTTTTCTTGGCTATCAGTGTAGCGAAAGCCTCGAAGTTTTCACAGAGATAAATTTAAAGTCGATTTAAAGCAATAAAGACTAAAGTTTTATTAATGTTGACATAGCAAAAAAAAAAATATTAGACGCTATTTTAGCCACAAATTTAACCATTGTGCAAAAGTTGAGACCTAAACAATGTGCACACGATATTTAAAGTCGCCATGCCTCTTTGTTAGAGTTCTAGAGCTAGTTTACTTTTGAAAAATTTTAGCTTAAAAATTTTGTATCAATATTTTTTAATTGCAGAAAAATTACTTAATATTTATGCAAAAATACAAAATTATCACTTTTAAATTTTATTTAACCATTATTAAAGAAACAGGGTTTTGATCACACGCGCCCAATTCGTAGACTTCAATTAGAACACAAACTTTCCCTGATATCGCTGCAAATTATTGGAAATTATTTTGGGGATAACAGTAAAATTTTTGTAATTTGCTTTGAATTCACTTCTAAAAATATTAATTTGTTGGTGCCTACTTAAATTAAATCCATAAATCCATCGTAGCTTTTGCTATAAGATGGCAAATAGGTGAAGTTGCTCTCAGGCAACTTTGGGATCGAAAGGGTTAACATTTAAGGCTAGAAGTGTATGGAGAGAGAGAGAGAGAGAAGTGAATCTTTCGATGTATAAATAAACTTATAAAATACAAGTTTTTGAAAACCAAAAAATTAGTTTCAGCGTTGCCAGATCAGGAGATTTCCTCCTAGATTTATGAGTTTGTTGGCCTTTTAGGAGAATTTTCGGGAGAAAGAATTGTTTAGGAGATTTTGATGGTGATGCATTTGACATCATTAGTGGCACTGAAGCCTTGAAAATTAAAAGCTGAATATTGAAAAAGTCGAATTTAATACAATTAAATTGTATGCTTCAAGTGTATAATTTATGCAATGAATGCAGGAATTTCATATCGATCTCAATTTTTATATATTTTGTTTTTGTTAAGTTGTTATTAAGCTGAAGCTGAGTGAATAAAAAGGCTGCAATAAAACACAAAAACTTAATATATTTTTATTTTTTTATGAGAAGTTTTATTCCTTCGTTTGACAAATATTATTAAAAAAATTATTAGGAAACTTTTTAATTTTTTGGTAGGAAATTTCAGCTTTTTTCAAGATTTAGAAGAAAGTAATCTGGCTCCTTTTACCGAAAAATATCATTCTTCCTATACCAAGCGGGCCTCTACATTATCTTCTCTACCTCATCTCATCTCCACCTCTTTCTAATTTTCTTCTACTTCTTTCCTTCTTTTACACCCAAAACCAACACAAGTAAGTAATATTTTTTAACAACAATAAAAATTCCTAATTCGTTTTACTATTTCCTACAATTTAAATAAATATTCCACAGCAATTAAATCATTAAAATATTTATTACTCACACAGCTCTGCTTATAAAAACTGTGCATATAATTTTCACATTAATTCTCATCAAATAGAAACCGCATTTAATATTCAATTAAAGCATTGAATTTCACTGTCAAGATTGAACTGCCAACAACTGAATAAATAATATGTTCAACAGTCGAAAAACGCATTTTGGTTCAAAGGAAAAAAGTAATCAGAATATTTAAGTTAATACATTTAAAGATTATTTATTAATCAAAACGTATTTTGTTGCTTTCCAAGTAGACTTAATTGAGGGCAATGGAACTACGAACCAATACTACAAACATTGACTTGGAACTGCGGCCTTCAGCGCTCTCAGCTATTTATTTTCTTTTAATGGCCTCAATTGCCTCAAAACGTGCTTCCTGAAGTGGTAACTTTAACTTAAGGCGCACAAAAAAGTCATACAGTGCAGCATTGGGGTTCAAAAAGTCATGAAAATTCCATGATCAAAGTCAAATCAAGCATTCTGATTCGTTTGCTCACTCTTTCCCTTATATTCATTCATTTATTCATTTCTCGCTCTTTACCTTCCACAACATGTCACCACTTCAGCCGCACACTTTCTAAGAACAACTTCAAAATTGTAAATGCTTTTAAAATGATTCCATTGACGAATCTGGGTCATGCTTGAGGTCGGATTCATCAAAATTTTGTGTAAACATCAGAAGAACTACGTCGCCGCCACAGCGCACTCAGCGGCATTGTGACTCCCCAGCCAAACACCTCAAATTACAAACGCACTGCCCACTGTCCACTTGTCACTTTCAAGCGGCACTCGATGCTATTTATTTTATATTTCACTCGTGCAACCCCAGCAATGTGCACAACAAATGTCAAGGGTCACAAAGCAAACCGCCACCTAGTCAGCGCTGCCAATAGGCACAAATGTGGCGTCTTTCATTCCAGCGCTTTCGATGCGGCGTTGGTCATCTTTGAAGGCAAACAGTGCGCACCACTGTTGACATGGTTGCGCTGCAATGCTCTTCCGCATCGCTACGCGTAATAGTTGCCGCCGCCGCTTAGCGGTGACGCCATAACCGGCGACAACAACCCACACACACACACACACACCTACACACACGCAGCCAACAAGCGCGCGGAAATTTAATTAGAGCGCCGATAACGTCGATAGCACCGCATTAAATGGCTTCATTACGGCGAAATTGACCGCCAACTCACCGGCGTTGCCACCCGCCGTGTGCAATCGATGTGTGCGTTAAAGTGTAGCCAAATGAAAGACATGGCAACTCCGTTCGTCTACTAAGACTTCAATTAATTAACAACGTATTGAAGCGACGAAACACAAACCGCATTACAACAACTAAACTAAGCAGCAAATTCTATAGCCGACACTGGTGTCGCAGCAGTGCAAATGTCTGGCAAATGTTAATTAAAGTAATAGACTCGATGGGACATTTGTCATGATGTCGCGTTGGTGCTGTCGACACGCTTCAAATAATTTTTTGCCCTCGTCGTTGCGTTTCTTGTTTATTTTTTTTGGATTGCTTTCTTTTGGTTTGCTTCGGTAGCGGCCACTCGGTTCGGTGCTGGCGGGCGTTTGGCCAAAGCAAATCATTCAACGCTTTATGCAAACAAGAGCGACTGAGCGGCCGTGGAGCCGAGTGACAGAGTGGCCGTGCTGAAGTGGCAGCGACTGACCAGAGCCAGGCGTGAAGTGCAGAAAAAATTATTTTCAATGGGTAATGAAAAGTGACAGGCGCAGCAAAAAATTTTCAGCGTACTTATGCTATGTACTGTTGTATGTTTGTGTGTGTGTGTGTGTTTGTTTAATGAAAGCCAAAGCAGTTGAATGGGAAAATTGTGCGTTGAATGGGTAACTGACTAATGGTACAAAGTCGAAGGGTGCAAGAGAAAACAGGTGAAAAAGGAGCAAAAGAAAAGAGAAGTCTTTCTAGAATTTATGTATTCATACATATATATTTTTTTAAGTTTTACAAAGCAGCACTCGGCAGCGTCAGCGTTGAAATTAAAAAAGGAACTTCGCAGTAAGGACGAAAAATTCAAAGAAAAATCACACTTTGCATTTGATGATTTCATGTATGGAGCTAGAAATCTCTTTTAAATTTGAAAACAAAAAATTTAAATCAGTTATGAATATTTAACACTAGAATGCCCGACAATCTGACATACCTAATATGTCCATATGTAGTCATTTTTACTACATTATTGTTTACTGATTTTTTTTTAATTTTATTGGTTTTTAAGTAGCAAATATTAATAAATGTACACGAGATTAAACTAAAATAAACATTTAGTTTTTATTTTTTTATGGTCTACAAAGTAAATTCGTTTAAATAAAATAGCGTACTTTACACATAAATGGTATAAAATGGAATGAAATTTGGAATTTGGTATTTGTGAATGAATTTTATGAGTGAACTTTGAATTGAAAAACTTGGGAATTGTCACAGCCTACTATAATATTATTTTTTTTAAATGTTTGCAATTATTTGAAATTTCATATTTCGCAATTGAAGATGCATATTTGTCTATTAATCAGTAAGATTTGCTGAAAATTTTATATAGGTAGTCAAAATGACTACTTTTGGGCATTTAAGGTAAATTTTGCCAAATTGGGGCAAACAAATTTTTTTAAATTTTTTTGATTTATTTATTCCACTTAGCTTTAAAAATTAAAAAAAATTAAACATTTTAAATTAATTAAAATTAAAAAGTCACGTAAGATATTTTTTTAGAAAGCGATGCAACAAAAGTTATTTACAATAAAAGACCTCAATGTAGTCAAAATGACTACCTTGGGCATTCTAGTGTTAACGCTTGAATTAATTGATTTTATTTCAATATATTTGTTGTACTTTCAGAGTTAATATTCGCCAGACAAGATGTCATTTTGACTTGGAAAAAATGTTGAATCAATTTTCAACACATATTTTACTTTTATTCATATTTTTTATTGATTTTTATTTCAAAAGATCTAATTAATTTATTATTTGAATATATTTCAAGTACTTTCAGAATTAACAGTGACGTACACAAGATTTCATTTTGGGCTGATATTTGGAGGGGTTTGCACTCCTTAAACCCATTCTGCTTGCACCACTTTGTAAGGTATTAGAATTTTATTGAAATTTGAAAGAAATTTTGAATCAATTTTTAACACATATTTGACTTTTGCTGAATTAATTAATTTGGATTTCAAAAGATCCAATTAATTCATTATTTTAATACATTTCAATAACTTTCAGAGCTAACAGTGACGCACACAAGATTTCATTTTGAGGGGGTTCCATACGCAATTTTCAAACTCAAAACCATTTAAAACCATATTTGCTACCCAAAAAGTTTGTAACAAGCAAATATTTGGAGGGTTTGTACTTCCAAAACCCATCTTGCTTTCACCACTATGGGAGAGGTTAAAAATTTCTTGAAATTTGAAACAAATTTTGAATCAATTTTTAACACATCTTTGACTTTTATGCATTTGATTGATTTTGATTTCAAAAGACCCAATTAATTCATTATTTGAATATATTTCAAGTAAGTACTTTCACCTTTTCAAGTACTTTCATAGATATTTGGAGGGGTTTGCACTCCCAAAACCCATTCTGCCTGCATTACTTTGTAAGAGATTAGAAATTTCTTAAAATTTGAAATACATTTTGATTCAATTTTTAACACGTATTTGACTTTTGTTGACTTAATTGATTTCGATTGCAAAAAATCGAATTGGTTTATTATTTGAATATATTTCAAGTTCTGTTAGAGTTAATCCGCTAACAGTGACGCAAACAAGATTTCATTTTTTTCAAACAATTTTCAACCCCAAAACCATTTGAAACCATATCTGCTACCCAAAAAGTTTGTAACAAGCAAATAATTATTTTGGGGGTTTGAACTCGCAAACCCCATTCTACGTGCACCAATTTGCAAGAGGTTAGAAATTTATTTGAAAGAAATTTTGAATCAATTTTTAACACATATTTGACTTTTGTTGACTGATTGATTTCGATTTCAAAAGATAGAATTAATTCATTATTTAAACATATTTCAAGTACTTTTTGAGTTAACTTTTGCCGTACTGAAAACTTTTATATGTACCTAGAGACTTTAAATAATCCACACAATACTAACACGCAACAGTGTGACATACCTACGGACGGACGGACGGACGGACGGACGGAGGCATGAAAACTTCTGTCACAGCCCACAACCACACCACACGTTTGTCACACAAACTGTCTCTAAAAACTTAAATACGCGCCGCAGGCTTGGCACATACACACACATATTCGAAAGGTAAAGTACGAAGATATGTTTGCCATTTGAAGCAACGATTCGAGTGCTTTCCTGCTGTCCAGTCCAGAACGCAACTTGACCTTTTTCAAACGCAGCAAATGTCCAAACCTAAAAAAACATGTAACCGCTGCCCTTAGGGCATAATTTAGATCAGTTGTGGCTGCTGCCACGCCTAATTGACTTATCAATAGGCAACGCAGCAATTTAAGTTTAAACGAGTAATTTACGGTAAAGTGATAAAAACGGGCCGGAACTGCGGCCCACTCAACTTCCGGTCATTTGAGCCAACCCTGACCGAGCAGTTTTGTATTTTAAGAAAAATTAAACCCTATAAAATAAACTGCAGATAACAATGTCACATTTAAGCAAACAAATTAAAAAAAAGCAAATACTTCAAGCCAAAAATAGTCACCCTGCCGCCCACATTTAAAGCCCTCAACTGCGCGCCACACGCACACAAGCAACGCCAACAAATTGTGCCACAATCGATTCGTTAGTGGAATTTGCTCGGCACACAGCCGCAAATGATTTGATTTTGCCTTTTTTATGGCCACTGCAACACACAATAAATGTTTAAATTTATATATGTATATAAAATAAATTTGTTTGTATACGCAAGGCAACTCTTGTGCACAAATGGACCTAACCCAATTTTCGAAAGCGCACACAAAAAATATGAGCACACATAAAGCTGAATGGTTGAGCAAACTAAAAACAAAAAACAACAACATGAAGGAAAAACGCAAAATTAAAAAAATATATAAAATAAAAGCAAAGAAATCACAGAGGCTGTGCAGAAAAAAAAACAAACAGTGCTGCGCGGAAACCGCAGCATGTCAGCGCCAAAGCGAAAAAGTCTACGCGAGTTATTACAGCCGAGCGAACGGAGGATAGCAACAACAAACTGGTTGGGCGCTGAATTGCACGAAACGGAAAAAGAGTCACGCTAACCCAGTTTATGGGTCTGGCATAGTTTAATTTCTCGCCCTTTGGTGCAATCGCTGCGTGGGAAAGCAGCGGCGAGCGAGCGAAAAAGCGAATCAAAGGCGCACAAAAAACGTACCAGCGCACGGAGGGCACAGGGCAACGAATCGAGGCTGGGCTGAGCATAATAAAATTATTGCATACCGCTGCCAGCGCCAGCGCCAGCAAATGACCAGCGCAGATTTCATTATTTTGGTAGCACAGCCTGTGGAGACAATGAACGCAGGCAATGAGAGGGCGAGACGGTGGGGTTGATGAGGTGATGCGGCGCCAGGAAGCAAAGTGTTTGTGGGGTTTTGTTTGCTAAAGCAGAAAACGAGGACGCCACAGTTCAGCAGAGGTGATGGAGGATTGAATGAGCTGCAGGTAATTTTTAACATCAGTCAAATACTTTAATGTTTAACACATATTTTTTATGAATTTTTTTTTATCGTTTCAATAAAAATTGCGGTTTTTTTAATAATCTTTTTTTATTGTTTTACAAAAAAACAGATAAAAAGACATTATGTTTAATCTTTTCACAATGCTTTGTATGCCTTAAATATGTTCAGGATTTGTTTAAATTAACCCTTTCGCTACAGGTTTTTACTGGGGAAAGCTAAAATTTTAAATTTTACGTCTTAGGCTTCCATGTGGTTATTTTAGAAACATTCCATAAGAAGTTTTTTAATTTGTATACTCGGACCCTGTATTTTAGAGTGTTTTTCTATGAGAGCAACCACATCGTTGTGGCTGTAATAATTACTTAAACATAAAACTTTTTACGCATAACGAAAATTTGAATATTTCTTCATTTACTTCAGCCAAAATTAAAAAAAAAGTATCTAAATTGAAAGAAAACGTCAAATTAAAAAGTTCTCAAATTATTTCTGCTTCTTCTTCCTTTACTATGTCAAGATATACCAATAAAAAAGTGTATACTTTTCTTCTTTAAACTTAAATATTCAGTTTATTAATTTCGTATTTTTTCTAAAACTTCAAACTATTCTAAGGACCAACAAAAAAATTTATTCTTGCAACCATAGAGGATGCAGACGTCCACAAAGTAGCATGTTGCCATATGGCAACAA
Source organism: Melieria picta (assembly GCA_964056695.1). Taxonomy (NCBI): domain Eukaryota; kingdom Metazoa; phylum Arthropoda; class Insecta; order Diptera; family Ulidiidae; genus Melieria; species Melieria picta. Next base: position 128,813,942 of record OZ057399.1, on the reverse strand, counting down.
AATAGCGAAAGGGTTAAATAATGATTTCTGACTATTTTTTCAACTTTATGTGAGTTTTACAATGCTTTATATACCTCAACTTTTTATACCTAAGCTCATATGTTGCCTCGAGTCTTAGACAGTAAAAAATCCTATTGAAAAGTTGGAACTCCAAATGGAGTGAAAAATGTTTCAGATGAGGAAAGATCAGCTAAGACAAGATCACTGGGTTTCTTACTCCAAATGGAGTCAAGAATGGCGCAGACTGAGGAAAGACCAACTAAGACAGATCACTTTGCTTCTAACTCCAAATGGAGTGAGGAATGCCTCAGACTGAGGAAAGATCAGCTAGGACAGCTCACTCTGCTTCTAACTCCAAATGGAATGAAAAATGTCTCAGATGAAGAAAGATCAGCTAAGACAGATCACTGGGTTTGTTACTCCAAATGAAAGGAAGAATGTCTCAGACTGGGGAAAGACCAGCTAAGACAGATCACTGGGCTTGAAACTCCAAATGGAATGAAAAATATCTCAGATGAGGAAAGACCAGCTAAGGCAGATCACTTTGCTTCTAACTTCAAATGGAATGAAGAATGCCTCAGACTGAGGAAAGACCAACTAAGAAAGATTACTGGGCTTCTAACTGCAAATGGAGTGAAGAATGCCTCAGAATGAGGAAAGAGCAGCCAAGACAGACCACTCTGCCTCTAACTCCAAATAGAGTAAAGAATGCCTCAGACTGAGGAAAGAGCAGCTAAGATAGTTCACTGAGCTTCTAACTTAAAATGGAGTGAATAATGGGGCAGACTGAGGAAGGACCAGCTAAGACTGATCACTCTGCTTCTAACTCCAAATGGAATGAAGAATGTCTCAGACTGAGGAAAGAGCAGCCAAGACATACTACTCTGCCTCTAACCCCAAATGGAGTAAAGAATGCATTAGATTGAGAAAAGACCAGCTAAGACAGCTCACTCTGCTTCTAATTTCAAACGGAATGAAGAATGCCGACACAGTATGTCGCAGCAGGAATCAATTCAGTATTGGCTGGCAGAAGAGGACATCATGAACCCTCGTGAATTACTAAATTTTATTAAGTCAGTGGGTCTAGAAGATGTTCTCTAACTGTCAGTACCGCCTACCCACAAAAGATCATTACTTGTCTCAGTGCACTTAAGCCCCAAAAACCATCTATCTATCCATACCTCAACAGTGAGCAGGATCTGTGTACATGTTTGGCACTCTTAAAGCTGCACTTTCTCATATTTGAACTTATTTCAATTATCATTTTTTCCATAGACTCATAGCCACAAATTTCTTGGCAAGCCTCTTGTAAGCATAATCAGCCAATTGGTAATGCCAGCACGAACTTCTTATCAGCCAACCATTGCACCTTTTCGACCCTTTAATGCGCCGCAATATTTCAAACGCACACATATATACTTAGTACACCAACAAGTCACCGCTATCCGATTGGAGGCTTAATGTGTGTGTGTGTGTGTGCTTGTTTGTAGCGTCGATTTTCCGTTCGGGTACAAATCACTTTTGGCCCGCGGCATGCGCTGCTCCCCTCTGCCCAAAAGCAATGCAGGGCTGCGTGCGCATAAATCTCGGCCATTTACTTTTTATGCAATTTATCGCGTCCCTAACGCAACGCAGCGCTGCCGACAGCCATTTGCCTCAACTGCGCTTGCACAATTTTTTCACTATAATCCACTTTTATACTTTTGCAATTTTACTGCAACACTTTTTTAAATGTAATTTGCTGTTTTTACTTAATTTTACGCTAAAATTGTTGTTACATTGCCAGTGGCATTATACTTGTGTGTTGTAGTAGTAGTTGTTGTGTTGTTCATGCAACGCGGCGCTTAAATGGTTTCAGTACGGTTGCCATAAGTTTTCAACGCTCGCCCGTTCAACTTGTTGCAACTGTACGCGGCATTTTTATTAGCCGCGTTAACAAATTGCTACACAAAATCTCACACACACACACACACACATATATATATACAAATATCCACAGCATTGTTATTTTTAATGCGAAACTTGCCATTTTTTCAAGTACCCGTACAACGCAGCGTATACGCAACAATCGAGAGCAATGGCTTAAATTTTACCCTACGCGTTTATTTATTCAATACGTTCAACTCTAACTTAAATTGTTGCAATTTATTAGAGTTTCAGCATTTTGTGTTCGCCATTTTAATATTAAGCAAATATTGCGGTATTTGGTTAGCTGCAAATATAGAAAATTGAAATCACAATGCTTGCTTCATTGGTCGCTTTCAGCGCACCAAAAAGTGACCCCACAACTGGCAGAAGTCCATAATTGTCGATTAATTTTGCGTATTTTATTTCCATTTCGCCACTGAAATGGATTTTTCATAAGGCAAATAATAAATATGTGAGTATTTGTATGACAATATTGTGAGTGTATTGTAGTTGTTTGTTCATGGCTGGGCCAAAAAAGTATGAAATGCACAAATTGAAATTTGATTAAATCATCACTTTATTGCTTACTGTAATAAATTTCGTTGCAGTATACATTTTAATAAAATACAATTACACTAAATGCATTTAAATAACACATTTGTATGAATCTTTTTATTTATATTTGTATATTTGTGCATTTGTGGGCGTAATTGTAAATGTAATTAAAGCTGGCTTTAATTTTTTTTCACACCAAATTACAGGCCACAAATGTAAAATTAATATATTTAATTTTTTTTATTTTTTAAGTCCTTTATTATTTTTGTGGCCAAACAAGCCACGCACAGAAGCCATTGAATTGGTAGTAAATAATAGAAAAAATCCGAATCGGAGTGTCGAAAATTGTCAAATCTGAGCAAAAAATGCTTATTATAATGTTTATATCATTTTAAGAACTTTGTGACACATTGCCTCAATTGTCACATTGTCACAATTACTACAAAAACTATTGCAACTTCAACATTTCATTTGTAATATAAATTTTCCTTATATTTATGGCATTTTAGCAACTTTGTGACATATTGTCACAATTGTGACATGTTGTCACAAATACTCTAGCAGCTTAAAAAATTTATTTGCAATATTTTCAAAAGGTTTTTAACAAATCTGTCTTGACTTCATAAAACCAAAAATTGAATTCTACTTAAAAGTGAAAAAATTCTGTAAAAGTGTCAATAATTGTCAAATCTGTGCAAAAAATGCTTATTATCAGTTTTCTAGCATTTTACGAACTTTCTGACACATTGCCTCAATTGCTACAATTACTACAAAAACTATTGCAACTTCAACATTTCATTTGTAATATCAATTTTCGTTGTATTTATGGCATTTTAGCAACTTTGTGACACATTGTTACAATTGTGACATGTTGTCACAAATACTCTAGCAGCTTAAAAACTTTATTTTCAATATTTGCAAAAGGTTTTTATCAACCCTGTCTTGACTTCATTAAAAAAAAATTTAATTCTACTGAAAAGTGAAAAAGTTCTGTAAAAGTTTCAATAATTGTCAAAACTATGCCAAAAATGGTTATTATCATTTTTATAGCATTTCACGAACTTTGTGACACATTGCCTCAAGTGCTACAATTACTACAAAAACTCTTGCAACTTCAACATTTCATTTATAATATCAATTTTTTCTTGTATTTACGGCATTTTAGCAACTTTGTGACACATTGTCACAATTGTGACATGTTGTCACAAATACTCTAGCGGCTTAAAAACTTTATTTGCAATATTTTCAAAAGGTTTTTTCAAATCTGTCTTGACTTCATTAAAAAAAAATTTTATTCTACTGAAAAGTGAAAAAGTTCTGTAAAAGTTTCAATAATTGTCAAATCTGTGCCAAAAATGGTTATTATCATTTTTATAGCATTTTACGAACTTTGTGACACATTTCCTCAATTGCTACAATTACTACAAAAACTCTTGCAACTTCAACATTTCATTTTTAATATCAATTTTCCTTGCATTTATGGCATTTTAGCAACTTTGTGACACATTATCACAATTGTGACACATTGTCACAATTGTGACATGTTGTCACAAATACTCTAGCAGCTTAAAAACTTTACTTGCAATATTTTCAAAAGGTTTTTATCAAACCTGTCTTGACTTCATAGCGAGACAAGTGAATTTCTCACAACATACACACATTCATACATACTTGTACATAAATATGTACCATATATTGTTACAAAATTCTATGTTTACCTTATTATGTTTTTCAAGTGCAAACTAAATCGTGCATCAACAAAAGTTTACAACATTTATTAAGCAATTTCATAGTTGAAATTGTGTGCTACTTTCATTTTTTCCACCAACACTTTTGACATTTTTCCCATTTGTATGCCATGCTGAGAGTTTTGCACTCAAACGTGCGAGTACTATAAGCATTTTACATGTATGTGTGGGCACATAAAAAATCATACATAACATACATGATGCCGGTTAGCAACGGCAGCGCGTAGTTAATCCTTGAAAATCTTTAAGTGTTATAAGCGACTGACATAAATGTCAGCGTGTGCGACGTCACAAGCACACCACATGCGTTGACAAGTGCAGCTTCCTGCAACTTTTTGCGCCGGCACGTCGCATGTGCGCCACTAGACAAAAGCAGAGCGCGTAGGTTGGGCAGAGCAAGCAAGTCATGCAGCGAGAGTGAGAAAACCTGCTGTCGGTTCGCTTATGTGCTGCGAAAAAGAAAAAATCTCAAGCACCAACACTTTTGTGTCGAAACTTTTCTGAATTGTGCAACACTTGAAGCGAAGGTACAACAATGGCTGCCAACGGCTCACCTTGTCTATCCGCAAGTAGCTACTACACACACACACACACAAGCACACAACATTTACACATATATATATGTGTGCAAAACAACAATGGCACTAATTTTGTGACACCCGAAGCAACCAAGCTGTCGGCCAGCGAGTGCCTTACAGGCCCCTGGCGTTGTCAAAGTTGACAATGTCAAATGCAAAAACAAAAAAGCCAAGAAGAAATTGCAAAAGCAATTTCGTCGACAATATGAAAAAATGCCATAAACGAAATGAGAGCAATTGATGCGCACACGAAGAGGTGCAGCGACACCAGCAGCCGCTGACTGCTGGCTATCGACTACACGTACAACTTGTTGTCTGTAGTATTGAAATTGACGGCGTGCAACAACAACAACAACGAAGGGAATGGCAGTGAGCAGTTGCAAGAGCAGTGAGCAGTTGGAAGGGCAGTGAACATTAAACAGCAGCAACAAGAACAGCAGCAGTAGCAACAACAACATAAATTGCAACACTTGACAAAAGTACGCAAAGTCAAGTGGCAATTTATCATTTTCGAAAAGAGGAAATTCCATGCATGCGTTGTTGATGATAATGACGTTGATAATGATGAACATGTTGATTATGTTGTTGCTGTTGTTGTTGTTGTTGTTGTTTATGCTGTTTTGAAGCATGACAAGCACACTTAATAAAATATTATATTAGAATGTAATTTCTTCGACTTGACCGCACTTGGAGTGTGCGCTACATTAGACACGGCAGTGAATTTTTCATTAATGGAATTTTATTCGAACATTTTTTTTATTTAAGAAAATTAAGAAATTTATAGAAAAGAACTCAGATTAGTTTAAAGTAAAAATAATTCTTCATATTAAAATAGGACATGTATGGAAAAGTTTATTAGAAAATTTTGTGACACAATTTTCTTTGTTTCGACATGATTCAATTGAAATAAACAGTAAAAAGTTTGGGACATACGTTAGGTAAGGTTACCGAGGTGATGTGTGCAACATGCACTTCCATTCAGAGACCCTATTAGGTCCAATGTGATTCTCTTTATTTAGGATTCGTAGCACTTTGCTATCTGTTGGGTTGCATGTAGATCCAAGTGGCATCTTTTGGTCTTGTCGAGGAAATTTTAATCTGTTCATCAGCTGTATCCGCAAGTCCATTGAAGAACTTGACCCCAAGAGTTCGAAGCCCTCGTTCTTGTAGTGATGGACAGCGGCCTGGCTGGTGCTGGATTAATTCCACTACATCCTCATCTTTGCAGTTTCTGCATGAATTGTATAATGTGTGACATAATAATTATAATAATTTTTTAATTTATAATTAACCACTTAATTTAACTGTAGATCCCTTTTTATCTGTTCCGATGCTGAAGTCAGCAAAACTGAAAAAGCGATTGACAATTTTTTTCACACAACCCAATTTGTGACAATTTTTGTGACAACAGCGCAGTTATGACATACTGTCACACTTCGTTTAGTAATAAATGTCGTTAAATAATAATATTTTTGTGACAACAGTGCAGTAAAAAGTGTAATTGTGACGTACTGTCACACATGTGACATACTGTCACCAATGTGATTTTCTTTATTTAGGATTCGTTGCACTTCGCTATCTGTTGGGTTCCATGTAGATCCAGGTGGCATCTTTTGGTCTTGTTGAGGAAATTGTAATCTGTTCATCAGCTGTATCCGCAAGTCCATTGGAGAACCTTGACCCCAGAGTTCGAAGCCCTCGTGCTTGTAGTGATGGACAGTGGCTGGTGCTTGATTAATTCCACTGCATCCTCATCTTTGCAGTTTCTGCATGAATTGTATAATGTGTGACATAATAATTATAATACTTTTTTAAATTTATAATTAACCACTTAATTTAACTGTAGATCCCTTTTTATCTGTTCCGATGCTGAAGTCAGCAAAACTGAAAAAGCGATTGGCAATTTTTTTCACACAACCCAATTTGTGACAATTTTTGTGACAACAGCGCAGTTATGACATACTGTCACACTTCGTTTAGTAATAAATTTCGTTAAATAATAATATTTTTGTGACAACAGTGCAGTAAAAAGTGTAATTGTGACGTACTGTCACACATGTGACATACTGTCACCAATGTGATTTTCTTTATTTAGGATTCGTTGCACTTCGCTATTTGTTGGGTTGCATGTAGATCCAAGTGGCATCTTTTGGTCTTGTCGAGGAAATTTTAATCTGTTCATCAGCTGTATCCGCAAGTCCATTGGAGAAACTTGACCCAAGAGTTCGAAGCCCTCGGGCCTGTAGTGATGGACAGTGGCATGGCTGGTGTTGGATTAATTCCACTGCATTCTCATCTTTGCAGTTTCCGCATGAATTGTATAATGTGTGACATAATAATTATAATACTTTTTTAAATTTATAATTAACCACTTAATTTAACTGTAGATCACTTTTTATTTGTTTCAAAGCTGAAGTCAGCAACACTGAAAAAGCGATCGGCAATGTTTTCTACACTTTGTGACAATTTTTGTGACAACAGCGCAGTTGTGACACACTGTCACACTTTCGTTAAGTAATAAATGTCGTTTATTAATAATATTTTTGTGACAACAGTGCAGTAAAAAATACCATAGTGACATACTGTCACACTTTAGTTTAATAATAAAATATTAAGCATTCAATTCAAATGATTTTTTAATTTATAAGCCATCAAGAGCAACCATAGTTCACCAACTGAACCATGGCACAGCTTCAATTCGATTTCCGGCTGCACCACAAATGCACAATGATTTTCTATAGAAAATCATGTCACAAATTCAATCAATTTCGCTGCTACTCTCAGCCAGAAAATCACCATAAATTAGCGTCACTCCGTACCAAATAACAACACAATTCGCTGCCATAAATCGGCGACAACAAATTAGATCGAATTACCCACGTTAGCCGACCAAATTGAATCATAACCGCGCGGTCATAGTTCAATGCAATAAATTTTATATTGTAACGCATTCGATGGTTGAAACAGAGTCGGCATGTACGACAGCTGCAGCGAAGCACTATGGATTTTTTTAATGCGTGAACCTATGAAGGCGAATTAAAACGTAGGTCGATTGAGAGTGCACGCCAAGCACACTCACACTCACACACATGCAATGCAACTCGCTCGGAATTGTACATTTGAATCTGACCTTTTCCAATTAACCGCACAACAATTTCGGTTCAACTTTACACACGCACACGCACACACACAAACATACTCGCATGAAGCGCGCACGAATGCAGCTGCAAGTGACCGCACTGTGGACAGCAATTTCCGAAGCAACAACAACTGCATATAGCAAAAACAATAAGTGCAACAATAAAAACAAGAACAACAACAAGCATGCAGCAAGTATGTGGCACTGTAGCAGATTAAGTTCACTTGTTGGAAGCATGTTTAGAATTTTGTTGACACCAGCAACAGCAACAGACGCAGCGACAGCAACAGCAACAGCGTTGGCAGCGACAACAGTTGCGCCAGCAGCAACAATTGATTGTAACGCTCAGCACATACCACTAACTACGTACATATGTAGCATACTTGTTTGTATTGTTGTAGTTGTTATTGTTGTTGTTGTTGTTGTTGTTGTTGTTGTTGTTGTTGTTGTTGAGCAACAGTGGACACATAGCTGTGCGCACATGTTTCAAAAGCGCAAAACAATGAACCCAAATATGCTGAACAGACATGCATGAATGGGCAAAATCGCACGAGAATGACCGAGGGGTGGTACAGCAATTAGACAGACAGACAGTGTGTGTGTGTGTGTGTGTGATAAATGCGCAGACAGCTTTGCGCTCAACTGTAAACGTGGTTGGCAAAATGGCATTGTAGATGTGTGAAAAAAATCGCCAATCGCTGCTACAGAATTGTATATATGTATGTATCATATATCTATGTATCATATATATACATATGTTTGTGCGTACTCGTATGTTCTATGTAGAAAGTTGTTTATTCAACTGCAAAAGCGCATAAATCAAAAACCCATCTAACATACAACTGTGAACGCAATAAAGTGCCACACTACATAGATGTATGTATATTTATTTATATATATATGTACATGTATGTATGTGTTAGGTTGAAAATCAAAGTAAAGTTAGCTGTACGAAAAAGAATTCCGTTTATGTTGATGTGGTTTCAATAATCGAACAAAGTTGCACCTAAAGAAACTCTGAGTTTTGTCCTTTGAAGCCGAAGCGAGCCGCAACGATGAAAACATTTTTCGAATTTTCATGTCACAATGTTGAAGATTTTATGCAACAAAACCTTTTTAGGTAAATGAGTTAGTAAACTTATCAACATTGAACATTCGTCGCATAGGAAAACAAATGTCGTATGTCTTACTAAGCTTAATGGAACATACGATATTCGTTTTCTGAGGCGACGCATTGTCTGAATTAAATTTGTTCTAAAAGTAGAAGCATATAGAAGATTGTATGCGAATGAAAGAAGAACGAAAGGGAATGATTGGGATATAAAAAAGAAATCGAAGAATAAGAAGAAGAAGATGTGCCTTGGAACCATCACTGGTACAATATTGATACTTTGAAGAAGAAGAAGAATAATAAGATGTTCCTTAGAACCATCACTGCTACAATATTGATACTTTGACAAAGAAAAAGAAGAAGAAGATTAAGATGTTCCTTAGAACCATCGCTGGTACAATATTGATACTTTGTAGAAGAAGAAGAATAAGAAGAAGAAGATGTGCCTTGGAACCATCTCTGGTACAATATTGATACTTTGAGGAAGAAAAAGAAGAAGAAGAAGATGTTCCTTAAAACCATCACTGGCACAATATTGATACTTTGAAGAAGAAGAAGAACAAGAAGAAGAAGATGTGCGTTGGAACCATCTCTGGTACAATATTGATACTTTGTAGAAGAAGAAGAAAAATAAGAAGAAGATGTGCCTTGGAACCATCTCTGGTACAATATTGATACTTTGAAGAAGAAGAACAAGAAGAAGAAGAAGATGTGCCTTGGAACCATCTCTGATACAATATTGATACTGTGAAGAAGAAAAAGAAGAAGAAGATGTGCCTTGGAACAATCACTGGTACAATTGATACTTTGAGGAAGAAGAAAAAGAAGAAGAAGATGTGCCTTGGAACAATCACTGGTACAATTGATACTTTGAGGAAGAAAAAGAAGAAGAATAAGATGTTCCTTAGAACCATCATTGGTGCAACATTGATACTCTGTAGAGAGCTCTGAAATACTCATAAATTTTTGTGCTATAGTTGTTTCGGTCTAGCTCAGCCAATGTGACTTTAGGAGCTGAGCTCCAGACTCAGTTTTATCCATTTTCGAAATGTCAATTTAAATTGTTTGAACAATATTTAAACAATTTTCATGGGGTAGATGAGTTAGTAAACATATTCCATACTAAAAAGACATTCAAAATTAGAATCTTTCATAAAACGTTTATGGTTTAGTGCTTGTGTGAGGTGGCAACTTGCCGCACTATACAATTAGGCCCCAGATGGGCCATTGTGTGGCCACGAGAAGGTATCCATGTGGCCAGTGGCGCACACAGGATTTCATTTAGGGGGCTTTTCGTACAACTTTTGAGCCGAATACCGTTCAAAACTAAATTTTGTGCCAGCATTTTTTGTGTTTAGGGGGTTTGAACCCCAAACCCCCTCCCCCCTGGGTGCGCCACTGAATGTTTCAATACTGTATGTCATACGAGAATCTGATTACTTAAGCAGATTTGATTCGAAAATGAATCCTAGCAGATCTTCTAAACTGGCTGATTTGAGGTCATGCGAGTTGTTGAAAAATGGTGAGCTAAGGGTTTACTGAGTAGAATGTGTGAGTAACTTACAATCTGGGGAACATTTCGCCAACTTAAATTGTATCGAAACATTCCAGCTACCCACGTCTGTGGGTTCACTCAACGATGGAATGATAAGAAAATCAAATAATAATCTTAAAGTTTCGCTTTCTTGAACCGAAATTTTTAATATATCTCAAAACAATTATTCAGATCATATGACCCATGCAAAATATTTATGCGAATTTTATGTCTCCGAATAAAAGGATTATTTCAGAATTTGTGAGTATACAACATAATTTTCTGGCCCCACCTTTGATTGTATGGGAAAATTTCCACCAAGAGAATCTTGGTTTTTAAAATTAAACTCCCATGATTATTATTCCATTCTATTTCGATAATTAGCAATTTTAATGTCGTAAGGTAAATAGTGAGAAAACTGGTTGGTTAGCATCCAGGAGGAAGTACAGGAAGACTACTTCCGAGAGGGTAAATGAGAAGCTGTTTTTCCACAAAGTATACGGAAGTAGGATGCTTTCTTGAATTGTAATCCTTGAGTTTGGTTTAATTTAAGAATATTTTTCTAGTAGTAAACTTGGGTCCTTATTTAGATAATCTTTTTTAACCCTTTCGACCCCAAAGTTGCCTGAGAGCAACTTCACCTATTTCTGATCTTATAGCAAATGCAACGATTGTTTTATGGGTTTAAGTAGGCACCAACAAATTAATATTTTTAGAAGTGAATTCAAAGGAAATTACAAAAATTGTACTGTTATACCCAAAATAATTTCCAATAATTTGCAGCGATATCAGGGAAAGTTTGTGTTCTAATTGAAGTCTACGAATTGGGCGCGTTTGATCAAAACCCTGTTTCTTTAACAATGGTTAAGTAAAATCAAAAAGTAATAATTTTGTATTTTTCCATAAATATTACATATTTTTTTGTAACTAAAAAATATTGATCCAAAATTTATTTAACCCGTTTTAAGCTAAAATTGTTTAAAAGTAAACTAGCTCTACTTAGAACTCTAACAAAGAGGCGTGGCGACTTCAAATGTCGTGTGCACTTTTCTTAGGAAAGTGTTTTATGATTTAAATACCAAAAAGTAATATCGAGACACAGGGTAAAATTCTGGGTCGAAAGGGTTAATATAAGTTTATTATCATTTCTTGATGCCCTTGTTTTTTATTTTTTATGAATTTGGCAAAGAAAGTCAAGAAATATTGACAACAGAAATGAAGTATAGACTTAGAAGTAAATTATAGACGTACAAGCCATGGTTTGCTACAAAGTTTAACTAATAGCATTCAATTTTCTGCTAAATAAACTAAAGTATTTAGTTGGTTTCAAGGTTAGCCGAGAACTTATAAACACTTACATTGCCTTTCAACTGCTTAACGGTGACTCTATGGACTTACAGCCAATGGCTCTTCAGTTGCCCAAAAGACTAATTTTACAATCTCCAACACAGTTCAGTGGTTTCAATTGAATTCATGAAGCAGCTGCCCATAAATGCAAAACTACTAAGACCCAACCGGGCAACCAAAAGAAATGATTTTCAAAGATTTATTTTTATTTTTTTTAAATATCTCAAAAGGAAATCCTACTCCACACTATCGAAGCAACCAGCACCACTGCCAAGTCAACTGATAGCTTAAAATAGACACATATTTAGGTAGATAGCGACAATTGGGAATCTCTTGAAATGCCCAAAACAAAAAATTCACAATTTGGCCATGGAATTCCCCTGATTGCAATCGGGTTTTCTGCACAGTGTACGGCACGGCACATGGATTATGGATTGTGGCCAACAGGACAAAATTTATTACACTCTTCAACGGCCGATACAGACATGCACACACACACACACACACACACAGTCGTAGCCTCGGAGCTTGGCTCAGCGCTGAGCGCAGCTCGTTAACAGCATCAGCAGACGTGCTGTATTTTAGTGTTGTTGGCCATTTCAAGGCAAAAATGTGGTCCTTGCGGCCAGTGTGACCAAACGGCGCAATGGAGCAAACGAAAATGTGTGCACTTTCTGGCGCGACGAGCAAACCAGGCACCCAACGCACGTCACGCACAGGAAAAGGACATTTGAACTTTAGGCGCAACCGTTCGGCGAAATGGCTCCACCGCTGCACTGGACACAAAGTCAATATTTCTCCATATATATATATGTATGTACAGTGCATATATCACGCCTGCCAATGGAGCAGAAATAGTATATATTTATGTGAGCTAATGACCGCAACGCAACCGGGCGACGTGAAGTGGCGGCCTTGCTTTGTGCCGTTTTCGTTTGGTTTTGGTGTGTGTGTGTGTGTGTGTGCTCACAATTTAGTTTGTTTGCTGGGTTTGTTAGTGATCGTAAATTATGCCGAAGGGTGGGGAAATTGCGTTTGCAGCGCCAAAGCCACTTACTGGTTTGTAATACTTTATTATAAAAATTTTTGTATTGCTTTTTATTTCTCATCTGGCAACACACTTTTAGCCTTTTCCTAGCTTTTTGGCCCAAAGTTATTCATTGTACATATTATGGGCTACCATTCATAAGAGTTCCATTTCTTCCTCGTTCGGCGCATGTCACAATATGAATATTCAGTGGAGATGTTTGCGAAAGCCCAACAACAATGACATATGGACTAGGTTTTTTTTTTTGCTGGTTAGCTGATTCGTTGGTATATAACACCGTGCGACAAAAATTAAAAAAAATTGTCACACCGTAAAAAATCCATATGGGCGTGAAACTAGAGACCAAATATAGTAATACTGCGTACTCAGTTTTTTATGTCTACATCCTTTGTCCTTTTAAAAGGACTTCACAATTCTGAAGGGGATAAAAAATAAAAAAAAATATAAAAAATACTTAACTTCCTTAGAATATGGCGATTTGTATATCAAATGAAAGAGGAAAGGCTCAAGAATTTAAATAAATTTAATTTTTTATCTATTTGTAAAAAAAGGATATGAAAAATATCCTTTGAAAATTTTAGTCCTTTATATCCTTGAAAATTTACATAGAATTTTCTTGAAAAGTAAGTATGTTAAAATCCAAAATCTCCTTGATCAGGTGTCAAAATTTCATTATTCTCGCTTCATTGATTTTGTATCTTTTTATTATTTAAAATACTGATGCCCAAATAAATTAGAATTTTTGTACTTCATTAGAATTGCAGCTTCCGCCTTTTTTTTAATTACTTTCGAACTAATAAAGTTAGAATAAAGAAATTTTGACACGTGATCAAGGAGATTTTGGGTTTTAATATACTTACTTTTCAAGAAAATTCGATGTAAATTTTCAAGGATATAAAGGATTAAAGTTTTTAAAGGACCTTTTTTATATCCTTTTTTTACAAATAGATAAAAAATTAAATTTATTTAAATTCTTGAGCCTTCACTCTTTCATTTGATATACATATCGCCATATTCTAACGAGGTTAAGTATTTTTTATATTTTTTTATTTTTTATCCCCTTAAAAATTTTGAAGTTCTTTTGAAAGGACAAAGGATGTAGAAATGGAAAACTGAGTAAGCAGTATTACTATGTTTGGTCTCTAGTTTCAAGCCCATTTGGATTTTTTCCGGTGTGAAAATTTTTTTAATTTTTGTTGCACGGTGTTAGCAGCACCCCGATATTCATACATGTGTGTGGCTGCTGAGGGCGCACAAAAATAAATAAGGCATAGAAAAAGCCTATGAAAATAAGCCGAGATGCGTGTTTTTGTGTTTGTGTGTCTGAGGACAACACAACTCACTGGCTACTTGTGACAGCTGACTTTGAGCCAAATGAAATCTTGAAGGCCTTTCATGCATACATACATGAAATATATAACTTTAGCAACCAGCTAATGGCATTATTCGCAAATGGAACACAATAGTCACAATAAATGCCAACGAAATATGACGTAATAATGCCAGCGAAGTTGCTGACGCAAAATTCAATGTTGCCAGCAGTAAACTTGGGCCGAGTTCAGACGCTGTCTCACTTTAATAACTCAAACATAAGATTTTTCGCCATTTAACCGCATCATCAGTTAGCGCTGACTGCTAGCTAACCGCACAGTTTCAACGCCATGCAAAGTTCTTTGCTCAAGTTTCCTTTTAATTAACGCCGAGCACGTTTGTAATACAGCAACACAAGCCAACAGTGAGTTGTGTCTGTGTGTGTGTTTGTAGTGGTGCAAAATTATTGTATAGGTTGACCTGCTAATGATGCCGTTATGCCACACAGCCAGACTTATAGACAGCTGAACCCAGCCAAGCGCCAAATGAATATCAAATTGCAAACAGCAGACAAGCCAAACAGAAAACTGACAGCAACAGAAAATTAACAGACAAATATTACGAAAAAAAAAGCTAAAAGAGACAAAAATAATGAATATGTTAACCAGACCCCAGAATGGCAGTGGAGACAGGAAATTGGCAGCACCCGCACGAAAAGTTATGCACAAACACATACACCAACACACACACACACACAAATGTATAACTAAATGAAGCCATAAACAGCAACTGACCAGTGACAGTGACAACTATTGCTGCTGAAAAGCCAACGTCATAAGCAGCAACAATAACAAAAACAAATGGTTAAATATTTGTGTGTGTCTGTATTTTTTTGTGGCAAAAGTGAAATGGTGAATGGCGGCACAAATGATGTGCACACTTAACAAATGAGTTATTGTCTCTGACTCTTAACCCTTAGTAGGAAAAGTAGATTTTTGAATAATGGATTTTGTCAGAATTGAATAAAAATTTACTGATTTTTATTTTGTTAGTTTGTGTTGCACAAAATGTAATCACCAGGGAAAGGATTTTGTGGAAATTGCCTTTTTTGTTTGCTGCTAGATAGAGCATTTCTAATTGAAAATGAGCACGAATTAGGTCCTCCTGATTAGAAATATACCACTTTTATTTTGCCTTTTTTTGCCTTAAAAAAGCAGATTGCCTTTTTCACCCATAAATGCCTTTTTTAGTGCCTATTTTACCTATAAATGCCACAAAATGCCTTTTTCAAGATTTGTCGAGCGCCTTTTTATTTTTCTTTCGTTTTTTTAATTTTTTCCCCCTTTTTTCGCAAAAGTACCTTGAAATTTAAAAAAATTAAGTGGCAACATTGAAATTTCGTTAACTTATCGATGTTTTTACATTGATTTGATCATTCCTAAGCCGTTATTTTTTGTTGTGAAGTAGAAAATTTAAAGAAAAAAACATGCCAAAATCAAAAAGTTCGGTTAGCGCAAACCTAAAACCTTGAAAACCTTGATGTTCCTTTTCTTTTACAAAAAACGAGGTATAAATATATAAAAAAAATATATAAAATATAAATTAATAAAAAATACATACCGTTTCCCCCTTTTTTTAGATTTTCTAGTATTTTTTTCTTATTTTTAAATGCCTGTTTTTGCCTTTTTAACAGTTTTTAATGCCCTATTTTCCCTTTTAAGGCAGTTTTTAGTGCCTTTCCGTGCCTTTTTGGCAATTTTTAGTGCCTTTCCGTGCCTTTTTTGCTATTTTATTTTGCCTTTTTATTGGTTTTTAGGTCCTCAAAATCCTTTCCCTGGTAATCACTTACAAAGGGCTCTTCTGTTCATCTTGCAAGCTAGTGAATACCGCTAGTTATTGTTCTATCTACGGTATCTCTTTCTCTGTCACTATCATCTATAAAGTCTATAAACTTTTATTATGTTAATTTTTGTTTTTTAGTGCCACTCACTCACTCATCCAAAAGTGGGTGTTGGTGTTGTAGTGTTGGCAGTTAAAATGTTTTAATTAAAATTCTGCACACACACTACACACAACTGTACGAATGTGTGTTATGGCTGGCAGCCATACAACAACGTAAATCCGCATGCTGGGCATATCATTTTCATAACGGTACATTGAAAAGCATTGCAAACATGGCTGCATCAAATAAATTAACATTCGAGATTTTTGCATATAAACGATTAAATTTCCAATATTTCTCTAAAGCAAACAAAGCACAACACAACAAAATTTGAGAGAATGCGAATTTTTTGTTTTTAAGGTCGAAATTCCTGAAATTTCATACCAACAACAATTCGAAATCAATCAGAATTTGCCGTTATTTGTGCAAAATTGACTGCAAGTGTCACGTGGACAAAGTGGAAAGAGTGGAAAGGAAGAGCAAATTCTCAGATGCGCTCAGTTGCCTTGGCAACTTTTGCTTCTTCGACGTTTCTTGGCACCAATTAGGAAAGCAGAAGAAAAACAATTTTTAATTGTTTATGCTACATGCGGCTGTTTGCAACTTTGGGCCAACTTTACCTCAAAGCAGCAGCAGCACCAGCAACAATCATCAACAACAGCTGCTGCAGCAACGAAAACCGTATCCGTACCGCAAATTGCGACAGCAACATGAGGCAACGCTTCAAAACTTCGCATGCAACTCGGTTGCCTTGTTGTTTTTGCATTTTCTACATGTTGTTGCTGTTGCTATGAATCTTTTGAGGCACTCGCACACACACACATGGACAGGAATGTGTTTGTTTTATTAAATGAAAATAGTTTCGCTTGGCAAATCGATAACAAAATTGCAGTTTTTGGTTTTGCGGTTTTCGATGCCACGTTTCGAGTGGCGTTTTTGTTGCTGCTGCTGCGACGAGTTTAGTTGCTGTTGTGGTATGGGCTGCTGCTTTTGTGGCAGTATATGTGTATGTGTGTGTGTGTGGTAAATGTATGTATGTGTGTGTGTTTTTCAAGCAATGCGCTTTGGGGCTTAATACTGTTGTCAGCAGCGGCCACAAAAGCAGCGGCAATCACAATAATTCCTATGGCAACAGCAGCAATGCATTAAGCAACGCAAAACTCCACAACAAAAACAACAAATATGAGAACAATAGCAACAACAAAGCCAGCTTCAATAGCATCAACAACGTCAACGAACGACTTCCAGCGTTGTCCCCTTAGCACTTCAGTACCGCACATTTTCTGTGGCATTAGAGTGCAAAATGGCTGACAGCGACCGCTGCATTTGCACGAGCGCAATGTTTAAAATGTCACAAAATGTATTTCAATTAATGTTGCATGACTTTTGTCACATCGAAAACTTTACACTTTAGCGGTTGCCTTGGTTTTCACTTTAGCTCTGCCCACACTGATTACCGTTGTTGTTATTGTTATTATTATTGTTGTTGTTGTTGCCTTTTGGTATTCCTGAGTGCTTGTTTATTCGCCACAGTGCCAACACTAAGTAAGCAAACGCGGCCAGGGTGTTGCCTCACTTGACACTTTCTAATTGAAATAAACATTTCAATTGGGTTATTTTGTAAGTTTGTTGTTGTTGTTTTTGTTGTTGCATTTTGGGTAATGGGTCACTCTTAATATTTAATGGCATGTCATTAAGGTCCGAGAAGGATTTCTTACAGCTCTCGTTTGCATTACTAACCATGGTTGCTTGCATACTTTAAGGCGTTTCAGCGTTAATGTATGCTGACCTTGGAATTTTTTTGTGACACTTGATACTGTTGAATTGGTAATGTAGGTTATAAATAATTTTTTCAATTTTTTTTTTTAGAATTCTGTTAATTTATGCAAACGGCGCATTTCGAAAATGAATTTTAGAGGTTTCAAGTGGAACAATTCGATTTTCTGCATTAAATGTATAGTTAAATGTATAATTTTCATAATTTTTAAAATTTGGAAATAAGATATAATAGTAAAAAAGCCATTCAGTCATAGAGTTCAAAGCTTGCTTGAAAATTTTGTTTTGTGCACTTTATGTCAGTAAATTAAAGCGAT
Organism: Melieria picta; assembly: GCA_964056695.1. NCBI lineage: Eukaryota > Metazoa > Arthropoda > Insecta > Diptera > Ulidiidae > Melieria > Melieria picta. The sequence continues at coordinate 128,795,628 of OZ057399.1, read as the reverse complement.
TTCTAATTGAAAGTGATGCACATTTCAGTACACGTGCTGAGCCTAAGCCTGGTAGCTGTAGAATGTGCCCAAACATGGACTTGATTTCTGAAAACGTACGCAGGACTTTGAGCCTAAATTAAATAAATAAATAAATTAGTTAGCTTCTTAGATATCTGTAGAACTTAATGGCTTTCTAACTTATTTTGTGTACTTTATAGAACTCCTGTAGACTTCTGAAAAATACATGGTTATCTTCAGCTTAGAAGTGCGCCAATAAGTAGACTAAAGTTCAGAAAACTTAAAGAGAAATTTGAGTCTAATTTAGTTGCCTAGAGAAGTGCTTTGAAGCTGAACTTAATTACAACTAACTGATTAAATTTAATGCTTTCGGTTCTGAGTACTTTGAGTCTAAATCTTTAAGCTTCTTAGTTGTCTATAGATGCGGTTTAAAGCAGAACCTAATGACCTCTATTTGATTGCATGAACGTACTCTATAGGACTCGTGTAGTTAGAATAAATGGTCATCTTCAGTTCTGAGGACTTTGAGTCTAAATTAGTTAGCTTTTCAATTATCTGGAGATGAGATTTGAGGCAAGAAATCCTCTTTAGGATACGTGTAGTAAGAATAAATGGTTACATTTAGTTCTGAGGGCTGTGAGAATAAATCAGTTATGCACTCAGTTACCTAGAGATGAGTTTTTAAACATAAATTTATGATCTCTAACTAATTAAATGCTCTCTATAGGACTCGTGTAATTAAAAAAAATTGTTATGGTGAGTTCAAATATGCACTGCTAGAGATAATTTTCAAAACTTAATGTTTTAACGTATAGTCACAATAAAAATTATCTTTAGTTTCAAGTGGAATGAAATCACACTGAGGACTATGTAGCTTCAGAAATCATTTCATTTTAAATTTCTATCTATTTCGAATCATTTAAAAAAAGAATAAATATAATTCTTTATATCCTGCTTTGAAATGTCGACGAAATTGTGTTGCTAACACAATGCCGAATAGTTACAGATAGGAACATCATGGATCGTTGCTTCTGGATTTTTTTCTGGAAATCGATATTAAAATATATATAAATAAAATTTAAAATTTTATGTGAAAGATTTTAATGGGACTTTTAGAAATAATTTTTCAAAATTCAACTCATTCTAAGTTCATACCTGAGAAGAAAGTTTAAAATTGTATTCTAATCATTGAGATCAGGGCTGTCGAGAGGGGGGGGACAAAGGGGACATCGTCCCCGGGCCCGGAGTTTCCAAGGGGGCCCGGATTTTCCGGCTATATTAGAAAAAAAAATTTTTTGAATGAAAAAATATTTCGAGTTGATCAAGAAAAAATTTGACACAAAATTGCCCGATTCTTGAAATAAAAAATTCTCATTCATTCAATAATCTTTCAAGTAACTGTGAGTAAAACAGTTTCGGAAAACCCGATCACAATCACAATCGATGTTGAAGTCAGAAATCTTTCTAGTTTATTGACAGACTTGAAATTTTTGCGGGATCGTTGGGGTGCACTTCTGAACGAATGTAAATTAGTTGCTTCAGCGTTGCAAGAAGCTATTGACATCTCAGCAGAGTTGCCATCGCAAAAAGTGGGCCGGAAAAGAAAACGTCGCATAGTTGATTCTAATGATGGAATTGAGAAAGAACCAGAGATAGATGAAGAGACACATTTTCAGCGAAATACGTTTTTTGTTATTATTGACTCAGTGATCGCGGGACTCACAACTAGATTTGACGCTGCGAAAAATTTGAACGATACCTTTAATTTCTTGTGGCAATTTCCAGAGTTGATTGAAGACAAGGTCCAAGATAAAGCGGCTAATTTTGTACAGAAATATCCATCTGATGTTTCGGACGAATTGCCGAACGAAATGACACATTTAAAACATAAGGTCTGTTTGGCCAGATTTCCAGTAAAAATTATCCAGTAAAAAATATCAGGAGAGTAAGCGAGCTTACGATCCCAAAAATGAAACTATCCAAAAAAAGTGAACAAACAGCAATTTGTAAGAATTTGCAAGTTTTAACTCTTGGTTACACCAGTGGGACTTCGCACATTCATAATACACAGGAAAAAGGGTGAAAACAGGAGGGTTAAAGGAAGAAACAGCTGATTAAAAAGTTTCCTTTCAGATTTGAAGCTAAAGGGAAACTTAAGTTAAATCAGACATTTAATGCAAAAAGCAAATGGTTCGTTGCGCTCAATCTGCGATTTTTCCTTTTCAGCTGCAGCAGGAATAGCTTAGCAAGACGGTTGTGGGTCAGCAGACTTGCGAACGCACAATTTCTTTGCTGTTTCCATTTGCCTCCAAATGTTTAAAAAAATTATTTGTCTTTGCAGTCGATCATATGGCAGCCAGTCATATGTTTTTCTTGTTCTTCTTCTTACTGGCAAAAAGTTACTGGACAAAATTTCTCCAGTAAAAACTTGCAAGTTCTCACGAAATGAACTGTCACTTTACGCTCTCAGTTTCTCTCTCGTTACTGGAGATTTGGCGTCAACAAACAGGATCCAGTAAAAATTTGTGCAAATTTGTACGAATTCGTACAAATTATTCTCTGCCAAACATTCAGCAAATTTCAAAAGTGATCTAAGCCCACTGTCACTTTTAAATGAAATTTATGAGAAACATTTAAATGCGATATTTCCAAATGTTTGTGTTGCGCTCAGAATTTTCTGTACCCTGCCAGTAACTGTTGCGAGCGCTGAGCGCTCTTTTAGTGTATTGGCGAGAATCAAAAATTTCCAAAGATCGTGTTCTTCGCAAACACGCATCTCAGGACTTGCGATACTTTGCTTGGAATACGATTTGGCCCAAAAATCTGATTTCCGTCGTATTATAGAAACTTTCGCTTCAGCGAAAGCCCGAAAAGCGTGCTTAAAGTAGATCAATGTTATAATTACTTAGAATTTATACATAATCAATAGATGTATTTATGTAAATGAGTATTGAATAATTATTGAATAAATTTTTTTCTAAATCGAATTTGCTTTTGTGATAACTGCTCATTCCAACAACAAAAAGTTATAAAAACATATAAACTTTGTGGATCATCATCCTGACTTCTACTACAAAATTTCCAAAATTACTTACAGGGGCCCGTCATTACTAGTCCCCGGGCCCGGTTTTCCTCTCTACGGGCCTGATTGAGATATATTTGTTTTATCAAAAAAGTCATAAATACTTCAAAACCTTTTGGAATTGTGCAATAATGTACAGTAAATGTACCATAACACACCAAAATGTTGGGTGAAATGTTGAATCAAATCATTTTTAGTACCATCACCTGGATAACTTCTTCTCTGACAGTCTATGAAAACTAGCCGATAAGACTATTCACAGTCTAATGGGCTTCGTGAGAAGCTTAAACTAGTTCAATGAGGGAGCAATCTCAGGCTCGTTCGGTTGTGGTATCACAATGCGCCTTTATGGCCTAAGTGGGCTCCATCTTGGGGCAGCCATTCTTACCTACCTGACAAAAGGTTCAGCCATGTCCTACCATAAGATTCTTCTTTAATACAACGCTTGATCTAACGACTGCATGGGTCAGTAGGTCAGTATCCAGGACCATCTTTTGTTTAAGCTTCACAAAATGAAAGAAGTTTTAAGCCTTTTGTGCAGTCCTAACTATCTACCATAACTTACGCCAAGCTGGAACTGAAATGATTCCGTACAAAAGACAAATTCTTCAATATTTCTTAGATTTCGGTTCATTAAATTCTCAAATGGATATTCCACTAAATATTTTTATTTTTATTTATTTATTTATGATAATCTACCACAATTATCTTGAACTAATATAATTAATATTAATTACACTGTGCATGTCGAAAATTCAGACATGGAGGGACCTACTGAGCGACTTTCTATAGGTATACTGAGTTGAGATCCACCAGCCGTTTGGCTGGATTGGCTCTAGTTTAAGAGAAATCCGACTTTGAAGTTTGCTCATTTAAGTCGAGTTCCTCGCTTAAGTCTTCGAACGTGTAAATGCTAATAGGTCCTAAATCGTTTCGAATATCGCTTTACTTTCTTCGGCAAGTTTGTAGATATTTTAACGACCAACAAATTTGCTTAAGACACCAATCCAAAAAAAATACATTCAAACTGTGTTTTTTCGACAAAAATGTCCCAAAAACCCCACTTTTTCGTCGAGGCATAAATGCAGTATAGCGAACCCTCGTGAAAAAAATAAATGAGTAAGCTTTTTTATAGAGGGTTGGCTCCTGCATCTAACAAACTAAAAATTGTGCCTGAAAAACAGCCAAAAAAGGCGTGGCTCGGGGTCAAATTTCAAAGTTGTTATCAAAAAAACTCAATTAATCTCCAACTGATTTACACGATATGGGTATCAAACGAAAGGTATTTTTTATACTTTTCTTTTGGTGTGCAACATTAGATACGTAAGATGTACAAATAAAAAGTTTTAAGCGAAAAAAACATTTTTGTATAAAAATTTCAAAAAACATTTTTGTATAAAAATTTTTTTTTACGGATTTGTTTCTCGAAAAAATCCATTACTAAGGTACAATAAGTTTGCTACCATATTGTAGCCTGTGAAATTCACTTTACAAATAAATATAAAACATTTGATATTGTTGTTTTTTTTAATATATTTTTTAACATTAAATTTATTGCGAAGGTGAATATGAAATGGCTTTGGAACCAGAGTCAAGTTAGAAAAAAATTTATTCCTCAGATTTCGCATCTTAAACTATGCAAACCTTTCATGTTTAAATGTTACACAATATATTTTCATTTATTTATTATAGTTTATAGCATAAAATCTTACAAACTAGAGGCCAGCAAACTTGAGAATAAATAAAAACCAGGACTTTTTAAAACCATTTTATTGCTAAAAAATTCAAAGTCATTAATTCAACTCTTCGCAAAAAATTTCGCCTATGTAAATAGTTAAAAACTATCTCGAAGCAATGTTTCGATTTGTAGATCCAATCGATTTTCATTTTAAATAAACCAAGTGGCACCAGCAGCCCAACATAGCTGCCCCCTTCCCTTTTCTTCTCGCGTTCTTTGCACAACACTTGGAAATTGCATAAACAAAATAAACAACCAAGTGTCAAAGAACATTAGTGTCGGCGTTGATGAGCTTTTTTGCTTCCCGCTGCCTCTACCCCCGCCCCTCCCCCTTCTCTCCTAGGCCACCTGTGCAGCGTCATGTGTCCATGAGACAAACGCACTCACCTGTTATGGCAGCCAAATTTAGTAATAATCCAATTAGATGCTCCATCGTTGTTGTTGTTGTTGTGGTTGTCGTAGTCGCTGTTTAGTTGCAAATCGATATTTGAATATGTGCAAATGTGTGTGTGTGTGTGTTTGTGTGTGCGCGTCTTCGACGTATGCAGTGTGTATGGAATTTTGCTAAAATTACGAATATTCCAACAATTTCAAACAACGGCACTTGGAATCGAAAATTTTTTCGAATTAAACGAATGAAACGCTCTCGTCAGACGTTACAGTCTTTCACGGAATTCACTTGAACATCAAATTAAACAAATTACAAAAACAACAACAAAGCCAACTTGCAATCAATTATCGCGCACAAGTGACACCTTTAACCTCGTCGCTTTGTTGTTTTATGTTTTTCTGTTATTTAGTTGCTGCCTGAATTCGAGTGCAGTGTTGTGTTGTGTGATGATGATTTGAATTCCAATTAAGTTGAAAAACACGCGTTCGTCGAGTGTTAACGCGCGGCCAATGCGCCACCGACCAGTGCGGCTGCACGCGTTCTCGCTTTTGCGTCAAACTGCAACAAACGCAAAAATTGCACGGAACAATTGTCTGCTGCGTCACTTGTACAACTGTGCGAAATCTTGCAAGTTCTAGCTGCCGTCTTTGTGTGTCGCAAAGCCGTGAGCAGTGAGCCACTGATCGTCGCTAGTTGGTTGTTGGTTGTTGGTCAGTGGCGCTGCCCAGCTGAGTGTTTGCGATTTCAGTGGGGGATGCTCGGCGTGTCGGCTGTGGCTGTGGCTGCTTCCTCTGTTGTCGTTGAAAGTGCGGAAATTTGTGAGACTGCGGTTTGTTGCCGAGCGCCACTCACCCTCGATGCCAGACAGTCGCCGCACGCACCGGCAGCAGCCACAATGTTGCGCAACATTCGCGCCCGAGTGTGCGTACAGCGAAGCCGGACGCAACAAGTTGTCGTTGTTGAAAGTTCAGTTCATGGGGAAGCTTTCGGAGCAGTCGTGCGGCGCGTTATGGCAGCTCGAGCCGAAGCTTGCCATACATTTTATAGCATTTATGAAATTAGCACAGTTAGATGTGCAGATAAGAATGGCAATACGGGCTGCGGTCGTATTTATGGCGCGTACAGTGCGGCACAAAGTCATCGCTGTCAATAATTATTTCAGTGCACATTTATGGCAAATGGAAAAGACGATGCTTTGAGTTGCAATAAAAGTGGAAAGCCGTAGGTTGTGGCATGTGGAGTGAAATAAACTTTATTGTGCTTCAAAAGCTGAACTAAAGCCAGGAGATGTGAAAAATTAACAAAGCATTGCACAGTGATTCGACTCCATACAAACGCGGGACAAAATTAGAAGGAGTGGTCCGTTCTTCATAAAATTTGGTACACTAGTTAATCATGGTCTGCTGAATTTAAACCTCTATTTTTTCTTTCTTAAGTTGTTGTAGTTTGGTAGTTTTAGTCATTTTTGATAAGCTACAGCAACGAGTGTTTTGGCTAGATTTTTCAGATTTTACCAGGGACCCAAAATAACAGTTATGCATTTTAAAAAATTCGAAAACGTTGCCCATTTTTAAGAGATATTTATAAATGTTGAACAATAACTATTATGAGGGAAAAAATACTTTTTTCGCCATTTCGTAACTATTATTCGTGACAAATATTTTTTCTGTTGCCTAATAACTATTATCAGCAAGAAATATTTTTTCCATTGCACGGTAACGTTTATTTTTTGAAAAATATTTTTTCCGTCATCGCATAACTGTTTTGAGAGAAAAATATTTTTTACGTTGCTCGGTAACGTTTATTTTGTGAGAAATATTTTTTACGTTGCTCGGTAACGTTTATTTTGGGAGAAATATTTTTTACGTTGCCAGTAACTATTTTGAATGGGACATATTTTTTTACGTTGAGTGGTAACTATTATTTTGCAATATATATTTTTTACGTTGAAAATATCGGCACACAAAGGAAACACATGTCTGATCGGTGACTGCGACTATACTTTTTCTATAGAAATAGGTTCGCTGATCATAAATTCGATGTCAGAGTTGGGTATCCACCACATTTAAGGACTTCCCTAAGTCTTACGCCTTCTACCGGGACGGGTACTGGACAAGGGGCTGGCACCCACCACCCACACAATACAAAATTTAATCATTGATTCGATTTTAGATTTGCGATTTTTGATGGGTGATGGTGTTAATCTGGCATCAAATTCATGATCAGCGAACCTAATTCCATAGACAATTTATAGTCGCATTCACCGATCAGACATCTCTTTCTTTTGTGTGCCGGTATTTTCAACGTAAAAAATATATATTGCAAAATAATAGTTATCAGTCAACGTAAAAGAAATATTTCCCATTCATAATAGTTACTGGCAACGTAAAAAATATTTCTCACAAAATAAACGTTACCGAGCAACGTAAAAAATATTTTTCCAAAAATAAACGTTACCGAGCAACGTAAAAAATATTTGTCTCTCATAACAGTTATGCGATGACGGAAAAAATATTTTTCAAAAAATAAACGTTACCGAACAATGGAAAAAATATTTCTTGTTGATAACAGTTATTAGGCAACAGAAAAAATATTTGTCACGAATAATAGTTACACATAGATGTAAAAATAATTCTTTCAAAATAATAATTATAAGTAACAATTAAAATATTTGTTACAGTGAAACAGTTATTTTGCAACTTTTTTCCTATAAACGTTATAACTGTTATGTCCCCGAATTTTACATTTAATCGGTAACGTCAACATTGATAATTGCAAAGAGTAACAGAAATTGTTTTAGGACCCTTTAATTTTGCAATAAAAATGATAATAATAGACGTATGTTTTGCTTTTTTGCAGTTTTCTCAATTTTTCATGCTGATTGCATACTTTTAGGGATGAAAAAAATAAATGTTGTCGAAAAATAGGTGTGTTAGACCACTTTTCAAATTGAATTATTTTCTGAGATCGGAAGATATCGGAGGATGTAATTACATTATCCCACAAAGAAAGAATGCTTCTTAAAATAAAAAAAATCCAGGAACATACTTTCACATACTTTTTAGATATTTTCCTCTAAGTTTTGCCAATTTTCAGATTTTTAATTTAGAAAAATATTTTGAGAAAACATTAAAAGCGAAAATGGCCACATCATTTATTAATTTATATTAAAAATTTAGCAACTTCTTGCTAACCATGTATTTTTACAATTCTTTTTACTTAATAGACTAAAAAACAGAACATATGTGTTTACATTTTTTTGTGAAAAAAGTTTCAACTCTGAGCCGCTTTCGCACAGAAACTAATTAAGTTTTTGCAAAGATTTTTTGGGGTTTTCTTAGTTGGAGTTTTACCTTTCAAATGACATCAAAATCGTTACATTCTGAGACTATAAATTTTTGAATTTTGTCTATGGAACGAATCACTGTGCATTGGGGACAACTCGAGATTTTTATAACATGGAACATAACAAATTGCGACTCGATGTAAGCAGAGAGCTGTTTGGAAGGTTTTTATTAGGGCCTAGCGTTTTTAGAATTGATGTGATTTTTTCTCTTACTTTATTGTAGAAGGGCTTCACAAGCGGTTCTTCACTTAATGGCCCATAAACATTTCGCAGCTTACTCCGTTGACGCGCAGAACAAGGATATTGTTAGTCGTGAATAGAAATACTAATAGCATTATCCTATGCATCAACCACATACTAAGCCTTATCCTATGCATCAACCACATACTAAGCAAGGCCCCCAACCAACAGCATTAAAAGTTCGCTCAGCATTAGTTGAATGCCTAAATGATGCTTCAAAAACAACAAAACACGTATAACAGACAGACACCTACAACAACGAGCAATGGACTAATCATCTAAACTGGCAGAACATCAGCCGATTTACATAACCAATGCAAGGCCAAATTAAACTTTGTTTAGACCCGCTGCACTCTAGAAGAGAGCATAAGGCAAAAGTAACTTAGTACTTAGATTACAGATCCTTGCTGAATCCATTTGAAACCATATTTTTCACCAGAAATTTTTTTATTTGGAGGGGTTTGAACCCCCAAAGCCCCCCTGTGTGCGCCACTGTACACCACTGACATCTTTTTATAATTCTTCCGAAGCTCAGGTTCCATTCAGTTACTTTCGATCACAGCATAAGCAGAGACTTGAAACACTCTTCAAGCAACACAATGACCATTAGAGTGCGCCGAATCTATTAGCCGAGAAATCGATTATTTTTATTTTTTTTACAAAATGTATAAATTGTATCTGTTTATTGTTGCATTATTTATATATATTTTAATAGTTTTCATATATGTTATATTTTACATTTTTAAACTAAACTAAATGAAAAAATTTGAAACTTTTCATAAAGTTTATTTTATTTAATTCATTTTAAATTTTATATTTTTTACATTAAATTTTCAATTTTTGCAAAATATTTAATTTTAAATTTTAATATTTTTTTATATAAGAATTATTTTTATTTGACAACGTTTTAATACAATAATTATTTAGTTCTTGTTTTATGCCTCAAATTCTTATATTTTTCATAAAAGTTATACCTATTTTGTATTTTTCTATATGTAAAAGAATAATATTTATAATTGCTCAAATTTTCATATGGAAAACTATAAACATTTATATATTTTAGGTCTTAAATTGCAAGACTTTAAAATTGTTTACTTTTTGCATTTTATGTCATTACATTTCAAAATTTGTAACTTTAATGTTTTTAAATTATTATATTTTTATATTTAAATATTTTAAAACGCTTGTCTTTACATTTCAAAATTTTTAAGCTTTTTAGTTTTAAATTATTATATTTTTATGTTTTTATATTTTTATGTCTTTAATTTTTTTTTATTTTTTAATTTTTGTATGTTATATTTGTTTTATTTTTATATATTTGTTATTTTTACATTTTTTATTTTTATATTTTTTTTATGTCATTAATTCTTATATTTTCCATAAATGTTATATTTTGTATTTTTCTATATGTAAAAAAATAATATTTAAAATTGCTTAAATTTTCATATGGAGAACTATGAACATTTATATATTTTAAGTTTTAAATTGCAAGAGTTAAAAATTTTTAACTTTTTACATTTTATGTCTTTAAATTTCAAAATTCTTAACTTTTATATTTTTAAATTGTTATGTTTTATGTTTTTTATGTTTTTATATTATTATGTTTTTTATTTTTTGTTTATTTAGTCTATTTGTTTTATTCTTATATAGTTTTTTACATTTCATTTTTTATTTTTATAACTATAATTTTTATATTTTTTTATTTTTAATATTTTTTTATATAAGATAATATAATATAATAATTATTTATTTCTTGTTTTATGTCTTAAATTCTTTTCATAAATGTTATATTTTGTATTTTTCCATATCTAAAAAAATAATATTTAAAATTGCTCAAAGTTTCATGCGGAAAAATATGAACATTTATATGTTTTAGGTTTTAAATTGCAAGACTTTTAAAATTTTTAACTTTTTACATTTTATGTCTTTACATTTAAAATTGTTTAATTTTTTTTTATTATTTTAATTTTTATATTTGTTTTATTTTCATATATATTTTTTATTTATATTTATTATATTTTATATTTATTTTTATATATATTTTTATATTATATTTATATATTTTTTAATTTTTTTAATTCTTTTTCATTTTTATATTTTTTTTATGTCGAACTTACTTAGTATTTAGTCAAGAGAATTTTCAAACAAAAACAAATACAACTACTTATAAAAAAGTTTTGTAAAGAATATCTGCTGAGAATCTGTAAATATTTTCTAAATCATCATTCTGAATCATAATGCAACTGCTGATCCTTTCCAATCATAAATTAAGCCATATAAATTATATATGACACCGTTACACTAAAGTACTTCCTCTCACTCTCCACCGAGCGTTGTGCGAAAAAGCTCTCACACGAGGCATTGCTTGGCGAGAGCGCCAAACGTTGGCGAGCTTTTCGCCGCACAGTGCCGCGGTGCCGGCTTTTCACTGATTGATAGCGCCACAAACGTGGCAGACGTGTCGAACAATTCGATTGTGTCACACACACATTGCGGAGCGGAAACGGAAACTCCCATTGGCAATGAGTAATACGGCTGCGGCATTGTTGACATTGACGTGCGCGCGAAACCAGACAAAATCGCTGCTCTCAAGTGCCGAATAGCCAAAAATAAAACAAAACAAAAAGTGTTCCAAAATTATCGCCCAGGTAATGGTGCAAGCAAAATAAAGTGTTTAATTTAGTTGTTGTGTTCTTTGTTTTTGCTGTTGCTTAATTACATTTTGAGTGGCGTGAAGTGCGAGTGGGGCGAGCGTGTGAAAAGTGTGCGAAGTGTAAATTCGATGGGCAAATACAAAATGTGTGTGTGTGTGTGTGTGTGTGTGTGTTTAGTGCCGCCAGAACAAATGTTACTAAGCGCGCAACAGGTTGTACAGACTACAACGTCAAATGCCGACGGCTGGGCTTTGGCCGGTAATTGATGAGCATGCGCGACCTACACACAGCAACAACAACAACAACAACACGCCGCAAATTTCACAAAACATAGGCAGTGGCTTTATTCAATCAATAACATCAAAGACAACAAATTATTAGATTAGGACTTGAACTGTCGAAAGTCAAAGTCGCACGCGTCATACATTTTGACAATTGCGCCTACACTGTGGCACCTTTTACACCCGAAAACACTGCCTAACTGACTGAGTTAAGCTGTTCATAAAAGTGATGTCATATTGTTGCCCGAAAATGTGGTTTTGTAACAATCGAATTGTTGACTTTCACAAAAATATGCTAACTGGCTGGTAGCTGCAGCAGCGCTTCGCATTCCATCGAACTGCGAGCGAATAGTTTTGCTATTCCGGCATTGCGATTACTCAGAAGTGGCGCATTTTAAAAGCATTGGTTGGTCAAATATTGTTGTTTGTAGTTGTCAATATTTGCAGCAAATATGCAAATTGTTGATAACACGCGACGCAGAAAGGCTACTTTTTTTCGGTCGGCGCCGCATTGAAGCCAGTTGTGCACATTGAACATTATCGCTGTTTATTGGTCGCACTGCTGTGGTCATAAATAAATAAACCACTTCCAATAACATCCATAAAATTTATTGTAAAATTAAACAAACGCAGCCGAACAACTAAAAACATCAACAATTGTATTCATGGAACAAACTGTTGCACAGTTCGTTCGAATTTTTGCCTATTCGTTATCAAAATATTTTTGCAATCAAATAGTTTCAGGATGAGAGTTTAAAGGATGAGCAGACGACAATGTCACCTCACAACAACAACTTCACGTCATCAGAATTGCTAATGGGAAATATTCAGATTGACTACGCAGGTTAAAAATGTATGTTGAGCATGAATGTTGACTGAGAAGTGGAGGAGAGTTGAAATTATTTTGCTTGATATTCTGATGATAAATCGAAAGGAATTCAGGATTTCAGGAACTCCGACCTTAAAGTCTTTAAAAAAAATTATTAAATAAAATTATTTAAAATTCAAAGTCCATCCCACACTGGACATTCGTTTCACTGACGGAAGACGGAAGATATTCTTCTTTTTATCAGGGACCGTCAATAATTATTATCGCAATATTTTTAATCAAAAAAATCAAGATGAAGGAAGCATTGCAGATATATCATGTAGTGCAATAAAGTGATTGTTTTTGAAAGCAGTTATCAAAAAAGCAATAAAAAAAAATTTCTCGATTTTTATTTTCCGCGCACCGAATAATAATAATTTTTTGATTTTTTTTTTCGATCAGAAAATAAAAATTATTTGTTGTTTTATTTTTTTGATGAAAAATAAAAATTATGCGATGAGTTTTATTTTTCACTTGCAGAATGAGAATTATTTTTCAGTTTTATTTTTTCAACACAAAATAAAAATTACGGGACGAGTTTTTGTTTTTGATTCAAAAATAAGCCTCATGTTGTAAGTTCAATTTTTCAAATTGTATTCTTGTGGCCATTTGGCTGATGTTGTTTTTTATTATTAACGGCATACCTTCCTCTTTATTAAGAAATGAACATCCGATCATTTATCTCAAAAAATGGCATTTTTCTTTGAATACCAAAATAACACCTCTTGTTGGAAACCCTGTATGTTTTGTTTTTATTAAGTTTTTATTCTTATCACTTTCGCTATTTTGTTGCCATATGGCAGCATGCTACTTTGTGGACGTCTGCACCCTCTATGGTTGCAAGAATACAGTTTTTTGTTGGTATTTAGAATAGTTTGAAGTTTTAGGAAAAATACGAAATTAATAAACTGAATATTTAAGTTTAAAGAAGAGAAGTATACAGGTTTTTTTAATAGTATATCTTGACATAGCAAAGGAAGAAGAAGCAAAAAAAATTAGAGAACTTTTTAATTTGACGTTTTCTTTCAATTTAGATACTTTTTTTTTAATTTTGGCTGAAGTAAATGAAGGAATATTCAAATTTTCGTTATGCGTAAAAAGTTTTATGTTTAAGTAATTATTACAGCCACAACGATGTGGTTGCTCTCATAGAAAAACACTCTAAAATACAGGGTCCGAGTATAAAAATTAAAGAATTTCTTATGGAATGTTACTAATATAACAACATAGAAGCCTAAGACGTAAAATTTAAAATTTTAACTTTCCCCAGTAAAACCTGTAGCGAAAGGGTTATAGTCCCCAAACAAAAAATTGCTGGTACAAAATATGGTTTCGAATGGTATTCGGCTCAAAAGTTGTACGCAAACTCCCCCTCCCCCCAAAATGAAATCCTGCGTGCATCACTGTAGTGAAGTTCCTGACGTGTAACTAGAGCCCATACTAGAGAACCTGGTGGAAATTGTTTCTTACTGACTAAACTGCTAAAACTGCCAATCTTACTGTCAATCAGTACTCAAAGACCTAAAGATCGCGCGAGTTTTTTTCAAGGTTGTTCCAGAAAGTGAAATCTGAATTTCAGAGTAGGAAAATTCTTTATGATTTTATAATGGAAAGAGGACCTTCGCCGTATGATTGTAGAAGTTAGATAGCAAAGATAATTTCGTTTTAAGATGTTCCGTCTTCGCTCGTACAAGACGGCACACTTTTATTTTTGATGTTATTTCAATAGATACAAGTCACTATTTTGCCCTGAATAATCTACTGAAAAGCAGAATTCTTTATGATTTAAGGAGTTAGACAGCAAAGATAATTTCGGTTGAACATGTTCCATCTCCACTGGCACCTTTGGCTCTGATGTTATTATAAATAATAGAAATTATTGTCTTGCCGTGTGTGATCTTCTGAAATGAATACTTCTCCTTTCTAAAATAAACGTTCTGAAGATTCTTTATTTCTGAAGAATTAAAGGATTAAAACCATTCACCGCATGTTGAAGGAATTAGATAGCAAATATAACTTTGTATAGACGGAAGAAGAAGAAGACGGAAGTCTTCAGTCGAACAAAACTGCGTGTCTTTGATGTATGTTGCCTTCAGCGCTTCTTTTTTCATGGATCATCTTTCCATCTTTGATTTGAAGCTCATCACGAAACTTCATTGCCTCTACAAATGTCTAAAAATTGTCTGACAAACTGTTCAGGAGAATAACAGACAACAGTTTTTCTGGAATTCTGTTGTCAGCAAATCAAATATTTTGTCGACAAAGTCATTTTGATGCAGACTGCTCACACTGTAATGGCTACAAATCTTTCTGTTGCCCTATGTGATCTTCGAAGACACATAAGCGAGTCTAGCACAGAAGAACTTTCGTATTTTTTTCAGCACTTCTCTGCTGTCATTAATTCCTCTGAGCCTTTAATACAATCAACAGCTAAACCTGAGCAAATCGACAGCTAAGCTTGATGAAATACCTTCAATATGTTCATTTCGCAACTCAACCTCACTCAAATCCACCCATCCATACTGATCACAACTTTTTTTCTGTTCTTTCTATCATTTTTATATACCAATCACAACACCTTTTTCTAATTTTCCCTATTTTTAAGAAATAATAAAGATTTGCATCTTCTCCTCACTATTAGAGCTGGGAAACTATCGATAGTTCGCCCATTCGATATTTTCGATAGTTCGAGTGAAAAATATCGATACTATTGAATAAATAAAAATTGTTTCATATAATTATAATAATAATAATAATAATAATAATAATAATAATAATAATAATAATAAAAATAATAATAATGAAAAATATTTATATTGAAAGCTTTTATCAAGACCCGATATTAAAACTTTGGGTTACTTGAAAAGTACCACGCCCCTCTTCCAATGCTTATGCAATTTACCTGTTTCAATGCTATGAGACTTGTAGTACCGAAATTATTTCATAAAGAAAATTGTTGTAATATGGGCAATGCCACGCCCCTTTGTTCTATGCCTAGGCCATTTTTCCAGTCGAAAGGTGCGAGAATTCGCATAGAATGTCATTCGACTTATAGTTTCAAAATTATCAGAAAATTTTTGTTGCAAAAGCAGTGCCACACCCCTTGTCCCACGCACATGAGATTTCATCACCGGAACAACAGATCTATTGAACAACGTTGTACCAAATTTCAATGCTGTCCCACATATACATACGACGCTATTCAATATGATAGATTTGAGTTATATGGGCGGTGCCACGCCCTCTTGTCCATATACAACAAATAATATCGATAAATCCTCTGCTGGACATACATTGTCATCCATTGTGTCTAAATTTGTGTTTGAACCCCCAATCGATAGTATCGATAACGCTAAAAAAACTATCGATAGTATCGATGGTTTTATTTTGACATCACTATATAGTATCATCATCACACTATAGTATCGATGGTTTTATTTTGACATCACTATCGATAGTTTTTGGCGTTATCGATACTATCGATTGGGGGTTCAAACACAAATTTAGACACAATGGATGACAATGTATGTCCAGCAGAGGGTCACGTCGATAGTGATGTTAAAATAAAACCATCGATATTATCGATAGTTGTACATCTCTATATATAAATTTGTACATATCAAACAACTTTTTGCCACAAAATCCATATTTCCCTGAATATTTTATTTTCCGATTTAATCGGCTGAATGCAGTTTCAGCTAAAATATTCTTGCAATATTTATGTACATAGTCAATTATAACAGAAATGTTTGTAGGTAAACTCTGTACGTTTTCTTCGTAATGTCCAACTTGTGATTACTCGGCATGATACAATATTTATTTTTGTTTTCTTTGATACTTTCATAAATTTCCACATTTTTAATACCGAATCGTGACAATTTTCATAGAACTCAAAACTAATTTAGCTCGGATTGAACTCAAATTATGTGAATGTTGTTTGTTTTTAGTTATTGTTATTGTTGTAGTGGTTTTTTTTTTCAATGCATGTTATACCATTGACAGCCGATAAGATAAGCAATTGAAGAGCAAACGCAACGGCCACAACATCGACAGCGACGGCAATGGCATCGAAATCAGACAGAAATATTGAAAAGTGTGAAATAAAGCGTAGTAAACTCGTCCGGCGAAGGCACCAACCATAAAACAATAACAAAAGTGTGTGTACATACATATCAATAAAAATTCAAAGTAATAAATGAAAATTAAAATCGAAAGCATACACTCGCAGCGTTGACAAAATACGAAAAGATAATACAAATGTTTAAAAGATGAGCAAACTAGCATGAGGAATGAAGCAAGTCAACAACAACAGCAAAAATATTATGAATTTTAAATATGGGCACTCAAATCAAATGAATTAAAGATTTCGAATTTTCGGATTTTACGCACAAACCAAAAAAAAAAAAAATTACAATTACAGCGCAAACCACCTGCGGCTAGCTGCGGAAAATTTACTAGCACACACCCACACACACACACACACGCGCACGCAAAAAATTGATCATGCGAAAACACAGCTGGAAATCTGCACTTGTCAGTTTGTGGGCGTATGAAATAATAATAATATTGTACAACAACAATAACAACACAAGCATTTTAAACCAAACACCGTTACATTGCCTAAAAGTCGAGAATTGAGTGAGCCCGCACAAAGTGTTTTATCATCTTCAGACTTGACATGCTAAGCGCCATCGACATTGTTGTCAACATTTGTTGTTGTTGAATGTATTAGTTGTTGTTGTTTTGGTAGGCGCTATCAAGCAATCACACACATACACAAACACTCACATCAGGCGTCAATTGAATGATAAATGATTTTCAATAAACATATACAAAATTAGGAACAATAAAATAAAACAACAACAACAACAAGCCGACAACAACAGCAGCAGCAGCAGCAACAAATGTGACAATATTAACGCCAACAATGGCCGCAACAACAATGGCCAACACAACATTACAGCCAACGCATTAGTTGCTAGCAAATTCATTGCGCAATTACGACAAGGTGCTGCTTCTTCTTCTTCTTCTTCATTAGCTGCTGTCGACTGCGTGCTGCGCCCTGAATCGTGTTGCTCCTGTTGCTGCCCACAACGAGCGTCTGTTGTGTGTATGTTGAAGGTAAGTGAAGGGTGCAATCAGAATTGCCGCGTTCGGTCTTTTCGGACCAAAATTGTTCAGATGTTTTTACTTTGGTCCGCTGGTCTGCTTAAACGAATTTTGGTCCGTTTTGTAATGTGAACATCTTTTGATTGGTACAAATCATTTAATTAAAAAAAATAAAATTGTAATTTAAAAATGGCTTTAAAGATAACGCAAATTTTTAATTTGGTCGGTTGAGGTCGGATTTGGTCGGAAGTTTGGTCGGAATAAAATGTTTCAAGTGGCAACACTGGCTGCAATATTAAAATGTTTATACAATTTATACACACACACACACACATGTACACATTTAGTTTTGAAAACAATTCAATTGACTGTGATTCAGAATTGCCAACCGCAGCAGCTGGAATTCATTGTTCTGCTCTTAAATTTTTGCTCCTTCCATCGTTGTTCTTCTAGTGTTTTGTGCTCCTTTTATTTTATCTTTCATTTTAATGTAATAATTTTGCAATGAATGTCCAGTGTGTATGTGTGTGTTTGTATGCATAAATTTCTCCGCTTTCTTAACAGTCATAATAGATACAAATGTCTTCTTGTGGCGAAGCGTATTTTTCCTTCACATTACACTGTACAACACAAAAAAAAATAACAAGGTTCTGACAACGGATTCTGGTAGAGGGCGCCAAAAAAAATATACGTGTTTCGGCGTTTTGAAAGTTTTCGTCTGAATTTTTTTTAAGGGGGGGTCAAAGTTTTCCCCTTTTTGCACATTCTTATGGTGAATCGGCGTACGAAAACCATGTAACCTCACATTTTCGGTACATGATATGTTCAGCAATTTAATGTAAAATACTACGAAGAACATTTTTGTGGAGCATTTTAACCCTGTAGCTCCTATTTGTATGGGTCAATTTGACCCTTTTTTCTAAAATGCCAAAAATGTCCTGTAAAACAGGACTTTTTAAGGACAAAATGTACCACGAAAATATTCGCCATAAAATTCTACTATAGGTATCTGAATACATCAAAGCTCAGAAATTAACTTGAACGCCAGAATTAAGCCAAAACTGAAAATATAAGTACCTAAAATATACCATATACCTAAAATTTGAGGTCACATGGTTTTCGTGTGCCGATTCACCATAAGAATGTGCAAAAAGGGGAAAACTTTAACCCCTCCTAAAAAAAATTCAGACGTAAACTTTCAAAACGCCGATACACGTATATTTTTTTTTTGGCCCCCTCTACCAGAATCCTTTGTGAGAACCTTGTTATTTTAAAAAAATTTGATTTTGTTGTGCAGTGTTATTATTCGTGATCATTTTTGCTTTACTTTCTTTGCTTATTCCACACCCTACACTGGAGCGTGTGGGCATATTGAGTTCGTTGCACCCAAAAAAAGCCGTAACCAAGTTGAAGAAGTAAGATTTTGAACATCATCAAGCAAGGGAATCGATTCAGCTATAACCGTTTCTACGTTCAGTCATCCGTCCACCCATCCACACATCCATCTATCCGCCCGTACATTCATCCAACCAGCTGTTGTGCTCCTTTTAGTTTTAATATCGACATGAAAGTTATTGCAGAAAAAAGTGTGATTGTTGACATTTTATACAGAAAAATGCATACAAACCGAGGCGCATCTTCTATGTAGGGCGCTAAAATTTCGCCTGCGGCCACCTGAAACTCTGCTGCTTCTTCTCTTCTGCTTCTTCTTTTACGTCATATGCCAATCATAATTGATAAGCGCCGAGTGTATCGTCAATATGTCGGCGCAGGTTTTCGATAACCGACGCCGCTGTGTGACTGGCTGGTGTTGTCATTGTCACCATTATTTGTTGTTTTTTTATAGGTTCTCACTCACTTTACTCACCGTCTTGTGCACCACTGCTTTTGTTATTTTTTCTACTCATTGTATTTTCTTTATTTTTGATTTGATTTCATTACCTTAGATTTTTTTTTAGATTTGAATTCAATCGAAATAATTTAGCTCGATTGTTAGTGGTTGTTATTGATATTTTGACAGTTGACCGCGGCCGTAGGTCAGTCAGTGTGTGGCGGCCGCAGAATTTATGGTTCGCTGATTGGCGACGTAGATATTTGTGGCGACATAGATAACCCAGGTGCCATTCCACTGAATTGTGTTATGCATGCTGCAGGTCGAAAATGTATGCTTCCAAGAAATTGTATCCATTCACTCACCACAGCGCCGAATTAAGCAATAACACCGTGCGACAGGATTTTTCACACCGAGAAAAATCCATATGTGCGTGAAACTAGAGACCAAATATAGTAATACTGCGTACTCAGTTTTTCATTTCTACATCCTTTGTCCTTTTAAAAGACTTCAGGACTTAACAATTTTGAAGGGGATAAAAATATAAAAATTATAAAAAATACTTAACCTGGTTAGAATATGGCGATATGTATACCAAATGAAAGAGGAAAGGCTTAAAAATTTAAATAACGTTGATTTTTTATCTATTTGTAAAAAAAAGATATGAAAAAGATCCTTTGAAAATTTTAATCCTTTATATCCTTGAAAATTTATATAGAATTTTCTTTAAAAGTAAGTATGTTAAAACCTAAAATCTCCTTGATCACGTGTCAAAATTTCATTACTCTAACTTTATTGGTTCGAAAGTTATTAAAAAAAAGGCGGAAGCTGCAATTCTAATGAAGTACAAAAATTCTAAAAGATACAAAATCAATGAAGCGAGAATAATGACATTTTTACACGTGATCAAGGAGTTTTTTGGTTTTAACATACTTACTTTTCAAGAAAATTCCATATAAATTTTCAAGGATATAAAGGATTAAAATTTTCAAAGGACCTTTTTCGTATCATTTTTTTACAAATAGATAAAACATTAATTTTATTTAAATTTTTGAGCCTTTCCTCTTTCATTTGATTTACATATCGTCATATTCTAACGAGGTTAAGTATTTTTTATATTTTTCCTATATATATATTATATATTTGTCCTTTTAAAAGGACAAAGGATGTAGAAATGAAAAACTGAGTACGCAGTATTACTATATTTGGTCTCTAGTTTCACGCACATATGGATTTTTTCCGGTGTGAAAAATGTTTTTAATTTTTGTCGCACGGTGTAATTAGTGTTGTAGCTGGAATAGCTACAATTCCACTCAAATCTATAATTACCTCAGAATACTTCGGAAAAATTTGAGTGCATTATTGATCACAAATTGAGTGTTATTGAACAACACATTTCTGCCCACAGTGTAAGCTTTTCCATGATAGAACTTATTGTTTAATAGTTGTGATTCAATTCATGAAAATTTCACCTGCTCAACTTCTACCCGGGTAATTGCAACATATTTCGCATTGTTCACGGTGCATTGCATCTTTGCAATTTCAGATTGAGGTGTTTAATTGTTGATGTGCAATTAAACACTCTGACACTTGAATTTATATTTAGACAAAAAGAAACCAAGAATGTTTTTATGTTAAATATTTTTAAAAAAGTTGATCGCTTTTATGAGGTATTTCTACTACAACTGAAGTATTTAATTCATTGTAAATGTGTTAATATAAAATATTATGCTAGAATCTTCTGAAAGTACTCTTCTATTCATAACGCAAAGTTGGGTTCTGCATGATTAATATCGTATATCAGTACAAAATATCAATACTGATTACATTTTGATATCAGATACAAGTATTAATACCGATTACTTTTCGATACTGAGTACAGAATCCGATACTCAATACAAGTACTGATACCTATAACTTTTCGTTGCTAAGTTTAAGCAACCATACAGAGTACTTTTCAATAATGAGTACAAGAAACAATGGTGAGTACTGATATCGATTCGATACAGAGTACTTTTTTATATTGAGTACTTTTTGATAGTGTGAACTTTTCGATTGTGAGCACAAGAACCAATACTCAGCACAAATATCAATACTATATATATTTGAATATCAATTACAAGTATTCATACCGATTACTGAGCACAAGAACAAATGCTCCATACAAGTATTGATACTCATTACTTTTTGAGTACCAGTATGCATACTGAATACATTTTAATACTTAGTATTAAAAATAATGAATTACCTTTCAATACTGAATCAGTTCTTTTGCTCAGTTCTACTCAACACAAATATTGATACTGATTACTATTCGTTACTGAGTACAAGTAACGATACTGGGTACATTTAAATGCTAAAGACAAGTATCGATACTGAACAATGATCCATATCGATCGAGTACTCTTTATTACTGAACACAGGCTCTGGTAATCAGTACGAGTATTGATACTTACTTGTACTTTTCGTTTCTGAGTACAAGTACTGAGTGCATTTTTATGCTCAATAGCTGTAACGATACCGATTACTTTTTTGTACTGAGTACAAGTAACTAGGTACATTTTGATATTTCTTGTTAATACAGAGTACATTTTGGTACCGAGTACAAGTATCGATACGGATCACTATTCGATTCTGAGTACTTTTTGTTGCTGATCATAAGAAAAAATACTCAATATTGTCAGGACTTGCATTGAGTATTGGATTCTGTACTTCGTATTGAAAAGTATCGGTATCACTACTTGTTCTTGATATCAAAATGTATTCAGTACTGATATTTGTATTGAGTATCGGTTCTTGAGCACAAAATCGCAAAGATCTCAGTATCAAAAAGTGCTCAGTGATACTCATTAATTTTTGAAACTGAGTACAAGCAACGGTATTGATTATATTTTGTTACTGAGTAAATGTAACAATACTGATTACTTTTTAACAATCGATACTTTCGATATTTTTCAATCATGAGTAGTTTTCTATACAAATCACAAGGATCGATACTGATTATATCAGCGTTCAAATTGTTTTCTAAAGTCAGTATTAAAAACACATTTTTTAGTGGAAAAAATCCGAGTGAGAGTAATCAAGTGCCGCGCAGTAAACATATACATATGTATTTATATATACATACTTACACATAAATACAATAAGCGCTCCATACGCAAGGATCAATAAGACCTCATTTTGATTTGTCCTTTTTTATGAAAAAAAACTGTAAATTTTGCAATGTTCGAGTATTCGAGGGTATTGGGAGCATTTCTGGTCGATTTCTATATATTGATTTATTTTTTATAATTATCATTTGACGTTTTATATATTGTACCATTGTACACTGTGCTCCTCAGGGAGCAAGCTCCCTTTGCCCTTTGCTTCCCGTTGGGTAAGTATACATATATGAATGTATGTAGGAGTGTTCTGCATGCGTCTTGTCTGTGTGAAATATATTCGTTGTGCATTTGTTTCTCTGCATTTTTGCTATCGCTGTCAGCAACCATGGAGTCGAATGCGCATCTGTTGGCAATCAATGGAATTTCGAGTGTGTTGCGCTGTACATATGTATGTATCTATGTAATGGTGTAAATGGTTGTGATTTTAGCAAAAGTATCGTAGCGATTTTTGTTGTGTTTTATAAAGTGGGCAGCAAAGTTCAACTTAACAGTGGAATTTTCTAATATAAGATACGGGCTGCGTAAATGCATTCAGCTCGAGCGTAATGTAATTTTGTTTAACAAAAATTTAATAAAAATATTGTTTAAATATTACAAGTATTTTTCAATTTAGTTGACTGCAAAAATGCAATCGTAAATAAAACTTTCTGCATTAAATTAGAGAGAATAGAGGAAGAGGTAGTCGAGTGTTTTATTGCCTTACCTGCCTTATTTGCATCAAACATGGGAGGTTGTTGGCATATGAAAAAGTTACAACTACAACTATTAAAAAAATTTTACTACTACAAAGGTAGATTTACAAAGTTAAGTTGACAATTACATATGTCTCGAACGATATTAAAATGTAAAGTCATGGTGAAAAAAGTCTTTTGATTAAATTTAAGTAAAGTCAATTGTTGACGCTTTGATCTTTGGTGTTCTTTCTTGTTTGGAATTAATAGTATCAAATTAAAAAAAATCTCTCAACAGGAGTTGGCTGCACAATTGTTCATATTGTTATGAATAAAAAGTCATTTCGTGTCATAAAGTAATTTCACTTTTTGTTGGTTTTTTCTCTCCTAACTTTTTTTAGTCATAGCGCTATTTGTTAACTTTTAACTTTTTCCATACTTCGTTAGTTACTGGATCGATCCAATTCAACAACATTGTCCGATATAACGAAAATTTCAAGTTATATTGTGCAGCGTCATTGGTAGTTGATTCTTAAAGAAATTGACAGCATTCGACTTATGGATTCTGAATATTTAAAACTACTCAGCACAATTGGTCGATATTGAATCGATACCTACAAAAAATTGTTTTTTAATATTTACTATGAAAACTTCCAACTTTTTCAATTTTATCTGTCCAGCAACATACCCCAATTGAAAAATCCTGATCCTCAGATGATCCTTTCCCACTCACTCCCACACAATATGACGTGCAATCATGCGCTGTGCGACTGTAAAAAGAAAAAAATTTACAGCTCACTGTGTGAACCAGTGTTGCCAGATGAATTTCAAGCAATCCCCCTAAAATGAAGTCCATTTCCCCCTTAAAACTAAAATTTCCCCCAAATTTATAATGCTCACATAAAATGAATATTTCGTGAAAATTGCTCTTTCTATTTGGTACATGATATTAAAAAAATACCCACTAGCCAATATATCTGAACAAGGTGTTGATATAAAAAAATGCAAAAACAAAGCGTAAATTAAAAATGTCTGTAAAATAGTTCCTCCTAAATTTTCCCCCTAAAATATTTATCATAAAATTTTCCTCCAATCCAAACAAATAAATCCCAAATCTAGGGGGAACCCCCTAATCTGGCAACACTGGTGTGAACCAGCAACGCCTGTAAGGGAAAGCGGGCATTAACGAAAAACAACGCAACAAACCCATCTTAGCGAAGTCTCCAACCATACTGCTGTAACCTCCTTTACACAACAGATGGCGCTATGAAGAAGGGAATTTCATAATAAAGTATCTGCCAACAAAGTACAGGTGTCCCTCGTATAACGCGGTGGTTACGTTATAGGAAAATTCCGCGTTATGTGATTCGCGTTATAGAAGACTTAACTTTCATATAAATGTTAGGGTGTTCCAATAAGCTTTTTCCAAAATAAAATAGGTACTAACTCAAAATCAAAATTCATACTTTATTTAAAAAATTAAAAAACATAATAAAAAAAACTGTTTTTTTTTAAATCGCATTATATCGAAAACGCGTTGTAGAAGTACCGCGTTATACGAGGGACACCTGTATTGGTTTTGAAATGGTCAGACTTTTCACCAGACTTCAACATTAATAGAACATATTTGGAAAAATTTAGCAGCAGATTTTATCTAATCATAACCGTTAAAGCCGGTCAAAGTCTCCTTCAAACACTATTTGAAGTAATTTGCAGCAACTGATGCCCAACTAAATCCCAAAAAACCTAAAATTTCAAATTTGTCATCCTTTTTTTTTAGATTATTGCAAGTAAGAGTAACACAGTGTTGCACTCGCAAAGTGTTAAATAGCAATCACCCACAATCGATTTTTTTATAAACCCTAAAAAAAAATATTCAAGCGAGGATGTCGCAATCAAGTATTGCGCACTGTATATAGACACAGGATACATAAATACTTGTACGTGCGTATGTGTGCGTATGTGTGTACGTGTGTGTACAATGCAATAAATGCGACAATGTTAATAATGCTGGGCCCGCTGACGTTCAAACGTTGCCGCATGCTGTGTTCGATTCGATTTACATTCTGTTCCATTCTGGCCACTGTGCCATTGTTTCGTGTACTGTTATGACCTGACAATGTGCGCGCATTTAAATTCACAAAAGGCACATATTTACATCCGCAGGCGTACACAAATATTTGTTTTGTCTATGTGTGTGTCTTTGTGTCTTCCTGTATGCACGCATGGCACCGGTTTATTTTCTTAAGCGTAAATGTAGCCAGAAGACAAGTCAAATTTATGGCGTTTACATATAATCAAAAAAAATAAACCCAAACACAGCCGCTCCAGCTGCTGAGGCCCGCACACACACACACACACACACATACACAGAGGGGAAACGCACAGACAGATATCAACGCCCCAAATGACGCCGACCGCCCATTAAACGTTTATATGCGTCGGCTCGTTTATATGGCCGACAAATCTACGAGCATATTAATTGTTTTATGATCGATATTTTTTTTTGGTCTTCTTGGCGTCACATTAACCCATCGCTGACTGACCCATTTCTCATGTAGGAAGTGTTTGACTTATAACTTGTGGCAATAATTTTTTTGTTTTTATTTATACCCAACTTCCTGATTCAGGTTTCTATGGAAACAAATTTTTGCATCTATGGTAAATTTATCTACCATAAATTAGACCAACAAAACATACAAAGACTTAATAATGCAGCGGTGGGTTAATGTTCTCTGTGCGCCGGCAGCGAACAATAAATACATAAATGCGCGCTAAGCCCTGTGCGAGTGCACACATAAACAAATGTCATGTAAACAAATGTAATTCGACTGGCACAAACCGTATAATCGTGCGCAAATTTATGGCATTGTTGTATTGAATTATGGCCGTTTTCGTGCGGTGTGGCCAAAACGCAGCGTTGGTTGAAATAGGAAAACTCTCGCGGACATAAAATTGTTAATGACTTTTCCAGTACAGTGTCTTTCCTTGTAGACATAAAAAGTTTTTTTACCTCCAAGTTGGTTTTAGTGCATAAACAAAACATGATTAATAAATCATCGATAATATCTTTGAGTTATATCAAATTGGATCTGAAACCTCAAATCAATCACTTCATTACTCTGTCTTTGCATCAAACCATCAGGCAGTTAGTGTTTTATAACAGAATGGTTTGTTATAGGTAACATAAATATTAACTTCCTGTTCTATATAGTTAGTGTTATAGTTTAAGGTGGTCTGAAAAGTTTTCGAACTCATCATGAAGATGGCAGCACTCGTCAACAAAAGGTAGGCAAGTTTTTAAGCACCTTTTGAAAGCACTTTTTGAAAGCTACTCACTGAAAATACAATAACAACTTGGCTAATATGTTTCTTAGTGAGGCCTAATTTGGCCTAAATGTGATCCAAATCGATAGTTGTCACTTCTGGCTGTCTACTATGTCACACTTATTGGCCAAAATTACAGGATGGCGCAAAAGTCATCACCTTATCGACAGATGCTATAACTTGGCAAAAGATGACGGCAAAAAAAAAAAAAAAATTTGCTTTGACATTCATTCATTCACTCATTCATTCATTCATTCATTCACTCATTCATTCATTCATTTAGTCATACATTCATTCATTCACTCATTCATACATTCATTTATTCATTCATTCATTCAATCATTCATTCAATCACTCATTCATTCATTCATTCATTCATTCACTCATTCATTCATTCATTCAATCATTCATTCATTTATTCATTCGTTCATGCATTCATTCATTCATTCCTTTTTCATTCATTCATTTATTTTTCATTCATTCATTTTTCATTCATTCATTCATTTATTCATACATTCATTCATTCATTCACTCATTCATTCTTTCATTCATTCATCCACTCATTCATTCATTCATTCATTCACTCATTCATTCACTCATTCATTCATTCATTCACTCATTCATTCATTCATTCATTCACTCATTCATTCATTCATTCACTCACCCACTCTTTCATTCATTCATTCATTCATTCACTCATTCATTCATTCATTCATTCGAACATACATTCATTCATAAACAAATTAGAGCCAACAACAACTTTTGCGCCATCCTGTATATCACTCAGCTGTCCAACTATGTCATTTCAAACTATGATATAATTTAGATTCACACACACTGTGATATTTTTAAATCTTTGTGCTAATAAGATGTTTATTGATAATCTGTCACAAATATTTGTACAATATTTCAGACTATTTTGGACCAAAGTGTCACACGTTATGGTTCTAACGCACTAAAGTATAGAAAAAAGTGTCAAGTTGTATTGCATCAACCAGCTACATAATCTTATATATTTGTGACAACGTGTCACAAATTTTTTGTTACCCCTTAAACACAGAAAATTGATTTGCATTGCAAATATTCAACATCTTGAAATTCTCATCAAAAAATCTTGGATAGTAATTTATCGTAGTTCTGTGACAAAGTGTCACACAACTTCTACATTATAAGAAAATTACAAAATAGTCCTATTAGCTTAAATAACAAATACCGGCAATGCGTCATTGTTTGTGTGGCATGTTGTTGTGACATTTAAATTAATTTTTTACAACAACAATTGTTGTTTACCTTTTACTTATCTTGAGATAATCAATAGCCAGCTTTATTATTAAAACAAAAAAAATAAAAAAATATATTTCTTGAAAAAATTAAAAAATTATCAGATTAGATTAAAACACAAACATATTTCCACTTTCGAAGAAAACATTCTGACGCGAAATAGAAATTTTTAATATCGTAGAATTAATTCAAATATTAAACAAAAATAAACAAATTTTCCCTTGGCAACTGTTTGAATATTTTGCCTAAATCAACTTTCGCAACATTCCATTGATTGCTGTCTATACTCATTTCATAATTCCTTGCCTCGATTCAGACAAAATAAACCACATTTGCATTGTGTTTTATGACAAGTTTTTTACTTTCATTTTTATTTGCATTACTTAATGCAAACTTTATCAGAAGCCGGGGGCAATGATTTCCCTGGCATTAAATAACAACTCTCACGCTCTGTCTCTCGTTCCCTCTCGGCAAATGGTAACAACAAGAAAGCTCTCTCAACAAAAACCACACGCACTTTCGCACCCAAAACTACTCGTTGCACACTTGTTGTTATCATTTAAATCGGAACAGCTGTTCGATGACGTCACGGCCGCCAAACAATAACAAAATTGACAAACATAAATACACACTTTGCCGAACGTTGTGGCTGCACAGCACGACAATCATGAGGCCACCGATACAGACGCAACCGAACACACAAACACACACACGCACATGCATGAAGCAGCATTGGCAACGCATCACAAACAGTCTCCCTTTCAGTTTCACTGCGTTCGTGCGGCATTGCGGAACTTTACAATTTGCTAAGCAAATACAAAATAAAACACAGACAGATACAGTTATAGCGTTGCCTGGCAATCAACCATCGAATTCGCCCTCAAAGCAGTAAACTGCGGAACGCAAAAATTACTGCTACTGTAAAACGGCAGCGTGCAGCATTTTCAAATATCACTCATACGCCCCGTGTGTGCATCGTTTGGCGCCTAACAAAATCAAATCTTCTGCAAATTTCTTCGCCAGAAGTAATGAAAGTTGATAGTTGAATCAGCTCGCAGCTGATGCAGCAAAGTGCAAACCATATTTGGAATTCGAAAAGCCTAAATAACGCACCAAGAGTGCACAATTGAAACGTAATATTTGTGCTATGATATAATATATGCAAATTATTAAGCTTTACTAAGTGATACAAAAACAAATAAAAACCGTTGTTCATAAATTATTCACAATTTGGATATCGTGTACAATTTAATTAATTAAAATTGTATAAACTTTAAAGTGAAAAATGTGGAGCCGTAATTGCGGTTCCACATAATTTATGACGCACATTTGGCGGCCAAGCTACAAATGCTCTAAAATGTACTAAGTGAAATAAATCAATTGAAATTTGTGAAAGCACACACAAGTAGATCGATCGTACTTAATGGTGAGTAATGCTAAAAATATAAACTTGTAGCATGCTGTGAATAATGGCAAACACAATTTTATTTGCAGTTGGCAAAGTTCAATGATGCCACTTGAATGCCTTTCGATAATTTTTATGACATAGTGAGGTATGCTGCAAAACAATACGCGATGTCAGAATAATGTATTCTTCTTCCTGTTATTGTAATGTATTTTCTATGAAAGTTTTAATAGAATAATATTCTTGAAATATTTAGAGAGTTTTGAAAGAGTGTTTGTGTAAACTTTTAATAGCAAATTCCTTTAAATAATAACTAAAAGTTGTATTTGTCTAAACCAGTAATGACCAGTAATGACCGAGTAGCGAGTAGCTGTGACACAAAGCAGCGTCCTTTCGAGCGCAGTTTCAGTGTCGTTTCAGACTTCATGCGAACGTTAGGCTCGTTTATTGCGCATTTGCCCGCATTTTTGCATACTGAGTAGTTTTTGTGCATCCTTTTTTATAAAATTTATGACACACAAACATTTTAAAGTCTTGCTACAGATAAAATGTTATAAAGATTTTTTTATCGAATTAATATATTAAAGCTAATTAATTGAGACCCAAATTTTTTTCAGTGCTTTCTACGCATACAGTATCAAAATGCTTTGCTGCGTTAGTGCCCATCACTGGTGTAAACTATCGACAGCTGAATTCCAATTGAATGTTTCTAGATAACCCAACGATACAGTTGAATATGCTTTGATAAAATTGTAGCTGCAATAAAATGCTGGTTTCAGGTTGCCAACGAATTTGATGTTTGTGAAAATTGTTAAGCGTAAATTTACAAAACATTTAGTGCAATTTGAATTAGCGGGAACATGTGCTTCTTGAAATTAGAAGCGAAACTACTGATTTAACTTCAATTGTAATTTGAATTAAAATTCATTTAAAGTGTGAAATTTCATATTTTGATTGGTTAGCAGTTTCACGTTTCACTCGAAATGTATTCGTACACAATTTAACAGAGCCCAAGCACCAGAAGTGACGCATTCTCTCGAAGTGGCTTTTATTTACTTTTTTCTACAGAAACTACTAAATTTGTTTCCACACATGGCCACAAGTCAACAAGTCAGGGCGAACAACAGACAGAACGAAAGACTGAAACGATAAAAGGGAAGCTGAAACTTTTTGAAACCAGAAGAATATAAAAGTGGACAGTCGGATCAACAAGCAGACAGGTATACAAACGGACAAATGGACAGTCCAACCAATAGACGAACACGTAGATGAACAAGAAGGCGAACAGATAGACGAAGGAGAACAGATAGACGAACAGATAGACGAATAGATAGTTGAACAGATAGATGAACAGTTAGACGAACAGATAGATGAACAGATAGATAAACAAGGAGACGAAAAGATAGACGAACAGACAGATGAACAGATAGACGAACAGATAGACGAATAGATAAATGATAAGATAAATTAACAGCTAGATGAACAGATAGATGAACCAACGAGAAGGCGAACAGTTAGATAAGGAGAAAAACAGATAGACGAACAGATAGACTAATAGATAGACGAACAAATAGACGAATAGATAAACGAACAGTAGATGAACATATAGACAAACTACGAGACGAACAGATAGACGGTTAAATAGACGAATAGATAAATGAACAGATAGATGAACAGATAAACGAATAGATATACGAAAAGATAAATTAATAGATAGGTGAACAGACATACGAACGAAGAGGCGAACAGTTAGACAAACAAGGAGTAGAATAGATAGACAATTAGATAGATGAACAGATAGACGAACAGATAGATGAACATATAGACGAATGATATGCAAACAAGGAGACGAACAGATAGACGATTAGATAAACGAAAAGATAAATGAACAGATAGACGAATAGATATACGAACGAAGAGGCGAACAGTTAGACAAACAAGGAGTAGAATAGATAGACGAACAAATAGACGAAGTTGGAGACGAACAGATATAGGAACAAGGAAACGAACAGATATATTCGCAGATAAACGAACAAGGAGACGAACAGATAGACGAATAGATAGGCAAACAGATAGATGGAGAAGAGATAGATGAACTAATAGACGAACAGATAGACGAAGAAGGAGATGAATAAATAGACGAACAGGTAGATGAACAGATAGACGAATAGATATACGAATAGATAAACGAAAAGATAAATTAACAGATAGATAAACAGATATACGAACAAGGAGACGAACAGAGAGACGTGCACATACATGAACAGGTAGACGAACAAAGAGATGAGCAAGGAAATGAGCAGATAAACCAATAGATA
The DNA here is from genome assembly GCA_964056695.1 of Melieria picta. Taxonomy (NCBI): domain Eukaryota; kingdom Metazoa; phylum Arthropoda; class Insecta; order Diptera; family Ulidiidae; genus Melieria; species Melieria picta. The sequence goes on along the minus strand of OZ057399.1, from coordinate 128,763,922 downwards.
AACGAACATATAGATGAACAGATAGACGAACAAGGAAACGAACAGACAGACGAACAGATAAATTAGCAGATAAATGAACAAGGCGACGAACAGATAGACGAACCAATAAATGAACAGATAAACGCAAAAACAAACGGACTGATTGCCAAACTTGATTTTTTCGTATCTTTTTACTAGCTAACCCTGATCGCTTCTATTGATCTCGCCCGCTTTCAAATCCCATATTTCAAATCCCATACCAAAGTAAGTACACCGAAAGATTTCAGTGCAGGGGGGCCCAATGCCACGATTCCAGTAAAACTATTTGACTTTTTTTTTGTGACAAGTTCAGGTCTGTGTGCGCTTCATGTCACATTTTCCACGAATCGCCTCACCCTGAACTAATGACTGCGTTCTCAATGCCAATTTTATGACACGCTCATAACTTCAAAGCGCTACATTGACCCCTCCCTCCCCGCTTCTCTTTGCTCACTCTTAAAAATCAACAGCAATCATAACAACAACAGACAACCAGCGCTTGTCGAAAGACGGCGGTGTGAAATTTTAATCAATTGATAACCAACCAATAACGTTTGTCATTGTCTTTGTTGTTGTTATTTTTATCATACACAAACACACCTCCATATATATACCTACTATGTTATTTTTTTGCGCTGCATAAACGTTGCCTTCTGGCAAACCTTATCGCGCCGTAAATGTGTCGCCAAGTTTTTATGTCTGGGCGCAGATTGCTGGTGTGTTGCTATGTTTTTGGCCGCCACTGCAGCGCCAGCAATTCTTATCGTTGTCACAGCGGGCCAGTTTTCAATAATTTACTATACTTTTGTTCAATATTTTGCTATTAATTTTTCATACTAAATATTTGTGTATATCAGCCAATTGCTTCAAAATTATAAAAATAAAAATAAAGTAGGTATGTTTAATTGTTGCTTAATCTTACGATCTCGTTGTTGTTGCCCCTCTTTGGTTCACACTAGCAGTGAAAAGCACCAAAAACATTTGAAGTTTGTAGGCGACTGAAAAAAATTTCCGCAACGCAGGTACTTCCCCGAGTCTGCGGCAACTGTCACACACTCACAATCGCAACGACAATGCAACAAATCCGTCTTAAGCTGTAGTGAACTGTTTCATGGAAATCGCAATGTGTAAGTTTGCGAACGATTCCCACCAATAACTGCCTCGTTCTGGTATATTTTTCTTCGTTTAACATAAACCCACCTCTGCATCCCCCCGCAATGTAGTTTACACCATTCTTTGAATGATTTTGAAGAACAATTTGACTTGAGCTGAATATCGAACTTGAAATATGAATATCTTGCTTTCTTTTCTGAATATTAATAACGAAAATGTTAGAACAACTTGGTTACAAAAAAAAATTGTATAACTGTAGATCGAGCAGCAACTGCCCCAGACACGGCGTCCATCCCAGAACCATTTTGTTCCTCACAATTGGAAGAGTTCCGTTCCTCCAATGTTATCGAGGAATTTTCTAGTTTTTCTTAGATTAATGTCAAACTATTTCGTTGTATGTATAAATTCACTGCCCAGCGCTTTCTTGCATTTAGAAACAGAATCTTCCTGCAAAATCTACAGAATTCACCATCCCAGTCGAGCCTTATCCATGTTTATCATAATTTGCAAGGATCTCTTAGGATTCCTGTCATAAGTACTCTCAGAAAGTTCTTGGACTTTCTTTCAGGATGTTTTTAAAATAATAATTTGAGACTGTATCGCTAGCATAATGTGCATGAAACACAAATACAACTATTTAATTTTCAACATAGCCGGAGTTATGGAAATTTGTCTCAACTACGTAAAAGATACACAGGTAATTTTTTTTTGTAGAGTAAACCCTGAAAGCCGTATGGTAGAGTGAGACTTCTACCCAGTAAGACCTCCTCACTGTCAGCCGTTACTCCTCCCGGAGCCAGCGTAGATATTACGTCGGAAGAATATGCACAGGTCTTCCTCTGTCTTCTCTTCAAGTCCAATTCCAGTAAAAAGATTTCGATTCCAGATGAAGATCTACAATGCCACATGAACAAATTGAACAATCATGACTGAACACCAGTATGGAGTTTCTAGCTTGTTTTAAGATGGTGAAAATTTTCTCATCTCATTTACATCAATCATCATACATCAATCTTCATTCATCAATCATCAGCAATCAATCATCATGCATCAACCGTCATTCATCAATCATCATTCATGAATCATCATGCATCAATCGTCATTCATAAGTCATCACTCATCATTCATCATACATCAATCATCATTCATCAATCATCATCATAAATCACTCATCATTCTTCTATCACCATACATCAATCACTACTTATCAATCATCAATCAACATGCATCAATCGCCATACACCAGTCATTAATCATCAATCATTATACATCAATCTTCATTCATCAATTATCAGTCATCAATCATCATACATCAATCTTAATTCATCAATCTTCATTCATCAATCATCATACATCAATCATCATACATCAATCTTAATTCATTAATCATCATACATCAATCACCACTCATCAATCATCAATCACCATACATCAATCATCATTATTCATCTCAATTTCCCCTTTCATCTCAACTCAAAATATGTTTAGCAATATTGTTCTCATTTTGGCAGCTGGCAAAACCTTTTTCGTATACACTAACAGGTTAAGTATTTGAGTAGCAGCACGTTGATTAAATAAAAAGGTTAGACTTTGCTTGCGAAATTGTTGCCATAAATTCGTAAATAAATCGTTGTCAGACACGTTGTTTGATAACAAAGCCAAATGTCAGATAATCATAACTTCAAGTGCTTAGGATTTGTTAAAAATCTGTCGACAACATTTACTGAAAACTCTTTTGGAAAGTGTAAAGCTTTTAGAGTCGGTTTTAAGTAAAATAATTCCAAAACTGCTCGTTAGGCAAACCTTTGTACAAATCTCTGCTAGCTGCAGCCTTTCCTCCAGTTCTGGTTCTCTGTTTCAGATTTTCGCTCATACATCTTTCTCTCAGTGTAATTGTTGCTAAAACGTTTAGGATATCTTAACATGTTGGCTATAAAATTCAATTCTCTTACTATCGTTAGAAGTTTAAATCGCTGTTTCCCCCACAGAGTGACCGCCCCTGTAATTTCCCTCTCCGCCTTTTAGCAGGCGCCAACTTAAGCCAATGACTCTCTACCTTACGTATTGTGTATACATTTTTTTTATTTGCTACAGTAGCTTTAGGGCAAATATCAAATTAACAACTATCAAATTATAAAACCATAACTTATCTCCCACACTCGTGCACTCAGTCTATGAATATTTGTGCCCGCTCTCGCTAATAGAACTTCTCAGTCTCATGATTCAACTTTTCGTTATAAAACCCTACAACTCAACTTTGTATTTGTGCAAAATTTAACAGAATTTCTATTAATATTTTTTTATTCACCACATAATGCTTTTAAATATCATAACAAGCAACAACAAAAACAGCCACCAACTTGTCCATTTATCGTTTTCACATTCGGCCGCTTGCTGTTGATTTATTAATTTTGTTTCTCGCGCCAAAGTTTGCCAACAACAAATACCGAATGAATGGCAAAAGTGTAAAGCAATGTCAAGGAAGAGTGCTTAAGGCGGCCCATGTCGACTTGGTTCGGTGCTACACAAAAGCCAATGTTTTTTTAGTGAATTGTTTTCTAGTTGTGTGGAAGAAAATTGTTGTATCTGTGGTCTGTAACTTGTGAAATGTTTCATCAAAAAGCTGCAGTGTGTGTGAAAGTTGAATTTGATTAAATGGGAATTGAATTGAGTTCAATGGGCTCAACAATGTTTGGAAAACATACAACTTCTCCTTTCCTTTTCTCTTAAAACGCCTACCAAAACCTTTTACTGATATGTCAAAAAAAAAAATATCACTGAAAAGCTTACAAAACAAACATGGCAAAATCAATTTTCTTTCCCCCTTCACCCCTTCTGGGCGTCGCCCAAGTGAGTAGACGCCAGCACTTTAGTGCAGCATGCGACAGTGGCCGAACGTAGCACTCGTGCTCAATTGTATTTGTACTATTTAAATACACATATCACATTTAAAACCACGCACGGCTGTATGTCTGTGTGCATGTATGTGTGTATATAGCATTTATGTCTTATCTACACGTGCAAAGTGCTTTTATTTATTCTACTAATGTGGCTTAATTGTCGCCACGCAAATCACATTGTTTAAAAATGTATAAATAGGCAAAAGTTTTAGACGCTTTCGCTTAGAGCAAAAGACAAAAAATTCTTTCGAATGTTGACTTTCATGAAAATATCCACAGAATTGTTTGCATGTTTGTTTGTTTGTTTGTATGTATGATTTGCATAAAATGTTGCTTGTACGGTTTTGCTGTCCAGTGATCTGCACTGACCTCAGACAAAAGCCATGCAATGCATTCTTTCATAAACATTTAGAAACTCTACAAAAATATACAAAATAATCTTCATTTAAACTGATCTTAAGACCTCTTGGCATTAAAAGCCAACCATAGTGTTAGCGTTCATATGAAGGGATTTGTGTTTGTTTGGGTTCATGTGTACTAGTTAGAGCAGAAGTTAAGTATTTCTTCAATGGAATCAACACACTTACGAGTATGGTCACACTCAAAATGTTGGCAATACCACTGAACTCAGTTTATTGTTTTTAAAACGTTAGTGATAACAATTGTGACTAACAACTGATCCGAAAACATTTGTTACGTCACTATAGACAGTGAACAGCTCAAGCAGCTTTGCAAGTAGTTGAAAATGTTTCTTGGAAAGTTGATTGTACCGAAGGCGGTCGGTTGCCGTCATAGCATCTTTGAACTATTTCGAAGACATTAATGTTATCTCTGAAGACTGAAGACTTTACTGCTCTGGACGCGTTTATGGTTATATAACAGATACTCGATGACACTGAAGTCGTGAATACGAGAATATGATTAAAAAACGGTTGATTCTACTGAAGACAGTGGAGTGCCTTGGCATGCGTTCTATTCTAAAAAGCAAAGGTTACTCCGAAGACGTATCTCTGAAGATATGTTTAAAGTAAGTTTCATTGCTCAGAATACTGATCATTCTACTGGAGATGGCTGATGGCTTCGACGTCAATGACTATCGATTACTCCGAAGACGTATCTTCGAAGATAGCTTATTGCTTTGAAGAAGTTTGAAGTATTTTCAAAGTCAGTTTCATTGCTCTGAAGTTGTTTAGCATTTAGCTGGTAAACAACTGATTCTACTTGGGATGGTTGATTTCTTTGACCTTCATTATGTTCTCAATGACAATTGATTACTTCGAAAATGTATCTTTGAATATAGTTAAGATAGTTTATTGGTCTAAAGAAGTTTGAAGTATTTTTAAAGTCAGTTTCATTGCTCTTGAATCGTTGAGAATACGACAAGAAAACAGTTCCTTCTACCAAAGACAATTAAACGGCCATTCTATTTTGAACTTTCAGAACTTTGAAATAGAATAAAATTTAGATGTATGAATCTACAGACTGAAATCCAAAACATTTACACTATGATCAATAAGTTTTTTAGGTCGGTAGGACCGTAACTGACATCTGTGTCAAATTTTGAGCGGGATTGCATCATTATTTTTTGTTTGGCAGCTGTTAGCGTCAGTCAACTTTTTGTACTTCGTCGCATTTTACAATGGATAATTTTGTTGATCAACGTATTTGTTTGAAATTTTTTCTTAACCCATTTTCGGCCGCTGGTCGATTTTTCGACCAGCCACTTTGAAGGAGAGTAGCTCTGCACTTAGACATATATCTTTGAACTTTTGTTGCATAAAATAGCTTTGGGCTTTTGGCAACCCCTCGAAATAATAATTTTTTTTAAAAAAGATAAATTTAGAAATGTTGGCGAAGGCACGAAAAAAAGCATTTTTTTAGTCATATTTTGATTTCTTTTCAAATTATTGATTTATTATTGATTATTTACGAAGCCTAAAGACCAAATTACCACAATCAATTGATATCCATAAGATTATGAAAATATTTTTACCTCTCAGCACCGCGCACTTTTCAGTGGTCGAAATATCGACCATTGGCCAGAAGTCGTCATGTTTGTACATATGTAAGCCAACATTTGTTTGTTTTCATGCTTGATTATTATTGGACTAAAACTATATACATCGATATTTGTTTTTATTTGAAATTCAATTTTTATTAATTTATTAAAAAAAATTTGTAAAAAAAAAACACAAAAAAAATCCAAAAATATTCTTGATTAAGGTCCTAAATGTAAGTCCTTAAAAGGAATTAGAAAAATATTGGCTATTTCTGGTAGCGGCCGAAAATGGGTTAAGAACGAAATTTCTTATGCCAATGCGCTTAAAATGTTGCAGAAAGCATTTGGGGAGTCTGCTCTATCAAGAACCAGAGCGTTCGAGTGGTATAAAATGTTCAAAAGTGGTCGTGAAGTGGTCGAAGACTTTCCTCGTTCTGGACGTCCTTCAACATCGAATACCGACGAAAATGTTGAAATTGTGAAGAAAATCGTGCTTGAAAATCGTCATGTGAGCCTCAGAGAGATTTCTAAGGATCTTAACATCTCTTATGGAAGCGCACAACACATTGTTGTCGATATTTTGCGCATGAAACGCGTCGCCGCACGGCTTGTTCCTCAAGACTTGAATTTCGTCCAAAAAGATCATCGAAAGCAAGTGGGTGAAGACGATTATTTGAACAAACACAGTGTGAATATCATCGATCAGGCTCCCTATTCTCCAGATATGGCACTATGTGACTTTTTCCTGTTCTCCCGACTCAAGTTACCGCTTCGTGGAAAGAGATTTGAGTCCATAGAGGTCATAAAAGAAAATGCGACGCGAGAGCTGAAGGCCATACCTGCTTCGGCTTACCAGAAGTGCATGGACGATTGGATTAAGCGTTGGCATATGTGTATTGCTTCAGATGGGGCTTATTTTGAAGGGGATAAAATAAATTTACCAGAAGAATAAAACAATTTTGTTTTTTTGACACAGTCCCGGTACTTATTGATCATAGTGTATACTAATATTCGTTTTTTGTGACTGAATTGTTATACAGTCGTGTCTGGATATAGTGAACTAATTATTTCAAGGCCTGTTCACAGTATTGAGGTTGTTCACTATATCAAGGTTAACATTTTTGTTCAAAAACTCGTTTTATTTGCTCAAAACACACTTTTTGCTTTTTGCTTGAAATTGCTTTCAAAATTTTGTTCATGATTTAGAGGCTCCATGTCAAAATTTGGGTGTTCGCTATATCGAGGTGTTCACTATACCCAGACACGACTGTATTGATATATGTACATAATTACTTTTTTTGTTTTCATAATAAATACAAAACATGCATATTGGGACTTTTTAATACATCCCTCATCAATGAATTTAAGGGGAAAACAGGTTTTTCACAGAAAATTATCTCCTCTAGAAACTTATTAAAAATAATTAGTTTCGATAGGTAAAATAATGAAAGTATGTATATACATGGTATAAAAATGTTGGATCACTTGATGACACTTTTTTTTCGGCTGTGACACTTTTTTTGAGACTTTTTAAAATTTTGCAGCGGCAACACTGATCGCTGCCAAGCAAAAGCAAAATTGTGTTCGCTCACTTTACATGCGTTGAAGTCAGTGGCGCAGGCAGGACTTCTTTTTGGAGAGATATTTCACTACTAATTTTTGTATTTGAGGGGGTTTGAATCCCCAAACGTTCCGGTCCCGTGTGTGCTACTGATTAAAACAATCAACCACCAAAAAAATCAACACAAGAGCACATAGAGATCACACGCATATTCACATCTCTGCCGACTGCAAGCAGAGAGAGTTGCTTGCGTGGCTTCATCGTTGTTCTCCGGATGTGGCACTGCTGTAAAAACCACTCTCATGTGGCTTTATTGAAAAAGCCACGGCAAATTTTTGAAGCACCACTGATTTGTATGAACGTAAGACGTCTTATAGTTTAATTGTCGTTGCTTCTACTATGGATGGTTGATTGCTTTGACCTTCATAGTTTTCTCAATGACAATCGATTACTTCGACGACGTATCTCTGAAGATAGTTCATTACTTTGAAGAACTTTAAAATATTTTTAAAGACAGTTTCATTGCTCTGAAGTTGTTTAGCATTTAGCTGGAAAACAACTGATTCTACTATGGATGGTTGATTGCTTCGACCTTCATTGTGTTCTCAATGACAATCTATCATTCCGAAGACGTGTCTTCGAAGATAGTTTATTGTTCTGAAGAAGTTTGAAGTATTTTTAAAGTCAGTTTCATTGCTCTGAAATCGTTGAGAATATGACCAGAAATCAGTTCATTCTACTAGAGATGGTGGATTGTCTTGACCTTCATTGTTTTCTGAATTACAATCGATTATTTCGAAGACAGTTTATTGATCTGAAGCTTTTAGTGGTATTATTGAAGACAATCGATTGCTGTGAAGAAGTTGTAAGACAGTTTATGGCTCTACTAAAGACGATTGATTACTTAGACCATCATTGTTTCCTCATACAAAATATATTGCTCCAAAGACGTATATCTGAGAACAGTCTCATGTTCTGAAGCTGTTAATGGTTCAACGAAGAGAGACGATTACTCTGAAATATTTGCAAGTCTTTTCAAAGCTAGTTTATGGGTCCGAAAAGGCTCATTGTAACCCAGTCAGGCGCACAGGGAGAATTTGGCGTAAGATTGGATGTTAGAAGATGTTTAAATTTTACTGAAAATGTACCAAAGATGGCTCGGAAAACATACATTTTATCACAGACCACAGTTTCAAAGCCAGTTTTAACCAGTCAAAATCACCCAGTCACCCCTTGCCTACCCCTTTTCTGCACGCCGCTGTCTGTCCATATATTTGTTCGTTTACTCTCGGTTATTTATTTACCAAACAAATGGCTACGTCGCATCTTAAAAAAATAGCTTTTCGCACATTTGGCTGTTTTCTCGCCAGCTGTGACATTTTTAGTGGCCGGCATGGCGTTGTCTGCGCGCTTTCTCCACACAGATCAACATGCAAAGACGTACACTCTGACTGAGAAAATACTAGCTGCGATATTTGTTTACGCTTTATGGACGCGCGATAAAAATTTCGAGATAATTTCATAAGATATGACAGACGAATTTGAAATGCGTTTGAGTGATGAGCAGCGGTGCGCACAAGTTTTGCTCAGATTTCTACACAGCGCCACGGCCAGTTCGCAGCTGCCAGTGATGGGGTCCGCAAGTTGTGCCCAAAGTGCTCAAAATCCGCGCCAACAACAATAAGTCCGTTGCTGTAGCCGTCGAATCAAATCGCGTCGAATCGCAAGCAATCCGCTTCACAACAACTCCAACTGTGATAAGTCCAGCCAAAGTCAACAAAATGCACTTTAATCTCTGTAAAAACTCGGTGGGCGTGTTCAAGCCTGAATTTCGAACGCAGCTACTGGTGTCAATGAGCGGTAAACAACAAATTACGTGCAAATTACGTAGCAATGCGTGTCGGCTGCTGTAGACAGTGTGGCAACTTGGGCGTAAAATTAAAATCATGTATTGTAATGTTCTCAAGAAAACAAACACAGACGGAAAAAGCCAAAGGAGCCGCTCCGGGCATGTTGCGCAACGCTTTAGCTCCCGCTGGGCGCTGCCAGGCAACAGCTCGGCAACCCAGCAGCACCTCTTCCAATGAGATTCGATGCGCATAATGAGCGCACAAACAATCGACGACGCAGTTGTTTTCCAATTAAAACGTCACTTCAGTTGCTGCCATTCGGTATGTTGTCGATTTTTTGAGCAGCTGACACGCATTGGCTACGCTACGCCGCCGTCGCCAAAATGGATGCACTGAAGAGTGCCTTATCGCTGTACGAGTTATGCGCTCACACCATTTTCCAACTTGTCTCTCCTAGTTACCATAATCACATTTTGCCATGGCATCGGTCTCGGCTGGTTTACGCCGATGCTGGCGAAGCTGCAGTCGGCCGAGGAGACGCCGCTGAGCTTCACCGCCGACGTCGAGCAGGGCTCGTGGATGGGTGCGCTGGTGTGTGTGGGCGGCCTGACGGGCAACCTTCTGTTCGGCACTTTGCTGGATCGCATCGGTCGCAAGGCCTGTCTCTTCTGTCTCGCCGTGCCGCATTTGGTGAGTTGTTTTGCTGTCCGAAAAATAAAAACATGAAAACAACAACAACAAGTCAAAAACATAATCAAATTATGCATTCACCAGTGCTTTTGGACGCTCGTTTACACAGCCCGCTCCATGCAGTATCTGTATGTGGCGCGTTTCTGCGGCGGCCTCACCGGGGGCGGCACCTATGTGGTCCTACCGATTTTCATTGGAGAAATTGCCGATCCGACGTTAGTATAATATAGAAAGATTATGTGCCAACTGCATGGATTGAGTTTCAATAGAGAGAAAGATTGAGCAACAGAGCGACAGAGTTGCCAAGTTGACAAAACTTGATGAAGTTCTTTTGGTGCTGTAGACAAGGAATAGTGCAATGATAAAGTTTAAGCTTCAATCTGGAGCTATTACAGCTCAACGGTGTTCTTAATGCAAGTCTTTAGCTGCCAGGCCAATTTGTCCATACACCAACCTAACCTAGTAGCCTCTGTCCAATACAAAACCTACATAGTACCCATCTAACCTCCTAACCTAACTTGACAAGTGAAAACCCATCAAATGTACAAATACATAGAAAGTGCCAAATTCTGAGCTGACCAGTGAACAGAACCAGCGACTTAACTATTATAAGTTTTTTAAGAAAATAATTGCAATGTAACTATTGCAATGCAACATAAATTTTATTTATTGATTATAATTATTATTTGCGACAGTTAATTTTTACGTTGCATAATAACTGTTATGAGAAATAAATATTTTTTTCATTCTGAATAATTATTATTTTGGGATTTTTTTTGTTTACGTTGCATCATAACTTTTATTTATGATTTTTTTTATTTACGTTACCGATAACTATTATTTTGAGAAAATTTTGTTGACGTTGCTTCATAACTTTTATTTATGAATTTTTTATTTACGTTATCGATAACTATTATTTGAAAGACAATTTTTTTAACGTAGCCTCATAACTTTTATGAAAGAAAATTTTTTTATTTACGTTGCCTTACCACATTTTGAGTATGAATTGATTTTTAATTGTTTTGTTGTTGGTGGAAATAAGGTTTCTGCAGTTAATTTGCGTTTGTCAATTTAAAACAATTAAAAATTAATTCATATCCACTACATTTTGGATATGAATTAATTTTTAATTGTTTTAAATTCAAATTCAACGTAAAAAATTTTGTTTTCAAAATAATAGTTATCGGCAACGTAAATGAAAAAATCATAAATAAAAGTTATGCAGCAACGTAAAAAAAATTTCTGAAAATAATAGTTATCGGTAACGTAAATTAAAAAAATCATAAATAAAAGTTATGAAGCAATGTAAAAAAAAAAATTCCAAAATAATAATTATCGACAACGAAAAATATACTTGTTACTTATAAGAGTTATTATGCAACTCAAAAATATTTATTACATTATAATAGTTATAGGCGACGTGAAAAATTTTTTATTGGGAATAATTATTATAAATCAATAATTATAGAAATTTCTTAAATTAGGGCAATTTTTTCATTCCCAAAAATATGGATAATAATTATTTTAGGTCTCTGAACAGAACCACTCACTTTACTTAATCAACTATTTTGTTATCCAGAACCAGAAACAAGTGAGCTCACACTTAACCTCCTCATTTAAAATTCTTAACCCATTTCGCCCATCAAAATAATTTTGCATGTCTTTTTAATGCCAACTTGTCAACCCATGAGATGGAAGAGTCTTGTGGAGGCCCTATGCTCCAGAGAGGAGTGAGAAAGGAAAAAAAAGCTACCAACTCAACTGGACAACTAACTTAACCTTCTGGTTTTTCATCCCAATCTAACCATACACATACCTAACCTAATAAACCATCGTTCCATCTAGAACCAAAAACATTCATATGGTCAGCTCAACTCACCAACTCAATGCACATGTCTTTATAGTTGTCAATTTGTGAGTTCTTCTGCTGCCACCCCAACTTAACCATACATCCACCTACCCTAATAAACTTTACTCTATCCAGAACCAGAAGAATTTACAATATATTCCCAACTTGATTACACTAAACCTTTCAATATGTCTTTCCAACCAACACCAACTCAATGTATACTCGTACGCGACAATTTTTGAGCTCTTGAGTTCTCACCCCAATTTAACCTCAAACAACCCCAGTCCTAACCTCTCTTCCCGACCATCACCAAGTCAATGCAACTTCGGATCATTTAATCTGCCATATCAACTTAACCACACACCCACCTTACCTACTCACCACTCTTGCCGTCTTTATAGAGCCAACCAGTGAGCAACTTAACCACACAAATCCACTTAACCTCTTAACCTCTCTTCCCAACCAGCAGCAACTCAATGTAAAATTGCCAACTTGTAAGCTTTTGAACTCCAATTCCAGCTTAATCACACACACACACACACACATTTAACCTGCCAACCTCTCTTCCCAACCCAGTACACGTCTCTAAAGTATAGTGTCCGACCGAAACCACTTTTTTGGGCCGAAACCGAAACCGAATATTCGGTTCTTTTTTTAATATTCGGCCGAAACCGAAACTTTCTAGTTGAACTAAAAATCACCATATCAAGCACTTTTTTCACCAAACGAATTTTACATTAAGTAAATAAAGAACAAACAAACAAACATAGCATAAATAAATAAATACTTATTAAAAAAAACAATTTATTCATTTTTTAAAAACGTAAACATGAAAAAATCACCCTTTCGTACCTTACTCGCTAATATTCAAAATTAAATAATTTAATATTATATGCTAAAAAAAGAAGTTTATTTACATTGGTGGCATCTAAATTATTCCTCCTTTCACTATATATCTGCTATACAATAAAATGTAAAAAATATTCTAGAAAGTTTCGGTTTCGGCTATTCGGCCATTTTTTGGCCGAAACTGAAACCGAAACCGAAACCACTTTTTTGGGCCGAAACCGAAACCGAAACCGAATATTCGGTGGGACACTACTAAAGTACCAACTTGTGAGATTTTGAAGTCTTAGCTTAGCCACATAGTCACCCAATCCCGTGGCGCACATAAGATTTCATTTTGGGTGGGAAGGCCGGGGGGTTTTGCGTACAACTTTTGATCCAAATACCATTCGAAAGCATATTTTGTACCAGCAATTTTTGTATTAGGGGGGTTTCAGCGCCCAAAATCCTCCTGTGTGCGCCACTGACCCAAACTAATAAACTTTCTCGCAACCAGAACCATTGAACCGCATTGATTATGTCAGCTTCTATCTCAACTTAACCACACTTAACCTCCTAACCTGCTTTCGCCATTTTGCTACCAACGTCTATCACAACAACAATGCAGCTTAACACCGTTTTCTAACTTCACTTTGTGCTCAATTTACCCACTTTGAATTGAATCTCAATCCATTAAACTCATTGAACCGCTTTGCGGCATTGAATGAACAATGAACTGATTGCCCGATTTGCAGCATTCGCGGCCGCCTCACCTCGCTTTTCACGCTCACACTCAACACTGGCATGTTGGTGGGCTTCATTATGTCCGCGCACATTCCCTACCATCTCATTCCGTGCATTGTGGCCATACTGCCGCTCTGCTATCTGTTCCTCACAACCTTCTTTCCGGAGACGCCGTCGCATCTGCTGCACCGCGGCCGCGACACGCAGGCAGAGGAGTCGCTCAAGTTCTATCGCAGCTACAAGCCGACCTCCAAGCAGGAAATGCAGCAATTCAACGCGCAATTCGCCGAGCTGCGCGATGCGGTGACACAGCACAAGTCACAGCACGGCGATGTGGGACTGCGTGATTTCCGTAAGTTATGACCGGCTTAAGCGCGCGCCCAGCAATAACAAATCACAACAGATTTGCTACTAGCCACGTCGTTGCTTTGTAAATTCGCTTGGCTGGCGCAAAGCTGTCGACAAACACTGGAAACACACTCAACAGTTGCTGGGCGCGTAAGCAGGCCGAACAACAACAAACAATTTCACAAAACCGCACTTGCAGTGACCAAACGCTCGCTGCGACCCCTCTGCACCGGCATCATGCTGATGCTCATCCACACGTACAGCGGCACCTTTGCGCTCATCAACTACATGTCGAGCATTTTCGTGACCATCCAGACGGAACTGCATCCGGACACCAACACCATCATCATTGGTCTGGTGCAGATTGTCGGCACCTACACGGCCACCTTACTGGTGGATCGCTTCGGCCGAAAAATTCTGCTCATCGTGTCGACGGCGTCCATGGGCATCTGCCTGGCCGCCTTCGGCATGTACGCCTTCTTTGCCGAGGAGACCAACGTCGATCTGTCGCCGTACCGCTCGTGGCTGCCGCTGCTGCTGATGGCGTTCATCATATTCTCGGCCAATGTGGGCATCATACCGGTGCCCTTCATTGTGCTGGTGGAAATCATGCCGCCAAAGGTGATTCGTATGCCGCCATTTTGTGCTTTTGTAACGCAAAACTTTTGTCATGCAGATACGAGCGAAGGCGGCCACCATCTGCCTGGTGCTGCTGAGCGCATTCGCCTTCGGACTGATGAAGGCCTTTCCGGTGTTCATGCACGTGTTCGGGCTGTCGGCGACAATGTGGTTCTGCGCCTCCGTCTGCGCTTTGGGGCTGTTCTATATTACGCTGGGCGTGCGCGAGACCAAAGGCACATCGGTCAACAAAGTGGAGGCCGACGACTGAGTGGGATTGTTGTGGTTATGAATTGTTATTAATATTTATGTAATTACTGAACAATAAAGCAAAATACAATTTTTAGGGTTAAATCCGGACACATGTCAATGGTGTTTTTCAATTCAATTCAATTGGATTTTTACTTATCATCGAATAGCGTTTTGTATTTTCTTGTACTAGTTTTGCCATGGTTTCCTTAGCCTAACAGAGATACGTGGAATATGAATTTCTCAAAAATGCATTTATACCATTCGAACTCGCGCCCCACAGTGTTACGAGTAGTAACAAAAATGTCAAAATTTAATGTTATTACAATTTTGATTAAGTACCTTCGAAATAAACACTTAAACACATTTTCAGTTTTGGCTTAATTCTGGCGTTCAAGTTAATTTCTGAGCTTTGATGTATTCAGAGACCTATAGTAGAATTGCATGGTGAATATTTTCGTAGTACATTTTGTCCTTAAAAAGTCCTGTTTTACAGGACATTTTTGGCAGTTTAGAAAAAAAGGGTCAAATTGACCCATACAAATAGGAGCTACAGGGTTAAAATGCTCCACGAAAATGTTCTTCGTAGTATTTTACATCAAGTTTGGTCCGATTTCCGAAGAAATTTTGCACAGTAAGTTCTTTGCTCATACAATAACTGCATACCAAATTTCTTTTATGTAAACATTTTTTTTTTTAATTTTTTTATATTTTTGTCACTCCGCTATATAAACTCGCAACACTGTGCGCCCTCGCGCCCGCTGCGTTAACTATGCAAAGTTTTGGGAAATTTGTGCAATTTTCCACTTAAGTGTTTGCTTAAGCGTTGAACATGTGTTCGACTGGAATAAGCTGGAAGCCCTTAATGGATGCTGATACGTTTTCGACCCCTGTTACCCGCACACACACACACACACTGCCACAAATCCCATAATATCGCGGTCCTTATGTTTGTGCACGTGTCTGTGTATGTGTGGGTGTGTGTGTAACGAGCTAATGACTTAGACAGGCTCATGTCAGTCAGTCAGTGGGTCGTTTTCCGCGCAGATGTGTAAACAGTTGCACGTCTGCTGCTGGCGTCATCAAAGTCATTTGCAAAAAATTTCCACAAACAAACAACAACAACAAAATTCGATGACATCATTAAGGCGCACTCACTTGCATGCGCCAACAATAAAGTGTTGCCGCCTTAATTACGCAGTATCGATGAAAATTGCAATTACGGCGCGTCGCATCGTCCTGTGGCTGCGCACTTTGGGCGCAGTGTCAGTGCGATGGCGCGTGCACATTGCGGCTAATTTCATTGACGGCAACGTGCTGCTGCTGCTGCTGCTATAGTCCAACTTATCAACATCAGCCCATCGATTGAGACAGCAACAGCAACAGAAACATCTACGTTCGAAAACACACACACACATACTCGCATACCTACGCACTGTGTATGTGAGTGTTTGTGCAATTTTGCATTCTTGCAAATAAAATGCAAACAATGAGCGTTGTACTTTTTCATTCTCTAAGTGCCCGTAGTGGCACACACACATACACATGCACAAAATTTTCCTACCATGTGCCAGACATGTTTACCTGACATAACGTAATGTAAAATGCTGACTTACTTATTGTTGTAAACAATAACAATGGAGCAAAAAACTTTCTATTGTTTACCATCGATACGCTCAGGTCGCAAGCTTAGCTTCCCGCAGTTATTCCGTGTTGTGGGTTTTTACAGTAACAGAAGGAATCTACTAATGGAACTAACAGTTGTATGCAGATTTCGAACGGTTGGTTGCGAACTTCTTCATAGGGTTTTCATAGGCACTTTTAAGATCATAGGCTCGCCATTTTGTCTGCTTAAAGGGCAGTGCTGATTTTGGTTTTTTTTTTTAATGACTGTTGATGTACTTATAAAAGATCTATGATCTTAAGCTGTACAAATAATTCAATAAATAAACAAATAAAATCTTCTTAGTCTTAGCTGCGACAGTGATTCGAACCTCATTTCAAGCATTTTAAATCAGTGTTCCTATTTAATCATTCATATGCAAATCTTTTCGGTTCTTTTCTCTTACATCTTCATGATCGTGTAAGAGTATACGAAATCAGATCTTCTCATGATCGCGTAAGGAATTGGTTGGCGTAGTTACAATTGTGATTGTGAATCTTATGTGGACAAATATTCGATGATTATAATGATGCGGTTGAGAAAGACCCCTTCTCAACTATTTGAATATACCACCGTGCGACAGCATTTTTCACACCGGGAAAAATCCATATGTGTGTGAAGCTAGAGACCAAACATAGTAATACTGCGTACTCAGTTTTTCATTTCTACATCCTTTGTCCTTTTAAAAGGACTTCAAAATTTTGAAGGGGATAAAAAATAAAAAAAATATAAAAAATACTTAACCTTGTTAGAATATGGCGATATGTATATCAAACGAAAGAGGAAAGGCTCAAAAATTTATATAAATTTGATTTTGGATCTATTTGTAAAAAAAGGATATGAAGAAGGTCCTTTGAAAATTTTAATAGTTTATGTCTTTGAAAATTTATATAGAATTTTTTTGAAAAGTAAGTATGTCAAAACCCAAAATCTCCTTGATCGTGTCAAAATTTCATTACTCTAACTTTATTAGTTCGAAAGTTATTAAAAAAAAGGCGGAAGCTGCAATTCTAATGAAGTACAAAAATTCTAATTTATTTGAGTATCAGCATTTTAAATAATAAAAAGATACAAAATCAATGAAGCGAGAATAATGAAATTTTGACACGTGATCAAGGAGATTTGGGGTTTTAACATATTTACTTTTTAAGAAAATTCGATGTAAATTTTCAAGGTTATAAAGGATTAAAATTTTTAAAGGACCTTTTTCATATCCTTTTTTTACAAATAGATAAAAAATTAATTTTATTTAAATTCCTGAGCCTTTCCTCTTTCATTTGATATAGATATCGCCATATTCTAACGAGGTTAAGTAAAAAACTGAGTACGCAATATTACTACGTTTGGTCTCTAGTTTCACGCCCATATGGATTTTTTCCGGTGTGAAAAATTTTTTTTAATTTTTGTCGCACGGTGTAATCATTGAATATACGAATAAGGCCTCGACTAGAAAAAATAATTCTTATATATAGATTTGCAGTCTATGGCCTAAACTTCCACATATAATCGGTACAAAATTTTCGACCCAACCAATGTCTTTCATTTCCTGAGTGAGATTCTTGCATGAATCCAAACAATCTGTTCTGGTCTTTAAGACAAACGTTCAGTCTGCCTGGTTGTGATTCGAAGCAAGATTCCATTTGCAAGAGGATTAAAAAACAAATAATTAGAAAAACAATTTTCGCTCGCAATTGTGCGCTAAATTCAACTTTGACATATGTGAAGACACAAATCATCTAAACTTCAACAAAGACGCCGTAACTCTTTTATATCCACACTCGCAACTCAAACAAACAGTTTTAAGCCAATTAAATTTACAGCCATTTAGTGTCCGTCTCACCCAGGAGGAAGGGATTCTGCGGTTTAAACCCCCAAATACAAAAATTTCTAGTACAAAATATGATTTTTAATGCTATTGGGCTTAAAAGTTGTACTCAAATCTCCCCGCCCCCCAAAATGAAATGCTGTGTGCGCCACTGGTCTCACCATGGTTGCGTGAGGCGCACAATTAGCGAAAAATCAAATATTTCGCTTTCGACTTTGCGCCGACTGGCTGGTGTTGACTTTGCGCTGCGCAGAACTCAATTAATTTTCAGGCACTCTGCCATAATTAGCGCAACATTCTATTAAAGCCCCATTTGCATTGTATTAAGTGACAGGGCGAATTAATTTCCATGTTTACATAAGCGCATCAATGTGCTTTCATTTTATTTTTTATGCTTTTCGCGCGCACTGAGCAACAGTAAAACTGGGGAATGTGTGAGAGTGCGTGTGTGTGTGTTTTTTTTATAATTATTGAGCTGAAAAGCATTGAAAGCCAAAACCTCGTCAGTGTGGGACTTTAACCTCACTAAAACCATCACTTTCTTGTCCTTTAGCCCGCCCGGTACTAACGTTTGGTTTTTCATTGAGAGGAGGGTTCGATCCCCAGACTCAAACGTCTGTCAATTGTTTGCCGTCGCCACAGTTCGGGTCTGATTTTTAACTGCCCACATCTGTTGCGCTGTCTTTCCGCATCCCGCAAACCCGCAATGACATCAGCAGCCATGTTACAGGCCGCGTCCCATTTGGCTTTTGCTGACGTCATGTGGGCTATCAGGTTTTCCGTCGCCGGCTGATAATTGCTGTCGATCCCTATTAAACCAAGGACATTCAAAGGAAACATGAACAGTGTCCTCTGCTACGTTCGTGCAAGCTTTGCGAAGTGTCCCTCGTGTTTCTGTGTATGTGTGTGTGTGTGTGTGGTGTCATAGCATTTAAAATTTAAAGTATGGATTTGTATATTGAATTCAACCGTTTGCTAATTACCTGACATGGCTTTCTATATTTTCAGTGCTTCGATTTGCAACACAACAAACCTGAGTGCAGTTGAATTCAGTTCTCGGTCGGATATGAGCGCAAAAAGGATGAAAGATGCACATAAAGTTCACCTCTTTATTTCGCGCACTTTATTCCAGCTGCATGCTGCTAATTGTGGCAGCCATCATGACGGCTGCAGCCAAGGTAGGTCAACAACAACAACAACAAAAACACTTTTGATTATTTTGATGGCAACAGTTGCTTCCATTGAATGGCGCAATAAATTGAATGCATAATTGATTTGTAATGAAAATCGCAAATAATGAAATGAGTAATGAGAAATGAAAATGCGTGGGCGTATGGAAATACAACAAACAAATAAACACACTTATATATTAGGAATTATGAATGTTTAGATTGACCGCTTGATGGGTTGTGTATGTGAACTTGACAAAGGATGCATATAGGTAGATTAGAAAAAGTAAAATATTTATACTGAATTTTTTTGTTTTCAATTTGTATATAAACTACTCAGATCGTACATGATGAACGCCAAGGCTCAGTAATTAATGTATTGGAGATCAAATCAGTAGATTTGATTTAAGTTAAACGATATGAGAAAACTTTTTTTTTCAATAGTTAGTGACAGTAACTGGGGCTTAAGTCCATCTTAAGACTGTATTATCAGTAATTAATTAAAAATTTTATTCTGTCCAAAAAGTACCTGGACACTATAATTATTCACATTTTTTATAGCTTTTGACATAATGCACAATGATTCGACTTCATACTTTTAGGGAAAAATAGGTGTTTAGACCACTTTTTGAATATAATTCTTTTCTGAGATCGGAACATATTGGAGGATGTAATTACATTATCCGACAAAGAAAGAATGCTTCTTAAAATAAAAAAAATCCAGGAACATACTTTCACATACTTTTTAGATATTTTCCTCTAAGTTTTGCCAATTTTCAGATTTTTAATTTAGAAAAATATTTTGAAATAAAAGTGATGTAAAAGCCTCAGCTTTGCAAATTTTGAGAAAACATTACAAGAGAAAATGGCCACATCATTTCTTAATCTAATATATATTGAAAGTTTTAACAACTTCTTGGTAACCATGTATTTTTACAATTTTTTTAAAAAACAGAAAATATGTGTTTACATTTTTTGGTGAAAAAAGTTTCAACTTTGAGCCGCTTTTGCACACACACTAATTAATTTTTTGCACAGATTTTTTGGGGTTTTCTTAGTTGGAGTTTTACCTTTCAAATGACATCAAAATCATTAAATTCTGAGACTATACATTTTTTGAATTTTCTCTATGGAACGAATCACTGTGTAATGTCTCAAAATCTACTAAACTTGATGGACTCGAAATTTGACAAATGTACATCTCCAGAATCATATCGAAAGAAACATTTTATAATTTTTAAGGTTATGAAAGTAAACATGACCAACTAGAGCGAAGACAAATCTCCCCCTGTTGAGTGTTGGTTTTCATAAAAAAAAAGAATAAAACTCGTCATTTTTTATTACAAACATTTTTGCAATTATGCTACCGTTAGCTACATTCATAACATTCTTAAACAATCTTAATTAATTTGTTCCCAATAAATATAAATATATTTTTTTTTTTTAAGTTTTGTGAGACTTTTTTCATAAAGACTTGTGTACCTTGTTAGATAAATTTTGCACTAAAATTACTCATTTGAACAGATAAAGCAAACTTGGGACAGACATTTTTTTTACTAAATTCCCCCGATCGATCAAGCCCCATACTCACCTTGCACATGTGACTATTATTTATCCAAAGCTCACAGTCAGAACCTCCAGAAAAATAGTTCAAGGCAAAAGAGTTTTGACTCTCTCTTTGTTTTTTTAATGTTTAAATTTAAAACAAGTCAACTCAAAGCCTCCAACCTCTACAGCGACCAGGCATTTATTGCAATCTGATTTCTTGGCTAACTAAATTTAAGCGCTTCGATTAAATATTTTACCAAATAATTAATGCTTAAAAAAATTATTTCATTTCTATTGATCCCTGCTACCTCCTGTGCCCCTACAAAGCTTTCTGTTTATATTTTCGTATTTTCACACACAAAAACATTGCTTTTACAACCTCAATACAAAAAATTTACATCAAATAGGTAATTAACCGTAGACATACGTTAAAAAAAAAATTACTAGTCTTACATTGGGGTTGTTTTCGACCCTCATATATGGGAGTTAGTACAAAAATGAACGTTTATTTAAAAAAAAACAACATTTTTGGTACGGTTTATTCAAAAACTTACAATAAAATACAATGGAAATATTTATTTTTAGTTTTTAAACACTTTCAAGGCATTTTACAGATATTTTTTAGGCATCCGCAGCAGACAAGCTCTGTTTTATTTTGACATTGACAATTTGACATTTTATCACAATAAACTATTTTATTTGAAAACAAATAAATAATAATTTACACTTTTACTTGCGTTTGCTATGAAATCACGATGAAATTCTAATACAAAACGCTTCGACATACATATAACGGGTCGAAAACGACCCAGATTGACAAAAATTACACAAATTACAAAAAATGCAGGCCAACTTAGTTTTTAAAATATGAAACGGTTCGATTTCGATAGATAATAGTCCTAGTAAGAAAGTCATGAAAACAGATAAAAATAACAAATTTAACAAATATTAAAAGTACAAAAAAAAATTTGGTCGAAAACGACCCCAACGTAAGTCTAGGGTTAAGAAAGAACTTTTTTTCTTTTTTTTAAGTATGAAAATGTATTAAATTTTTCCACAAACACTTTGTCCTTAACCCTGCATTACTATCGTCTATTACACTAACGCCATTACTAACTATGGGTGTAATCAACCCACAACTTTTGATTATCTGTTTTACTCATCCATTGAGGTAAAAGAAACAGAAATCAAATTTTATCATAATCAGAATATCATAGCATGTAAAAACAAAAATAAATTGTTTAATTTTGTTAATTCATTTATTTAATATAAACATTTGTTTATGTGCATCTCATTTCAAGAAAAGAAAAGATGAAATAAAAAGTTGTATTGGGAAAATAGCCACATCTTGCACAATATTTAAGCTATGTTTCTTTGGCTTAGTGATTTAGAAAGCTAAAAAAATAAATAATAAATAATTATTTAATTTTTTTTTTCGGATCGAGGTAAAATTTTGCGTAAAAACTCAAACAAAAATCAACAATATACTTGCTACTTTTTAAGGTTATCAAACATGTCGTTCATTTCTGGCAATGTTGATTTGGTTGATTCATAGCAACAGGTGCAGAGTGGGTTACTGTAGATTTTGGAAATATATATTTCACATTTTCAGCATGTTGTTTTTGTTTTCCTATCTTTTTCATAGCCACATATAGTGACTTACTTTTAGTTGTGGCGTCGAGAAGTTTGATGCTATTTGATCGCTGCAGCTCAATGCAAAATAGTCCTAATTCAAATTGTGACACTTTTGACGAAATAAATCTTTGTTGGAATTAATTCTAAGTAAAGTTGTGACAATTTTAGTTTACATTATCAAATAAATTAATAAATTTCGTATTTTCAAAATTTTTCTTTCGACTTTATAATTGTCATTTATAATTTTTAAACTTTTAAAAAATTGTCATAACATGAAAAAACGATCAGCAAATTTGATAAAACTTAAAATAATTCGGTAATTATTAAATTAAAATATCATCAAAAAAGTCATAAAAAAATTTTGTAACTTATCCTAGAGCAGAATTTTTAAGGATTTTCTACTAAGTAAATGGCCTATACGTTATTTAAAAAAATTGTCGCCAAAAAGTGAATAAAAATATGTAAATGTATTTTATAAAAAAATACAACTTCATTACTAACAATCGGTGTTAAGCATCCAGCAATTTTATAACGCCATTACTATCGTGGGGTGTAACACACCCAGTGACTTTTTAAAAGAATTTTATGAAAGCATCAGCTTTATTTATGCAACTGCAATGTACTCTAAAACCTTCCGAAATATGCAAATGTGGATTACATTATAACTTAATGTTGGTTTTGGTTAAAAAATCTATATTTTACTAAGAAATTGAATTTACTGAAGAAATTGGATTCCCCCCTGACGATAGTAATGCAGGGTTAATGCATCAGAATTCAACTAAAAATATACATGCATACAAAATTTAAATCCACTTAAAGCCTTACAAATATACATACCTATGTCATGTACATATATATTTCTGTTATTAGATACCTATGTCATGTATATATTTTTGTTATTACAGCAACCAGCACATTTTGGCGAAATCAAAGGTAAACATTTATTTAATAATTATTTGCTTTTATTTATTTTACGCTCATTTATTTACCCTTTATTGATTTCATTTAAACACATTAAATTAATTTGTGTATTTTTCATCATTTCATTCATTGTGCCTTGCTGCACCAACACCATTGCAACACTGCAGACATTGAGACCAACGTGACATTGCACGACGCTGGCGACATACTGCAGCTGCTGGTGAACTGGAAGGACAACCTGCCAAAAGGTTTAACGCGAACTGACACAACACTGCTGCAAGTTGTCAATACATTTCCTTTACCATTTCTTTTACCATTCGCCGCACAGGCACGTCGTACAATGTCATTGTGATGGCGCAGAATGCCAGCGAGTGCTCGGAGCCGCCTTGCAGTCTGTACGGCATCTCGAAGGTAGCAAAGACAAATCGCGTAGACAATGTACACAGTGTTGTTGGTGTTTCGTTTTAGGGCAAGGAGCAGCTCAGAATACCGGCGCATCCCATGCCGTACGTGGACCAGAACGAGTGCGGCTACATGTTCGGCTGCAACTACTCGCTGGTGGTGGAGACCTCCAATGCAATGGTCGCCCACAACACCACCGTTCAAATTCCATGTAAGTGCGGCCGCGGCACGTGAATTGTTTTGTATGCAATTGTTGTCTCCTTTGCAGATTGCATTCTGGACACGTGCTCGTGCCGGCATGCGGCCACACTGCCCAAAGTCGAGCTGTCCGTCCACATACCCAGCAACGACACGATTTACGTAAACTGGTCCGTGCATAAACTGACGGACAGCAACAAGATACCAGCGAGCAGCGCCTTTGCCTCGAGGGATCAGTGGCAGTTGCATCTGAAGTAAGTGCGCTCGCCGTGGTCGCTACTGAGCCGCATTGAACCGGCTTTTCTGGCGCTTTGCAGGGTCAGCGAGCAGACGAATCCGTCGCTGTCGTGGGGCGGCAAGCTCATACCCATCACCGAGCACGTCTACCCGCTCGAGAATGTGAGCGCCATTATGGCACAGGGCGCCATGAACGGCAGCTTCAAGATCAAAGTGCCGCGCCAGCTGGACGCCAAGGTGGTGCTCAATCTGCGCTCCTACCTCATTGACGAGCTGCACTGTCCAGGCCCCGAGCATCAGATGAAAGTACAAGGTGCACATTGTCTTTAGTTGTTGTTGTTATTGGTTTCTGTATGGGCTTGTTTCTCACTTGCAGTGCCGGACTTTTTCAAGACGGAGCAGGCGCTGGCCAAGAACGACTTTGATCTGGTAGGTGGCGAGTGGAGAATGTTTTGAATTGTACGAGTAATGCAATGAAATTGGCAAATTGCAGACCATTGCACTGACCATTGTTTCGGCGTTGTTTGCCTGCACCGTTTTGTGTGCGCTGGGCTACTGCTGGTGGCGGCGCAAGAAGGCGAAACTGCACGCCAGCACAACGCACAAGGACGATCAGTATTTGTCGCCGTTCGCCACCATTGTGGAGTGAGTGGAGCGCTTTCGCCTATTGCGGCACCAAATCGACCGAACTCACGCGTCTTGTTTACTTCTCGTTTCGTTGCAGCACAATGGAAGACAACCTCAACTACGTGGACAAGTATGTGGAGGTAAGTGGGCTGCAGCAGCAAAAGCACAATCAAAGCCAGTTATGCGAGCAATGGACGCAGAAAATATACTCAAATTGCCATCACAAACTGCTTTAATTTGGTTTCTGAATTTCATGCACAAAGCACGATTCGCAGCTGTTTGGATTTTGTGAAAATAATCTCATATTCAGCACTTGCAGCTTCTGCTTTGAAGAATTTCACATCCGTGGGCGCGTAAAGAAAGCGAAGGGTGCATAAAATTCATTGGAATATTAATATGCAGCATAATAACGCTTTGAACGAGCACATTGTAAGCCTTTTTTCAAAGTATTTCGTGCTGTCTTAAAGATACTGAAAAATAATTTTATGAAGCACGTTTTTCTATGCAATCTGCTACGAGGGCGCGTCAATAAGTCTGTGACTTTTTGAATTTCCCGCCTCTTAATTGAAATGGCAACACTGCTCCCGTCAACAGTCATCTGTCAGTTGACTCTTGTCAAAAATTGAACAAGCTGCGACATTTAGTTTGTTTTCGACAGCCGTTAATATCAGACTATCGCGTTGACTGAGAAGAAAATGGAAAAAAGTGAATTTCGTGTGCTCATTAAGCATTATTTTTTGCGGAAAAAATCCATTACGCAAACCAAGGCTAAGCTTGATAAATATTATGGGGACTCTGCACCATCCATTTCCATGGTAAAAAAGTGGTTTACTGAATTCCGATGTGGCCGTACAAGCACGGAAGATGCCGAACGTTCTGGACGCCCAGTTGAGGTCTCCACATCCGAAACAATTGAAAAAATCCACGATATGGTTTTAGCCGATCGGCGATTAAAAGTGAGAGAGATTGTGGAAGCCATAGGCATCTCACATGGCTCAGTCGTTTCAATTTTGAATGATCATTTGGGTATGAGAAAGCTTTCCGCAAGATGGGTGCCGCGTTTGCTCACAATCGACCACACAACCAGGACAATGCACGGGTGCTCACATGTGCAGTTTCTATGGCAAAAATCCATGAATTGGGCTACGAATTGCTCCCTCATCCCGCCTATTCACCCGATCTAGCCCCAAGTGACTATTTCTTGTTCCCAAACTTGAAGAAATGGCTCGGCGGAAAGAGATTTGCCTCCAATGACGAAGTCATCTCACAAACAAATTCCTATTTTGAAGACCTCGACAAATCATATTTTTCGGAAGGGATAAAAAAACTGGAGAAACGTTGGGCTAAGTGTATAGATCTCAAAGGAGACTACGTTGAAAAATAAAATAACTTTTTATCTAAAAACCTGTGTTTCATTCAAAAAGTCACGGACTTATTGACCCGCCCTCGTATAATGATTGCTTAAGCATAAAAATACATAGAATATTTAGTTATATTTTATGGAAACAGTCACAAGTGAAGCATTACAAGAAGAGCTCAAGTAGTTTAATTCAATGATTTCTTTTGTATTAACTGATGTTTTCAAAATACTGCAAACCTCTGCTCGCACAATTGGTTCTCGTACACATATCGCCACACATTTGTCGGTACTAAATTTAAGCCATCTTCCATTTGCAAAGGAAGCCCAAGCCAAAGGTCTGGCCGATGTCTTTGAGGTGCCGCACAGCGCCATACATATGGGCGCCGAAATCGGCGAAGGCGCTTTCGGACGCGTCTACAAAGCCAAAGCGCTCAATCTGCGACGCATGCGCGGCCCCACAGTGGTGGCAGTCAAGCAGCTGAAAAGTATGCAATTCAATGAAAAATACTAATTAAAACATATTTGAGCGTGTTTAAATTTTTCTATATGCAGGAAATCCCACTTCCGATGAGGTGGCCGAATTTCTGGGTGAAATCGAAATGCTGAAAGGCGTCAGCACACATCACAATATTGTCTGCTTTCTGGGCTGCTGCACCATACGCGCGCCCTATCTGATGATCATGGAGTATGTGGGACGCGGTGATCTGGTAATGACAAAGTTTAGGGCAACTTTTCTTGAACTTTCAAGCATTTTTATTCTACAATGTTGCAGCTCACATATCTGCGCACTGTGCGTCACGAAGTGTCCAATTGTAAGCCCAAAGATGCTAACTATGTGAGCTGTAAGCCGGTGGAGCCAAAGCCCAGCGTCAAGTACATTGAGCTGAAGATGTCCACACAATCGGTGGACAGCGATGCGGAGTCGGAGCGCCAGCCAAAGCAGTCTGTTGCGGAAAGTAAGTCGGTGAAGTGGAGTAAAAGGTGTTTCTCTATAAGGAAAAAGTGGGAAAATTATGTCGTATGTTAGGGACATTTTTGAATTTGAATTTTAAAAAGCCACCTTTTTGACAGACCTCATATATATCCTAGTCTCTCGTCTTTGTTATCTACTCTATTCATTGCTTACTTCTAGCCACTTACACCACCATCGACTATGAGGAGCACATTGAGCCATTCGAGTATATACTCAATCACAAGGAGCTGCACAATTTTGCGCTACAAATAGCAAATGGCATGCGTTTCCTAGAAGAACAGGAGATCACACATCGGTAGGTATAGAATAGAATCTCAAATCAAATCTTCAACGTCAAATCTTAACTTAAGGGGGTCCTCTAGTTGTAAATTTTGAAAAAATCGATTTTTTTTAATTTCATATTTTTATAGTATAACTATCATAGAAAAAGTATACGAACGGATTTTGTCAAATTCGTAAACGTCTCTGAGATACAGAGCCTCAAATCCGTCTCGTTCACTATGTCACGTACACGGTTTTAAAACTTTAAACGCGTTTTTCTCGAAAACACATATTTTGACCATCGCGCCATGATTCCGTCGAAACTAATTGGCCGATTCACTTGATTCTTGTTTTGTTGTATTCAAAACTTTTTGCTCTACGGGTTAACCTACGGAGATTGCGCTCCATTGACTAGCCGATTTTTGGGGGGAGTTTTTAGAGCAAGAAAAGGGCGAATTTCGAAAAAAAAAAAGTTAAAACGATGCCGCGGGTCCAATTTTGATCAGATCGGGTTCATTATAGGTCATCCCTTAATTGGAGTAATGCTTTTTAAGAGGCAATTTTTGGATTACATTTCAGACGAACAGGGACAAAGTTAGGATGGCGCAAACGCACCCTTCCAAAAAAATATGGCCGTTACTCAGCTGGCGGACCCCAACAGTGTTCGCGGTAGCACGTGGAAACATTTTTTTTTTATAATTCAATATGTAAAGAATAAATATACGAAGAGTAATCTCATTATCATTTGCAGTTTCTGAGAAAAAAAATCCAAAAAAAAACTTTAAAAAACACCGTTTGTACTAGAGGACCCCCTTAACCTTTTCCGGAAATTTGTACGATATATCATACAATTTTTTTCCAAGATTTTTTATTTGACAGCGAACGAATTTTTTATGGAACAGCTTTTTAATTCGTATTAAGTAGGCTGTGTTGTATTATTCTGTTCAAAAATATAAATCATTATAGCCGTGGCTACACAGTATGAGTGCGTTTTGTAAGCAGCTTTTTGCAAGAATTTGAAAAACCGATGCTTCTGCGTAGGAATTTTTAAATATGTAGTACTTTTTGGTACCAAAAAGCGAAACATTTTCAAAGTTTGAATCTCAGTTGATTTATAGAACTTACTAAATTTAACATTTTTTGTGTCTAAATATTTTTCCCGAGTCTTTAAAAAAAAATGTACATATATCGTACAAATGACCGCAAGGGTTGCAAAGCTTTGTACGATATATCGTACAAATGGAAAGCAACGATTGCAAGTTATGTTTGCATTTTTTTAAAGTTATGGGTTTGGTAACAGATTTTTTTGCGTTTGTATGCCTGCCACGCCCATCTGTAAACCAAGTGGCTAATAAAATTCGACTATTCGGCAATTTTCGACTAAAAATAAAAATGTCTAGACCATTTTGTGTTTTACTGGGCAGACACGGGTTATGTAAGGTTAGACATGCGTACTTGCCACTCCCACTGCGATAATAAGAATGGGATATATTCAGTGCCTTTCTGTAAAACTGTATGAAGTTTAATTTATTCTGTGTTTTATTGAGAGGAAAAGGGCTTTACAACAACAACAACGGTTATATAAGGCCGAATAAATATGAATCCATTGTTTATATATATAATATATATAAGTTTCGATCAAAATTAAATCACGTTTTGATTTTTTGTTGCTATAATTTATGTTTTCTATCAGAAAAATCAATGAATTGTTCATAAAACTTAAAAAAACGAAACCAAAATTGCTTGCATTTTTACTCCTTTGCGGACCATTGTACGATATATCGTACAAAATTGAATAAGCTATAATTCTTAACTGAAATTATGTTTTTGATATATTTTTCTATTTTATTGCTAAAATGTTCAATGAGAGTCAATATTTTGAAGGAACAATTTTTATCTCAAGAAATGTGGAAATTGACCGGAAAGGGTTAACTTAAATGACAATATTTCCGAATCAACTACAATCATTCACATCTATGAGTTGTGGTTTAAAAATGAAGTTCGATACTCTTTCTTGTAAAAGTTAAATTAGTTTAAGATACAAAGCTCGCATTAGACTGCTCAATTGTAATAAATTACTAAATAAATAAATATTTAAACTGACTTTGCCAACAATCTTGAATGTTCCTAAATTATCTTTCTTTTTAAATTTTATTCACCTTCAGCGACTTGGCGGCGCGCAATGTGCTGATCGATGATCACAAGACGTTGAAAATATCCGATTTCGGTTTATCCCGTCACGGCATTTACACCAACACCAAAACGCGCAAGGTGAGTCCTTCAATGCTCATTTCACTTCCTTCTTTCCTTCTTTCGCATTCAGTAAATTGCAATGTCAATTTTATTCAACTAAACTCGTTTGTATTCGGTTTGCTGCAGTTGCCGCTGCGTTGGCTCTCTATCGAAGCAATACGTGACAATGTCTACTCGAGCAAGAGTGACGTGTGGGCGTACGGTGTGGTGCTGTGGGAGATTGGCACTCTCGGCGCCTCGCCCTATCCCACCATTAGCAACCACGAATTGATACCATATCTGCTGGCCGGCAAGCGGCTGGAGAAGCCGGAAATCTGCACCGACCAGGTGTACGCACTCATGCTGCAGTGCTGGGACGAGGAGGCCGATCAGCGGCCCAGCTTCGCCGAGCTCTACAAGGCGCTCAGTCCGCGCACCGCCTACGTTGATATTAACAGTCTGAGCGACGACTACGTCTTTCCACCGATTAAAGACAAAGATAACAATATCAATTAAGTACATAATAGGGCTTTTTTTTAATAGTATAGGAACCGAATTGCTGTAAGCATTTAGCAATTATTCTTCCCATTTCCATAGTTCAACGCCGAACTGAGTAGCGGGCACGTACGGCTGCCTGGATTGTGCGCTTTCATAAAGTGCACCAAAGCAGGCGTTGCAATGTCCAATAGCCCATAGTTTATGGTAGTTTAAGTACCTTGTACAGGCATGCAGACAAACATTGTATAACGAAGTTGTAATCCACTGTGAGAGCATAGTCGTTCGTCTTTTAAGTAGCAATAAGACTTAGCTATAAGCAATTGCATTATACAGTTTGTCAAGTAAATGTTTGCAAACTTAAAAAAGGTAGAAATATTATTTTGAAAAACTTATAAATATAACAGAAATTGCAATATTTTGCATTTTTTTTAAGATAAATATTAATAGTAATGTCTATTTGATACGCGAAAACAGTGTAAAAAATCAAAAAAGGAAATGAAGCTATACTTCAAACTGTCAAAAAATTCGTCTTCTTTCAAAACCAAGATTGCATTGAAAATTTGGCGCCGTACAGTTCCGAACAGTTTCATGAGATACATCAGTTCCGCATTCTATTTTTATATCCAAAGCCGAACTTTTCGGATGATTTTTCTTTCTTCTCTGTCAGACAGTTTTCTGGGTCGTCCAGGAGATACTTTCAAATCAATTCGCCCTTCAATACGCGAATCAAATATACATTATTTTGATATTATATGAGAGTGAAATATTCAATTAATCTATATTTTTCAAATAATTTCAAATTATTGCAATTTCTGTTATATTATAAGCTTTTCAAAATAATTTTCTACCTTCTTTAAATTTGCAAACATTTACTTAACAAACTGTATATATGCAGCCACCAGTCACGTGGGTCTACGGTTCAGCAGAAACTGTTTGTCGGTGTGAATGAGTATTAGATAAAGTATTTTGGTATCGACATTAATGTATTATTAAACGGTTTTACACGCATCTTAGTCAGTAAGTTGGAAAGCAGTTCAAAGTTTAAAGCAGCATGTGGTTGTGGCATGCGCCTCTATTTATGTTCCAGAAACTTTAAATGTTAAAATTCAATGTATTCAATACAATAAAACAGTTACAAAAAAAAAACAACAAATCGTGTGACAATAATTGATATTATACTTTTACCAACCAAAAGCTTGGCACTTTTTACTCACAAAACCCGCAAGTGGCACAATTCTTAAATACTTTTACAATATTAAATCAAGAGTATTTGTAGGAAAGCCAACGTTGCACATACATATATGTGTGTATGTACTCAAGCAGAATATCCCATTTCACTTAAACATAAATGTGCTCTACTGCTTGTGCTGCTCAGCTTGATTGACGCGCCGCGCCATACACACTGTTCCACGTTATGTACTGCTTTAAATCATCTTGGGACACGCTCGGCCGCACACTGTGCAGCGCTGCCTGAAAGTCCTCTTTGTGCACAGCACGTACCTGCAATTTGCATTAAAAAACGTATTCTTCATTCACACAGCACAGCTCAAAGTTCGCACCTTATCCTTCACAATGTGCGGAATCTGCTCTGGTGGTATGGAACGCAACGGCTCCATGGATGCCTCACGACACAATATGTCCATATCAGCGCCCGAGTAGCCCTCGGTCAGACGTCCGACCTCCTCTATGTCCTGTGCACTCAAGTTGTTGCTAACCGTCTGCAGCAGCTGCGTAAGTATTTGTATGCGCGCCTTTAGCTCCGGCAGTGGTATGTAAAGACGCCTTGCAAAGCGACGCCGCGCTGCATCGTCCAGCTCCTGCGGCCGATTGGTAGCGCCCACAATTACTATGCGATCTTCGTCGCTGGTGGCAGCGCCATCCAGCTGCACTAGGAATTCATTCTAAGAAAATTGCACATTTTATTTACATTAGATAATTTTAAATGCGCATATTTATTATTTTTATTGGTGATTACCTTCAGTTTCCGCGAACTGTCGTGCTCCGACTCGGAACGCTTTGCCAACAGCGAATCGACTTCATCAATAAAAACAACCTGCCAATAAAAACCAACATTTCAATTGCATTAAATATGCAGCGCAGGTTTCTGCAGGCGCACATGTCACTCACCGCCGGCTGATGCACGGCGGCCACGGCGAATAGCGCCCGCACCATCTTCTCGCTGTCGCCCACCCACTTTGAGGTGAGCGACGAGGCACTGATGCTGAAGAACGTCGACTGTGACTGCGAAGCAATGCACTTGCCGATGAGTGTTTTGCCCGTGCCCGGCGGACCGAACAGAAGTATGCCGCGCGGCGGCCGACGCAAGCCGGTAAAAATGTCCGGCCGCAGTAGAGGATAGACAACGGCCTCCTTAATCACCGACTTGGCATACTCCAAGCCAGCAATGTCGTCCCAGCCTGCCGATGTATGATAGTTAAGTAAAAGTTTTGAATGAAGTTTCATTCAATAGTGTCTGATTGCACTCACCCACCGCCTTGTAGGTGTGCATGATCTCGTTCTTAATTAGATCAACCATTTTCGGATCGATATTCAGCAATCGCTCGTCAACCATCTCCGGCGAGGAGTTAATTGGCGGCGAGGGCTGTAGTTCGATGGTATTGCAGCGCGATGGTGAGCTGGAACTAAAAAGCTTCATAACACCTCATAATGGACTTTACACAATAGACGCATGCTCACCCCTCGGCGCTGACGGGCAGCACAAATCCCGAACGTATGGTGCGTCGCCCACCCAGCATTTTTTTGGTAATGCCGTAATTAAAATAGGCATTGCTGTTGTTGCCAACGCTGGCAGCAGTGCTGGGTCCAGCCGGATTTGTGCACGCATTCTGCTTCTATAGAAAAAGTTAGTAAGCAAAACGTTTCAGTTTGCCGTCCACTCCAAAAAAAATTGAATACCTTCAAATTTTGCAGCGCCAACACTTCGCGTGCTGTGCGAAATGGGCTGTTTGCATTTGCAGCTGCATTGTCAACTTGTGCCAAGTCGCTGGCATTGTTATTTTCCAATTTGCTGCTACTGTGAGACACAGCAGACGACAATGATTGTTGTGCTGGTTGCTGTTTGAGTGGCTTGAAGTAGTTGGCAATTGCGTTGCAACGAATTTCCGGTGAATGCGACTGCCTATTAGAGGAGCTAGTGCTGGGACCATCCCCCCGTGCACCCTTGGCAAGCCATTGCAAGTCGTCTTCGGTGACCTCATTGGCGCTACAACTTTCGTACACGCCATGACAGGGCGGCTCAAATAAGCTCTCATCGAGTTGAAAATCGTTGTCCAATACAGCAGCGGTGGATTTAGTATCCTTTGGCTGGTAGCCAGCCAGAAGCTTCTCCACAGACTGCACACGTTGCTGAATATATTCCTCGTACTCGGGTGTATCCAATTTGGCGTAGTGCATCTGCAACAGCTGGTAGGCATTCGCCGGTGTTTCGTCCCTAAATATCATTTGCGTTATTGTTTATTATTATTGAAGCACTTTTTACCTCGTCAAATGTTCCAGCAGCAGCAGCTGTCGCCGCCAGGCAGCGGCCTTCTCGCTGGCACTAGCGGTTGCCGATTGCCAGATGCGCTCATTCACGCCCAGTTCTTCCAAATATTCCTCATCGTTTGCACAGTTCATTGTTAAGTTGGCTTTTAAAAATCAAATATAAACGAAATTTTGAGTATTTGGGTTTATTTTCAAATGTAATCAGAGATCGCGCCCAAAGCCAACAGCTGATCGTTGTTGGTATTTTCAGTTGGCACTGCCAGATTGGAATAACTGAGAACCGTACAGGGGGTTACATAAATAAAAATTCTGCGCTGTTATTGGGAAACGGAAAACAGTCACTTGATAGCTGTAAACAGTCAGGACGATCTAAAAAGTAAACAAATTAAAAAAAATAATAAGAAGTAACCTGGAAGATAACAAAACAATATTATTGAATATCAATATTCTAAAAACTGTCGCTTTTTGGGATTTCCTTGCGTTGACTCCTAATGTGGCGCCTAACCGTCGCACACACCAATCGCCGCAATTCGCCCACACCAAAAGCCGCCATTCCTAGTCTCGGCTGTGCTGTGCCCCATTGTAAAGTGAATATACTATGTACGTTTTTAATTTAAATGCGTGCAGCAATCAATTGCCAGACTTCAACATCAATTAATAAAGAGACGCCAAACAGGGTGTTCGACCGAATATTGAACATTGTGCAATGTACAACATCGAGGCTTCTGCGCGACCGCCAAGCAATTGAATTCAATTTCAATCGAATGACTCACAACGCAAGTGAAGCGAATTCTCTGACGGAAGCAGTTCAAAAAGCGATCTCGTAACGACCATCAATCAGCCGCCGAAAGTCTGTGCTGCGCGATTTTCTCAGTGTTGCACAGGTAGACAGTTGAATCATTGCCACAGAATCCGCTTCGGAGTGTTGGCAGCGCTTATCAGTTATCAGGGAAACCGTTGTGGACTCACGTTACGCAAATACAAATACCAGCGACAGCTGCGGTTGGCGACCACGTACAATGCGACCGATGGCACAGTAATCACGGTGAGGATCGGCCTGTGTCATAGACACACAACACAATTAATGTATTGGCCCACGAACAGTCACCGTTAAATTGATGAAAAGTCGCAGCGGAACCAGTGCAGTTGTGCAGTCTGAGTCCGTACAGCGAGGCGCGCAGAATCCAACGGCAGCTTGCTGAAACCCGATATCCGAACTGAATTGCCAGAATGTGTCTGCCGGCAGAACTGGAGGGGCGCACCATACAGCAAATTGTCACCGTAGTGTGTAAGTCAACGTTTACGAATAATCGGAACACGTTTGTTTTGACGAGTGTCTTGCTTTCGCTAGGCGGCCTGCTATGTCTCAACTGTGGAGTCATGTTCGGCATAACGCCCGCGCACGTGGCGCTCTACCAGCTCGAGGAAACGCCGCTGAATCGGCCCATCAGTTCCGATAGTGCCACTCTGGTGGCCAGCCTGTTCTTTCTCAGCGCCGCCTTTGGCGCGCTGCTGCTCGGCTTGGTGTCGTACAAAATTGGACCCAAGTCCACGTTGATGCTGAGTGGGCTGCTGCAAATTGTAAACAATACCATTGCAGACGCTGTGTAATAGTTTTCCTATTTATTTATTATACTTTTTGGCGTTTACAGGGCAGCTGGTCGTCCATACACTTTGCCTACGACATTTGGCACATCCATATGTCGCGCATGTTGGGCGGCTTTAGCGCAGGCGCCACCTTCACCGTGCTACCCCTCTTCATAGTGGAGATTGCGGAGGAGAGCACCAGTGGCGCACTCATAGCCAGCGTAGAGCAGTGGCGCACGCTGGGCATACTCACGGGCTTTGCCATGGGCCACTACCTGCCGTACGAATGGGTGTCGTTGGTGGCACTGTGCCTCTCGTTTGTCTTAACGATGGTGTTTCCCTTCAGCCAAGAGAGCCCGCACTACTTCATGCGCAACGGCGATTCGCACAGCTTGGAGAAGTCACTGCGCTGGTATCGCGGCATACGGCGCCTCAGCGATCGCAGCAACCCCGACTACCTGCGCGAGCTGGAAGTTTTCCAGAACAAAACTATGCGGCATCAGCTGAGCTCAGGGTGGCGCGTGCCGTCCGGCTATTTGGTGCGCTTGTGTGCGTGCGCTGTGGTGCTGGTGGTGGGCGCCCAGCTCAGCGGCGCCTATGTAATATTGAATTACGCCAACGAGATATTGGCTGTGAGACGTTTTGGCGTTTTCACCGAAAATGTCGACGTGCTGATATTGGCAGCCATGCAGTTTGTGGGCGCCAGCATTGTGGTTTGCATGTGGCCGAACTTTAGAAGAAAGGTAAGTTCATTGTTGTTGTTTGCTTGTTGCGAAACCGATATCTGACATGCAATTTTGCAGCTTATGCTCAGCTGCACGGCACTGGCCGCGGGCCTCTGTCTCACTTTGCTGTCATGCTACCTGGCCAACGTCAAGCAACTACAATTCAACTCGGCCTACTGCTCGTGGATTCCCTTTGGCATATTGGCAGTGCATATGCTGGTGGTGAATATGGGCATGTATCCGTTGGCCTCGATGGCCATGGGCGAAATATTGCCGCCGCAGGTTTGTGTGTGCAGGAAGTATAACGAAAAGCACTTGTTTGAAATTCAATTTTCTTGTGCTTACAGCAACGTGTGGTATTTTCCACTGCCGCCTGGACGCTGTCCTGGTTCCTGTTGTTCGTTTGCATACAGGTTTGGCTCAAAAATGTCTGCTGACGATTGTTTCAAAGCATAGCTTCATTATTAATTTTTGCTTGCAGTTTTTCCCGAGTGCAATGATAGCAATCGGTTTGTCTGGTTGGTTTGGCATTTTTGCCGCTAGCTGCATAGGAGTAGGAATTTTTGGAATCCTTTTGGTGCCCGAAACGTATAAAAAGTCGTTAGCAGAAGTGCAGCAAGGCATGGGATATGTGCAGGATTCTAATGTGGCCAAAAGTGCAGCAGCGACAGCGGGACAAATTACACAACAAAATTACATATAATTCTTTAGCAACAATCACTGCTTGTTGTGCTGAAGCGTATTTATTTTGATAGGGTTTTATTGTGCAATATTTCAATCAGTTTAAAGATATAGAATAATGTTTAGGCAAGAAATTACTTTATATTTAAGCTATGTTAAAGGCATTTGGAAATGTGTGACAGCCTTATGTGACATATATATGTACATAGTATGTATATGCTATAATAAGCGACCAGTTCCGATATTAATAAACAATAGTAAGAGTAACTTTTGCATTGGCAATGACCTTTAACTTGGAACTGTCTTTGGAGTGCCGGGCTCCTTTGGCTAACTAAGTCGAACAATAATTCGGGTTTTTTATGAGTTTAAATTACTCGATGTTGAGAATTATTTGGCTCATTTGTAGTGAATATAAAGCCAGTAAAAAAGTATACAATTTAATAATAAAATTATACAAATAGTAACTTAATTCCTTCTGTATTTGTGTTGAGACTAAATACACTGAAGTGTACAAATTTTCAAAAGATAAAAATGCATTGGCAAATGTAAGGATGATTTTAAATGATTTCGTATAATTTTAAGTGGTATACTTTTAGGTGTTGAAATAGTCAATAGTCATTATGATTCCTACGGGACATATGTCTATTAAATTTCTATTATCATGTGACTATTATTATTTTAATGTCTATGTAATTGTTTTGATAATATTTTTAGCTGGCTGCTTGCATAAAATAACTGAAATTAATGCCCTCACCTAAACAATATTATAAAATGCATACTGTTTGTTATTGTTGATTATTGTGCTCCCAAGTATAATTTATGATACTTGGCTTTTTCTATTTTTATGTTTATATAATATTTAATGCAAATCTTCTGCCTTTCACAAATCCTTAGTAATTTTATATCGCATTTATTTACTTCCAGCAATTAAAACCATTTTGACAATTTGCACAAATGAGTCATATTTGCAAAATTTTTTTGTTAGACTCCAATAACAAAAACCCTGCTGACTACTTACATACGTTTTAATGTTTAAATGTTTAATTTTGCTAAAAACCAACATCAGAGCAGTGCCTAGTAACAAACTTAATTGTAGCTCGTAGCCACACACAAATACAACAGTTTCCTCTTTTTAGTGTAAATATGTACATTTTATACACCAAAATGTAATTCTTAGGAGGAAACCATCTCTCCGCCATAACTCAGAATAAGCCAAGGCCATCGTTTGACTTCACTTCCACTGAACAAACTTTATATATTTGAATTAAAGAGAACTAAACTTCTGCAACGCATTAATGTAATTGCAAAAGTTGTTTGTTTGTTTTCTGTGATAATGAAAATCTTACAGTCATAATCAAATATTGTATTACGAAAGATTCAAGTCATATTTTAGGCTTAGCGCCGCTGGTATAATTTCTGCAACCGCTTCGCTGTACAAAACGCTGCGTGCGTGTCAACTGTGCGCATGTGTTTTTTTTTTGCTATTTACTATTTTCTATTTCATTTTTTTAGATTTTATTTATTTAATTAATACTCATGACTCCCATTTGCTGTTGTTTTGTCATTGTACTTGTCTTTGCTATATGAGCTTCAATGAGAACAAAACGTTTGTTTGGCAGAAAACATTTGTTTGTTTGTGAAAGGCATTGTTGTTCCACATTCAAATGGAGCATATTTTCTGAATTCGGCACAGGCGGCCGCTTTCCACATGCGGGAGACGGCGGCCTTGCCTGAGTGGTTTATCAACTGATGGCAGAGACAGGCCACACCGGCAAATGCCATAAAACTTATACAAATACATACATATGTACTTATTCATATTATTCGCATAACACTTTAATAAATATTTTCGAATAGTCTACACGTGTGTTTCGGCATTTCTCGCCACTGTCTGCCGCACTAATCAACATGAAGTTGATTACTGTTGGCGGCTGGTTGGTTGAATGGCCGTTTGGCCGTCTTGCTGGTTGGTTGGCTCAAGCGGCTTTCGGCCGATTCCCAACGCTCGGTGAACTGCAACGCTGAATTTTTCTTTGATAACAATGTCAAAGATAAACACCAACCGGCAGCGGCTTAGTCTTGCTTGCTTCTTAGAACAGAATTTAGCAGATCTTCGCAGATTGGAGCAGCGTTAAACGTTTCGTCTATGAAGTAATGCGACTCAGAGTGGTTTCGCAACTCGCGGCGAGCAGATCACATTAGAAACAGTTTTGTGTTGACAACTCGAGCGATAGCAACGAAAATTCAAATTAGTTCAATGTGCGCTACGCAGCAGGTGAAATTTTGCGACACAATTGTGAATTGCGGCCAAGTTTAAAACATAAAAGGAAATAAAAAAAATCAAACCAAATAAAAATACAAATTAAAAATTAGTAAATAGAAAAAATAAGATGCCATCTAAGAGTGAAGTGAAATATCAGTATTTGGCTGGCATATGCGGTTAGTACAGAAGAGCAAAGCGTAAAGTATGCGCCCTGTAGGGTGCCGCAACTGCAGTCTACAGTCGGCAGGCGGCTGTTGGGTTTTTGGCCAAATCCTACATTAACACACACACTCACGCACACCGATAAATTCATGCATATTTAAATAAGATGCGCCCCATTAAGTTGTTGAATTTATGAATGGAATATATTTGGCACAACATTTAGCATAGTGCTGACATTAGGGCTCGTTCCGCGACCGGTTGAGCACGTGATGTGCTTTTGACATGAGCGAGAACGGCGCCACTGAACCAGCAAGATGAACCAGTTTACATAGGCTGCCTTTTATATTCTTTCAATAGGGATGGTCTAGTACGTTTTCGAAAAATCTGACATTTCCATTGAAAAGTTTGTCATTTTTTACCATAAACGTGCTTAGAACATTTTGATGTTCAAGCGCTACTTGTGTTGTTTACAGTGACTTGAAAAATTCATCTCGGTCAAAAAATGGATTTAACTCGTGAACATTTTCGAGCAATGGTTTTTTACGATTTCCGAAGTGAATTATCTCAACAATAGTGCTTCGATCGCCTTCATTACGCATTTGGTGATGAAGCACCAACGCTCAAGACAATTTATAATTGGCTTAACGAATTCAAGCGTGGTCGTCGTTCACTCCATGACGAATTTCGTGAAGGTCGTCCAAAATCGGTCATTGTGCCAGAAACCATCGATGCTGTGCGTGAACTGATAATGAAAGATCATCATGTGGCATACCGCGAGGTAGAGGCATCCTTGGGCACGGCCGTGCATTCGATATTGCATGAACATTTAGCTGTCAGAAAGATTTGTTCTCGTTGGATCCTGCATAATTTGACAATCACTCAAAACAAGGCTCGTGTCGATTGGTGCAAAGAAATGATGGAAAAATTCGATCGCGGTACTTCGAAAGACGTTTATAAGATCGTGACAGGTGACGAATCATGGATATATGCGTATGAGCCCGAAAAAAAACAGCAATCGACCGTGTGGGTCTTCCAAGACGCGCCAAATTCAACAAAAGTTGTTCGGGCACGCAGCACATCGAAGAAAACGATCGCCTGTTTCTTCGGCAAAACTGGTCATGTGTTTACTGTGCCGTTAGAGCAACGTAGAACGGTCAATTCTGAGTGGTACACAACAATTTGTTTGACAGAAGTGTTAAATGAAATACGGAAAAACAACCGCCGACGTAGAATCATTCTTCACCAAGACAATGCAAGCTCTCACACATCGGCTCAAACAACCGCCCATTTGATCGAACAAAGCATCGATTTAATTGGTCATCCGCCATACTCCCCTAACTTGGCACCCAATCACTTCTTTTTATTCCCGCACACAAAAAAAAAATTGCGTGGTCAACGATTTTCATCGCCAGAAGTTGCTGATGAAGCATTCAAAAAGCATGTTTTGGAGGTGTCTCAATCGGAGTGGAAAAAGTGCTTCGACAATTGTTTTGAGCACATGCAAAAGTATATAAAACTTCAAGGAGAATACTTTGAAAAGCAATAAAACAATTTTCGATGATAACAAAATGCATTTTCATCGTTTTTGAACAAATATAAAAGGCAACCCTCGTACATATTTGTTGTATTCGAAGCACAACAGCAGCATGGCTGCACATCGGCGCCCACAATGGGCACATACAGAGACCTAAAATAATTATTATCCATATTTTTGGGAATGAAAAAATTGCCCTAATTTAAGAAATTTCTATAATTATTGCTTTATAATAATTATTCCCAATAAAAAATTTTTTACGACGCCTATAACTATTATCATGTAATAAATATTTTTGAGTTGCATAATAACTCTTACAAGTAACAAGTATATTTTTCGTTGTCGATAATTATTATTTTAGGATTTTTGTTTTTTACATTGCTTCATAACTTTAATTTATGACTTTTGTAATTTACGTTACCGATAACTATTATTTTGAGAATTTTTTTTTTACGTTGCTTCATAACTTTTATTTATGATTTTTTTTTTCATTTACGTTGCCGATAACCATTATTTTGGATTTTTACGTTGAATTACTACATATTGGATATGAATTAATTTTTAATTGTTTTAAATTGACAAACGCAAATTAACTGCAGGAACCTTATTTCCACCAACAACTAAACAATTAAAAATCAATTCATACTAAAAATGTGGTAAGGCAACGTAAATAAAAAAATTTCTTTCATAAAAGTTATGAAGCAACGTAAAAAAAATGTTCTCAAAATAATAGTTATCGGTAACGTAAATAAAAAAAGTCATAAATAAAAGTTATGATGCAACGTAAACAAAAAAAAATCCCAAAATAATAATTATCCAGAATGAAAAAATATTTATTTCTCATAACTGTTATTATGCAACGTAAAAATTAATTGTCGCAAATAATAATTATAATCGATAAATAAAATTTATGTTGCATTATAATAGTTACATTGCAATATAGAAGTGCTAAATGTTTAGCGCCACCGGTCAGCGCTGTTTGCCTCCCACAAAGCTGTCAAGCCGCTAAGTCAGTCAACTGTTGCAACAGTCTGCGCTTAACGGTAACTCAACTCAGTTTTAGTGCTCTAACTCGACTTAACCCTAATTCCTAGAATTTTAAAAGTAACGTAAATCCAGAAGTGAGACTATGAGGCTTATATAAGCTAAATTACTGAAAACATTTGTTTAAAAAGTACAAAAACTGTCTAAAATGTTGAATTTATAAATACAATATAATTCTTACATTCCATTAGAGGATTACATAAAATAATGGAATCGAAAAACCTTTGGATTTGTCACCATTTGAAATCTTTAGTGAGACTGTGAGGCTCACTTCTGGGAGTTAGGGTTAATGTGTCCTCGAGCGAGTCCTCTGCGCCCAGTAATCGCTGTTTGAGATCGTAGTCGACCTTAACTTTACTTTACAATTTACAGCTGCCATACACTCGCAGCCAAGGACACAGGAACTTTATATCTGTCAGGCGTTTATGATAAGCGTTCTTTGCATTTTCAATATTTGCACTTTTTTGTACGCTAAGCCTAAGACAACAAAGCAAAGTGGGCAAATTTGTCAAGTTGCTGCCGCACTTCAAAGTATTTATTGCCACTATTACGCGGTGCACAAATTCCATTCGGGTTTTATAAGGAAATTCATGCAAAAGAGATTCATAGCTTACAGTAAAAACTCTCCGCAGTGCTCGATGACATTTCATCAGCTCAACTTTTTATGGCCCCGTGTGCGTGTGTGTGTGTGTGTGTGTGATATCGCTTGCATGTAAACAACGATATTTACGATCTCTAATTGCGCCAACTGCTTCTGTATTTCACTCGCAGTCAACATCATCACAATCTCGTACGGCGGCTTCTGCGGCTGGCCGTCCGCCAGTTTCCTGGAGCTGCAGGCCGACGACAGCCCGCTGGAGACGGGGCCCATGTCCAATCACGATGCCGGCTGGGTGGGCGCCATGCTCTGCGTTGGCGGCACACTGGGCACAATGTTCTTTTCATGGTGCGCCGACAAGTTTGGACGCAAACGCTGCCTGCTCTTGGTGGCGTTGCCATCGCTGGTGAGTGCCTCATTGCCACACTGTTGCATACAATTTTTAAGCATTAATTTGAATTAACTTGACAGCTGGGCTGGTGGATTATACCGTTTGCAACCACGCCTACGCATCTGTGTGTGTCGCGCGTGCTGGGCGGCTTTGCGGGCGGCGGCGCTTTCACCGTCATACCCATTTACACCACCGAATTCGCGCAGGACAAGTTGGTCGCGCACAACTTCAATGAGTTGCCGTCAGTCTCACTGCGAATTTCTATGATTTTAGAGTGCGCGGCGTTCTGGGCACATTGCTGGTGCTGACCTGCAACCTGGGCATACTGGCCGCATTCGTGCTGGGCTACTTCTTCACCTATGACATGGTGGCATGGATACTCTCCGGCCTCACCGTTCTATTTCTGCTGTGCTTCTCCTTTCTGCCCGAGACGCCGCAGCATCTGATGAGCAACAACAAAGTCAAGGTGAATGTTTTGGTCGCCGAGTTGCAAGTTCCATGACAAGTATGTGCATTTTTTTCTTGACGCCAGCAAGCGGAAAAGTCGCTGCGCTATTTCCGCAACATACCTGCGCTGTCCAAAGAGTGGCCCGAGAACTTTCGCTTCGAGTTGGACAAACTGCGCGGCGACGAAAAAACCAAGGCGGACGAGGACAACAACGCTGTCACCTGGCAAGATTTCAGTGCGTTTGAAATGCAATAATAATAAATGTTGCTAATCGATTTCATATTTGCAGACAATCCCGTTGCGCGCAAAGTGTTCTTCATCGGCTTGGGATTGATGACGCTGCTGCAGTTTTGCGGCTGCTTTGCCATGCTCAACTATACGGCCACCATTTTCAAGCAGTCCGGCTCCAGCATTTCGCCGAATGCGGCTGC
Source organism: Melieria picta (assembly GCA_964056695.1). Taxonomy (NCBI): domain Eukaryota; kingdom Metazoa; phylum Arthropoda; class Insecta; order Diptera; family Ulidiidae; genus Melieria; species Melieria picta. Next base: position 128,720,241 of record OZ057399.1, on the reverse strand, counting down.
CATCATTGTTGGCGCCATACAGCTGCTCGGCTCGTATGTGTCCACGCTGCTGGTGGAGCGCGCCGGCAGAAAGGTGCGTATGACAATGCAGCACATGTAGTCCTCAATGTCTAATCCCCATGCAGATTTTGCTGATTGTGTCGGTGCTGGGCGCCGCTCTGGGCCACATCTGCCTGGGCAGCTACATCTACCTCAGTGCGCTGGGCTATGACATTGGCGCGTTCGCTTGGGTGCCCGTGGCCAGTTTCTCCTTCACCATATTCATTGCCTGCTGGGGCATAATGACGCTGCCGTACGTGGTGATCGCGGAGATAATGCCGCCCAAAATACGCAGCCTAGGCACCATGGCCTGCATGATCTACATGTGGATTATTGGTATTTTCTTGCTAAAGGTGCGTATTATTTTTTTATTCGAATATTTTCGCGTGAACTGCGCATTAATGTGCATTAATGCTTCACAGAATCTGCCCATAATGAGCGAGTTGCTGGGCATGCACGGCCTGGTGTTTGCATTCGGCAGCTGTTGCCTTATTGGCATTGTTTTTGTGGTCATTTTTGTGCCGGAGACCAAAGGAAAAAGCATCGATGTCATTTTGGCCACATTATGAAAATGTTGCAACGTTGCGTTGACCCATCTGGTGCCATTTATTGTAGTTGTAATGTAAAAATACTTTCGCGTTTAGTGAGCAACTAAATCATCTTTAACAAAGTGGAAAATTCAGGGACTTTGGTGAATTTTGAATTTGAAGTTTTTTTAGTTTTAGTTTAGTTTTTATGCAACATTCTGTTAAAGACTGTAAGTACTTTTTTACAAGGAAAAATTTAAAAAGAAAATAAAATAAAATTCTTATGGCTTGGTTGATGGTTTCATGGACTGAAAGGTCGCCTGGCTGTGTTGAATTACATTGTAAAAGTTTTTATAATTTTATAATCCACTTAACTATAGTAAGTGGAAAATTCAGGGACTTTGGTAAAATTTGAATTTTAAATTTAAATTTTAAATGTTTAAGTTTTAGTTTAGTTTTTATGCAAACATTCTGTTATAGACTGTAAGCACTTTTTTACAAGGAAGACTTTAAAAGAAAATCAAATAAAATTCTTATGGCTTGGTTGATGGTTTCATGGACTGAAAGGTGGCCTGGCTGTGTTGAATAACATTGTAAAGCTTTTACAATTCACTGAAGAGGTCAGCGAAGTGCTAACGAAATGTGGAAACATGGCAAAGTTTCACTTATCACCACTGACCTTTCAGCCCATTTAACAAAGAACACAAAAACAGGATACAGATCATCTTGTCAAAAATAAAATTCTAATTGGCCAAAATATTTAGGTTTGTTTTTAGTTTTAGGAATCTGAGCTGCTTTGTCCAGTGAATTTCATTACCATCACACTAAGCTTCAACTGATAATGAAAAGCTTCTGCACACTTAACCCATTAAAGCCGGGTACCAGTTCCGCCCATACGCTTTTGATAAAATTGCATACACGACCTGGAATTAATCCAAAATAATCAGAAACAAAATTTCAGCTTTCTATCTCCGCACGTTGCTGAGATATTCATTGGGTATATTTTACCCATTAGGCAGCAATGTCAGCTTTCTTCCATACTTTTTGAAGTGATCAGCTAAACACGTGAACAAAAGTTGTATTGTTTACAGGTGAGTTAGGAGGCAGATTTTTGTGAAGTTCTAAGGCCACTACGTTTCGCCACATTTTCCACCTCCGGAAAATTAACAATTTTTGGAGTCTGGTAACTCTAACTAGATGGCGGAATTTTAGAGTGACCTCCACTAGACTAAGGTAGTTCCATCTTTACCCCAACCATCCCTATCAATGATTTTGAGATATCTCTACCACGAACTTTTCTGTGATTTTTTTAAAAAGTCAATTTTCATGGGTAAATTTTTACATTCAGCGAATTTCATTACCGTTAAGCTGCGCTTTGCACCTTATCACAGCTAATTAAAAGCTTGTTGCATATTTATCGGCGCCAATTCAATTATAAGAAACATAAATGTACCTATGCACAGTGATTCGTTCCATAGACAAAATTCAAAAAATTTATAGTTTCAGAATTTAACGATTTTGATGTCATTTGAAAAGTAAAACTCCAACTTAGAAAACCCCAAAAAATCTGTGTAAAACATTAATTAGTGTCTGTGCAAAAGCGGCTCAAAGTTGAAACTTTTTTCACAAAAAAATTGAAACACATATTTTCTGTTTTTTAGTCTATTGAGTAAAACAAATTTTTTTAATACATGGTTACCAAGAAGTTACTAAAACTTTCCATATAGATTAAGAAATGATGTGGCCATTTCGCTTTTAATGTTTTCTCAAAATTTGCAAAGCTGAGGCTTTTACTTCACTTTTAATTCAAAATATTTTTCTAAATTAAAAATCTGAAAATTGGTAAAACTTAGAGGAAAATATCTAATAAGTATGTGAAAGTATGTTCCTGGATTTTTTTTTATTTTAAGAAGCATTCTTTCTTTGTCGGATAATGTAATTACATCCTCCGATATCTTCCGATCTCAGAAAATAATTCAATTTGAAAAGTGGTCTAAACACTTATTTTTCGACAAAATTTATTTATTGTATTCATCCCTAAAAGTATGCAATCAGCATGAAAAATTTAAAAACCTGCACAAATGCAAAACAAACATCTATTTTTATCATTTTTATTGCAAAACTAAAGGGTCCTAAGACAATTTCTGTTACTCTTTGCAATTATCAATGTTGACGTTACCGATTAAATGTAAAATCTGAAAAATCTAGCCAACACACTCGTTGCTATAGCTTCCAAAAATGACGAAAATTGCAAATTTAAGTCACAGACATTGCCAAACTACAAAAGTTTAAGAAAAACAAAATGAAGATTTCAATTCAGCAGACCATGATTAACTAGTATACCAAATTTTATGAAGAACGGACCACTACTTCTAATTTTGTCCCGCGTTTGTATGGAGTCGAATCACTGTGCAATGTGGCGAATTTCATTACAACAAAAAAAAGCTAACAAAAAGTTTCATGCATACTTAATGGCGCTAACACAATCAAAAGAAACCATAATTTACCTATGTGGCAAAATTTCATTACCGTCAACCTTCGCTTTGCGCGCTAAAACAGCTAATGCAAATTTTGTTGCATACTTAACGGGGCCATTAGACTCGTAATCAACCCTAATTTATGCAGCTAATTTAATTATCACCAATCTGCGCTTTATACTCTTCAACAAATAATGCAAATCTTGTTGCATACTTAGTGGCGCTGAACACAGTTCACTTTCATAATGAACCGTAATTTATGTGCATTATTGCAATTTTTGCTAAGCTGCTTTGCAATTCAACACATAATTGGAACACAGTTTTCCTAAACAACTTAGAAACGAATTGAGTAAAAATCCAGTTTACGCATGAATGCAGATGTTGCATATACATTTCTCGATTTAGAATATATTTTATGTAATAATTGAAGTATAGCTTTCGCAATAGCAATTATTACTGGCCATAATAATAATAATTGTAATAATAAGAATAAACGTATAAATTACAAAATAATAATTTTAATAATAAGAATAATAATAATTATATGAAAATGCTAAATTTTTATGTGGTGCGCATAAACTTAACAGGTAATAGTTAATGTTTATTTGCAATTAAATTTAATTAAAAAACTAGAATACTACATCACAGTAATTTTCAAGAAAATATATATATATGCATTATTTGTATTTTACACATCAATCGGAGCGCTTACAACTCTAAATTTCATTGGAACAAACGAGAAAGCACACTAAATTTACAAAAGCTTAAAATTAATGCATTTGAGAAATTTAATTTTGAGTTTTCGATTTAGTTACACGCTCCTTGCGTACAACTGACAACAATGCGACACACCTTGCGCTTTGGCGAACTGTTTGATTGGCGCGAATCGTGGCGCGTGTGCCTTATGGTGTCTGCATAAAATTTACAATAAAACCAATTGCAAAATATGCACAACTTTAAAATAATTTCTTTAAAATGGAAACATGTGCCAGCCGCATATTTGGGTTCAACGTGCAGCTGACTATCGAAGCATACAAACTAGACTATATACATGGATAGGTTGGCGGCGCTCACAACTCGGCGCACATCCGCTTAATCACATTTGGAGCAGTGGCCAATGCAATGGTTTCGAAAATTTGTTCAGTAAGCAAATAATTTAAGCCTTTTGCAATTTCTTTCTTTAAAATGGAAATAGTATCTGCTTGTGTGTGTGTCCTTGGGATCCTTGGTAGTTGGTATGTTGTATGTGTGTGGCTCACTGGATTTGGTTGCTATCACGTTTTCGGGCATCTGACGTAGCGCAGCACCGCATAGCCGAGTCCGCGGAACACCAGAAAGAACATCGTCAGCACGAGCGTGTTGAGCCACAGCGGCGACGTGGAATTCTGTGCTTTGAGTATTTCCTCGTATGGAATGAATGTGTGCGGAGTGGTGCTGTTCGCCTTGCAAATCTCGTAGCTGCTCGGGTTGCCGCACCTGCAAGCACAAAACGAAAAACACAACGATGAGTACGCGCACAAGCGGGTCGGGGGTGGGGGGCAGGGCCGCGTGTGCCACCTTATCGCCGGTCCCTCGCGGAACTCGAGTATTTGCATGTTCTGGTAGGCGTAGTGGATCATGGAGGTGTAGCGCAGCCAGCTGAGGCCGTCCGGAATGCGCGAGGACAGGTAGCCGCCGAACAGCTGCGTGGCCAGCGTGTAGAGCGCGCTCAGCGTGATGCTGACGTTCATGTCCATGCAGCAGGCACCGATGAAGAAGCCGACGCTCTGCGCCACTATTGTATTGAGCAGTAGAAAGACCAACATCAAGAAGAAAAGCTTGAAACTGTACATTCATTAGGTTACATGTGTGCTAGAAGGCAGTCGTATATGTTGTGTACAAGTTTGGTTTGCATCGAGAGCGAGCAAGCGATATGCGAGGCAGCGCCGAATTGCGAGGTCGCTGCAGTCGCAGCACGCTTGCAACGCGAACGGATAGCGCAAAGCACCCACCTGGAACAGCCCAACATGGGATACGATATCATGAGGTAGACAGTGGGCAGCGTCACGACCAGCGGCAGCTCGCCGAACATTTTGGCCAAGTAGTAGGCGGACAGGCGGTATGCGCCCGAGCGCCGCTCCTTGCTGATGACTTCGCGCTCCGAGGGGACTGCAAGCCAACACGGTCAGTTACAATGGACGAAAGGCGAGTGGCGTTTCACTTACATGAATTCAGTGCGCCGAAGAGCGCAAACAGCATCCAGTAGGTTTGCGAGAAGAACATCCAGCCCTGCAGGTCGTGCAGGAACTCTTCGGTGCGTGGTATCTGGAACCAGATGGAGCCCGCCATCAGTGCCAGACCCACTGTCTGAAACCAGTTCAGCTTGGACAGCATGCGCGGCTTGGCCTCCTTGAAGTTGCGGCTGGACAGCACGCTGAACTGTGTGTGAAAGCGCGTCGGGTAGTCGAGCCAGTCGCTGTCGCAATCACGATCGCGGTCGCAGCTCTCGTAGCGCTGACAGTCGCCGGTGCTGGCGCTCGAGTTCGATTGCGAGTCGACGCCGTACCACAGCTGCTGCGACGCCTCCTCGGTGGAGGTCTGGTGGTCGCCGATGATCAGCATGGCGTCGTGATTGATGTGGTGATTGTGGCTGTGGTTGTGGTTGTTGTGCATGTCCTTGTAGTAGTTGTTGATGATGTCGTTGATCAGCGAGTCGTGCTTGTGCGCCTTCTCGTTGACCACTTCGGCGGTGGTGGTCGTGTAGACGTCGCCGCCGTTGGCGCTGCCCAGCGCAATGCTGCCGTTCTGGCCATTGTGGCGATGGTGCGCGTGATGGCTGTGATTGTGATTGTGGTTGTGATGTTCGTGATGCGTGTGATAATCGCTGTGATTGTTCGTGTTGACTGTGATGCAGTTGCGATTCAGAAAGTTTCCATGAGATTCTTTGGCGGCTATGAAGAGTTTCTCCCGTATGTCCGGATACGATTTTAATTGCTCCACTTAAAAAAAAAAAGGCAATATACATTAAATATTGATCGGTTTGTGGTTGTTAACCCTTTCGCTATTTTGTTGCCATATGGCAACATGCTACTTTGTGGACGTCTGAACCCTCTATGGTTCCAGGAATACATTTTTTTATTGGTCCTTAGAATAGTTTGAAGTTTTAGGAAAAATACGAAATTAATAAACTGAATATTTAAGTTTAAAGAAGAGAAATATACATGTTTTTCTAATGGTATATCTTGACGTAGAAAAGGAAGAAGAAGCAGAAAAAATTAGAGAACTTTCTAATTTGACGTTTTCTTTCAATTTAGGTACACCTAATTCTGTTTTTACACGGTAGATTGGTTCCAGGAAAAACCGTGTAAACAAAAACCGTGTAAAAAAAGACATTGATCGCATGCAAAAATAGGTGATTGGTTCCTTATCTCTAAAACCTATTAAAATTAGTGAAAAACAGGGATACATAAAATATTTAACAAAAATAAAAAAATATAAATAACTGAATAAATATAAAATATTTTTTGGCTTACCTTTTATCTTAATGTGTTAAGATTAAAATAAATGTAACATTGGAAAAACTAATTTGCCTATAAAAAATTTCTTTACCAAATACGTCTGATTGCATTGATAGTTCACAAAATATTAACACATTTCAATTGCTCTGATAAGTAAATTTGCTTGTATCCACAAAAAGGGAATTTCCCTAAATTTGTGATATGAACATATTTCGCAAAAATTAAATTTGAAAAACAAAATTTAAGCCCAAAAAATTTTGAATCGTGCTAAATGGAATAAAATCGTGTAAAAAAATTTAAAATTATTTTATTTTCAAACCGTGTTAAATCAAAACCGTGTAAAAAAAGACCGTGTAAAAAAAGAATTAGGTGTACTTTCTTTTTAATTTTGGCTGAAGTAAATGAAGAAATATTCAACTTTTCGTTGTGCGTAAAAAGTTTTATGTTTAAGTAATTTTTACAGCCACAACGATGTGGTTGCTCTCATAGAAAAACACTCTAAAATACAGGGTCCGAGTATCAAAATTAAAAAATTTCTTATGGAATGTTGCTAATACAACCACATAGAAGCCTAAGACGTAAAATTTAAAATTTTACCATTCCCCAGTAAAAACCTGTAGCGAAAGGGTTAAGTGAACACTTACAAACGAAATCCGCTGGATTGTAGTGGGGCTTGATGGCAACTCCGATATTCTCAAAGTACGAGTAAATGTTGTTCACTTCGCCAAAGTATGCGGTGCGTCCATTGTAGAGCAACAACAACTTGTCGAACATGTGAAACATCTGCGACGACGGCTGGTGCACAGTTATCACAACGGTTTTTTGCTCTTCCATGGCGTAGCGTTTGAGAAACTTCATGAGCGAAATTGCCGAATGACTGTCAAGGCCGGATGTGGGCTCCTGCAAGTATGCAGCAAAACCAGAGCAATTAATTATAGCACTCTTGCGCTCTTACATGAACTCTTAAACACCACAAATACTCTTAACACTAATGCAGGCGCTCTTCCACACACACACACACAGAGCAATCATTCGCTCACTCATTTCGCAGCATTCGCACTCACACTCGCTCTCGCTCAGTTTCATACTCACGTCGAGCAACATCAGCAGCGGATTCGTGAGCAGCTCGCATGCAATATTGGCGCGCTTCTTCTCGCCGCCCGACAGCCCCCGATTCAGGTAGTCGCCGAATTTCGTTTGTTGACAAAACTTCAGCTCGAGCGCCTCCAGTATGTTGTCGACCAGCTTGATCTTCTCCGCCTTGGGCATCTTCTCCGGCAGACGCAGCAGCGCCGTGTACATGACGGTCTCGCGCAGCGTCAGGCCCGAGAAGAAGACCTCCTCCTGCAGCACGTAGCAGATCTTGCGTCGCCACTTCTTCGAGAGCGGCTCACGATTGAGATAGACGGCGCCGCTATCGATGCGCCGCTGCCCGCTGAGGCAGTCGAGCAGTGTGGTCTTGCCGCTGCCGGAGGGGCCCATTATGGCCAAGACTTCGCCGGGACTGCAGTGCGGCGCAGCGCAGCGCGGAAGACACGAAGCGCAGCGAACCGCAGCGGACCAGAAATAAAAAAGCAGAGGGGCAAAAGAAACGGCGGCAAATTATTGCATGGATGCTTTGGCTAAAATGTGGCAGTATGTTTGTAGTTCAGTTTTGTTACCTTACTAAGCCACTCACATCGGAGAGTATCTTGCGGTCGTTGTGCAGCACGTTGATGCTCTGAAATGTCAGCTGCAGCGTGTGCTGGTGGTGCGGCTCGGCGGCGGAGATGAAGGGAAATGTGGCCATGGCATGATCGCTTCTGCAAAAGGGAAACACAAAAACAAAATTTCGCAATGAAAACTATGAATGGCCAAAGTGGTGGTTGACGACGACGACGACAAACGAAGGCAACCAAAAGTTAATGAGTAAATGTGTTGAATAGGGAAAACATGGAAGAAATTGTTTTTGGTTAAAAAAAAAATATCTTAAAATTAAAACACATACAGGAAATTGTTCGTGGATGATATTTTATAGTTTCATAAAAAATTGTCAGAGTTAATCTTTGACGCTAAATGCCTTCTTTAAGTTGTAGTATAATTTTAATTAAGAACTTTGAGTTATATTTTCTTATTAATAATTAATTTACTTAATCATAATTTATCTATTTTATTTTACTGATTATTTTTATTTATTAATATGAATTATATATTTAATATCTTTATAAATTGATCTATTTTATTTGTTACTACAAATAACAAAAATAATTTTTTTTAATTACTGGTTATATTTAATCAGAACTTTTAATCAAATCATTTTTATGTAGGAAATGTTGATTTTCCTGTACACAATGATTAACTTTTAGATATTTTCTGCTTGAACTTTCCTCGAATGTATTTTAACCTCCGACGATTGCGGCTCTTTGTTCTCTATTCATAAATAAAAAGCGAAAATATTGATAGACGACGCATTTGCATTTGCCAGCACCGGCGCCCACCGCCAACTCTCGACGATGCATTGTTGCTGCGGCCACTCCAGGGCCGCCACTGTGCCGTCGAAGCGTGTGTCAGTGCGTGGCTGGCGCGCGCGCACACTTTTCCAGCATTCTTGACATTTATTTTTATAGTGCAACGTTATCCATTTGAATGCGGCTGCAGTGACCCCCACTTTGCCGCCGTCTGTCCATCCGCGCATCTGTCTGTCCATGCTCATGGCTGTTTGCTTGAGTGTCGTCCGATGGGTTGGCGATACGATACGCAATGCGATGTGATGCGAGGCGAGGCGAGGCGGCGCGCTGCTGGCTGCGGCCTCTGCTGGATTCGCTGTGAACGCTTATGGGACGCACAGTTCATTGCACTCTTTATTTACTTTTGTTTCGTGATAATTTCCATTTTTAATATTTTAGTTTTTATTTTTGTTGTTCGCATTGCTGTTCACTCGCCGCATTCTTATTTTGATGCTTTCAGCGGCTGCTGTTGCTGTTGTTATTGTTGTTGTTGTTGATATTGTTTTGTTTTTTCAACTTCTACGCGTCCATAGTGAGATGTGGAGCAGGCAGCGTGCTGTGTGCCGTCTGCTGCGTGAGTGGATTTTCTGCCATGGCATCTGCGGCTTTGACTGCAGCTGCAGCGCTGCCAGATTCTTTTATCTTTGTATGTTTGCTGCGTGTGTATCTTCTTGGTCCAATTCTGGCCACTGCTCTTTAACGCTGTCTTGTTATTTTAGTTGATCTTGCTTTTTCCATATACATATATATATATATTGTTGTTGTTGTTATTATTATTATTATCATTGTCGTTGTTGTCACTGTGCGCATTTTCGATTTTCCTGCGCTGTTGGCGTTGCTGCCGCGTCGATTTAATCTCATTTATTGACTTTATTAACACAAACTGTTGTCGTCTTGTAATGTGAAAATTTACGTAAAACAAAAAACACAATCATTTTTAAATACAATTTCGATGCCACCAAACTTGATGCGTGACGCATAAGCGAGGCCATTGACTTCTTGCAAGCAACGTTTACGCTGATAAGCGTCTGGCATATCGATCTTTCTTGCCATTCGTTGTGGGCATGGAGCATGGAAAAGTTAATATTTCCAAAAGAAAAATTCGTAGTTGGTCTGATTTTTTGCGCGACTTGCACATTCACCGCGGCTACCAGTCGAATATACCGACCCAGCTCCAAGCCTCCACCAGCTGCCAAAAGGTGCCTACGTGAGCTTTTGCATGTTTTAAAGTCGACCCATTGAGTTGGTACCGCATGGAAAAAGCCATTCGAAAAAAATGTGTAAGTGTGTAAAAATCGTAGAAATGTAAAAGAAATGTACATGAGGCATGGCCGGCTTAAAAGAAAGCCGCATTGCCGCTACGACTATTTCCGCAGCAACGGAAAAGCACGCACCGACGGGCAGACGCACTAAACGCAGTCTATGCGTTGTATGCGATTTTTTAGAAATGCTCAGCGAGTAGTTTTCCATGACTTTGTATGTACTTTGTGTGGGTTCTAAGTTAATATAGCAGAAATATTGTGGTAGTCAATTGTAAGGCTTTGACCTTCAAAGAATTGAATTGCAATTGCACAGCTTAATGTTTTGGCTATTGACCTACTTTTGGCATTATCGATTTCATTGCACAATCTTATCGAAATGTGATGTTTTTCGGACGATTTAAATGGCAGTACAAGCCACAGACGACGACCTGTCAAAGACGCTACACTCTGCAGAGAATTTAGATTTTAGGAGAAATGGCAAGAATCTTAACCTTGATTGGATGGTTAATGTGTTGAATCGATAGCCAGAAAATTGTGTGTTTACCACTGGATTGCACCAACTATAAAAAAAATATAAGATAACTATTGGGCTATGGAATTATGCCAAATAATTGTAATAATTTTAAACTGATTCAACCAGCCACAATTTCAAACAAAGAATAGAAAGAATAGCATAGAATAAGAAAGGAAGAAGAAGACAACATGTTTCTGAAAAAGTCCAAGGAAGTCAAAATGATTCTATTGAGGCCGTTCTTTTATTTTATTAGATGGCAGTCTGAAAGAAAGTCTTCCTTGACTTTGAATATTTCTGAAGGTCCCCTTGCTCATTTTGCAATTTAATTATATATTGAAATTCAAGGGAGTTTGAATGGGCCGAGCATGCTAGTGTTAAACAAAACACAAACTTCGCATAAAATAAAATTAAAAAAATAAATAAATAAATAAAAAATAAAAAAATAAAATAAAATAAAATCAAATCAAATAAAATAACATAAAGTAAAATAATATATCAGGTGTACAACTTTGCTTCCGCCGTTTTCCGATAGGTGGCTGTACCGGCTGAGGCTGGTTGAAATACATAGATGGTAATGCCTTTAAAGTGAGTGTGGACAGTGCCTAACGAATTGTCATCGCCGTTTCAGTGACAGTTGTTCTTGTTTTCGTATTATTCACGCTCGAAAATGTCCGTTTATGTGCCCAATTCTCGCCATTTGCGGGAAGTTTTACTTTTCTGTTACAATTCGCAAAAAAATGCAGCTGAAGCGCATCGAATGCTCTCAGAAACTTACGGTGATGCTGCTCTGAGTGAAAGAACGTGTCGGGAGTGGTTTCAACGTTTTAAAAATGGTGATTTCGAATATTCACGGCGCCAAGGTTATGATTTGTATTTGGTGGGATCAGCTCGGTGTGATTTACTACGAGCTCTTAAAACCGGGTGAAACCATCACAGGAGATCGTTACCGAACGCAACTGATGCGCCTTAGTCGCGCGCTAAAAGAAAAGCGGCCACAATATCAAGAGCGACATGACAAAATCATCCTCCAGCACGACAATGCTCGGCCTCACGTCGCAAAAGTGGTCAAAAAGTACCTGGAAACGCTGAAATGGGAAGTCTTGCCCCACCCGCCGTATTCCCCAGATGTCGCCCCTTCTGACTTCCACCTATTCCGTTCGATGGCACACGGCCTGGCAGATCAACATTTTCAATCCTTCGAAGAATGGAAAAATGGATTGCTTCATGGATAGCGTCAAAAGAGGACTCCTTTTTTCGAGCCGGGATCCGAAAATTGCCGGAAAGATGGGAGAAAGTTGTCGCTAGTGACGGACAATACTTTGAATAATACATCTGTAAGCACTTTTTCGCAATAAAGCTTTTAATTTTGGAAAAAAACGGCGGAAGCAAAGTTGTACACCTGATAAAAAAAATAAAATAAAATAAAATAAAACAAAACAAAATAAAACAATTTTATTTTGTAATAATATAAAATTAAATAAATAATATAAAATAAAATAAAATAAAATAAAATAAAATAAAATAAAATAAAATAAAATAAAATAAAATAAAATAAATAAAACAAAATACATAATATAAAATAATATAAAATAATAAAATAATATAAAATAAAATGAAATAAAATAAAATAACAAAATTACTGACAAAAACCAATCTTTGAATGGACAATCAATGAATTCGTTAATCTTTTGTATCATAAAACCAACTATAATCTATTCTTCTTCAGAGATAAAAAAGAAAATTCCAATTCGTAATGACACTTAATTTATTCAATTGAATTGATTGCAATGCGTTATGACTGAAATTTCAGATGGAAAGGTTTTAAAGAAATACCTTGTTTTAGATTTTGTCAAAGTACTTTAAAGGTACATTTCATAATCAAAAGCGGCTTTATTAATTAATTATTAGGTAAATTATTATTACTAGTGCCTATTGTTGTAGTCGGATGTGAGCATTTGAAGATTTATTGTATTAACCCATTCGCTGCCAAGCCTAAATTATATGAAGTCAGGACGAGTATACTCGTCCTTGGCAGCGAATGGGTTAAAGACATTCTTAATACCATGGCGGTATTCACTATCTGTATTAAATGTGCGAAAAAGCGAAACTTATTCATAACTGATTGTTTTCAAAATAAACAAAAATCAGCTGACTTTGAGCTATGCCATGTCAAAAGGAAGTCCTTATTTTATTTTATTATTATTATTTTAGTTTAGCTGCAGTTGGAGTCAGGCCCTGAATTCCACCAAAATTTGCTTTGGTAGAATCCATACAATCAGTTCTATGAATTTTCTGTTTCCAAGCTTTTAAATTAGCCTCAGCTACATCGGCAGCCAGCCAGCTGACCTCATTCTTCTGACATACCTTTGCGTTGCTTTTAACTCGTTTTTAGTTGTAAAATTCCCACCAACAGCCCCAAACGTTAGCTGCATTCATTCATATTTAAATTCATTATAAATTGTTTTTTTTTTTTGGTTTTTTTCTGTTGAAACATACAACTTCATTGTTAGAAATTTCGCAACAATAAAGCATGCAAAAAATATCACAAATTCGTTATAATTAAAACAGCAAAAAATTTGGCAAAAACATAGCGAAAGTGTTGCGATTTTTCAGTTGGTTTGTGGGTTCAGTGGATCGTTGACTGTTTAGCTGAATGAACTGGCGGGCTAAATGTGCAGCGACAAAGGTGAAACGCACTAAAACAAATCAAATCAAAACTTCAAAAAATAAAAATAAATATTTAAAAAATAGAAACAATTAAAATAAAAATTAAAAAATAAAACAATTTAAACATTTTAGAAAAAACTTGTAAACTCCAATCGAACGCCACGAAATTGTGTAGCAATCTTGCGATTTTATGATTATTGGCCACTAATGAAATCAGCGCTGAACGCATTCGATGTGTGTTATTTATTTTATTGTTGTTTTTGTTGAGTTGGAATGTTTGTTTGCTTTTCTATTTCTGTTTGTGTGTGTGCGTTGTTTTTTATTGTTTTTAAAAAGGTTATTAACATTAGGCAAAACACAAAAATTACGTGAAAGTTGGGCAATTCGCACGCAAAGACGCAGTGAAGCGAAACGAATAGAAACGTAACGAATCGCTCGCCACAATAACGCACCGCAAAATGTAACGCAAGAAAGCATTTTTGAAATTCTTATCTCGTTTTTGAATACATTGACCGATATTAAACGTAGCGAAATGAGTTAATCGAACAGGCCGTGCGGCCGGGGGGCGCCGTCATTTAAATGCAAACACAAACACAAATCAACAAACAAACAAAGGCAAAAGCAGCGCGCGACAAATTCCCATAGACAGCAAGTAAAGGTCATTGACAATTTTATTGCAGCGCTGCCAAAATTCGACAAAACACACACACACACACACACACACGCACACACACTACACGCATTGGGGCCGCAAATGTGAGCGTTTCATTGCAATACAAATTTTATTATAAATACGATCCATCAAATTTTTAATTGGATTGAAATATTCAAAATATTCTGCTGCAAATTCCTGCGTTTTTAATGAAACAATTTTTGTTTTTTTTTTGTTGTTTTGCCTGAATGCCAAAAACGTTTTGCGATCTTCATTTCAATTCTTTCCACTTTACTTTGACTTTGTTAAATGTATGTGAGTTTGTCGGTGTTGTTGTTGTTGCAGTCGCTGGTAGCATAGCTGATTTTATGTTTTCTTTGTTGTGGTTGTTGTTGTTGTTGTTGTTGTATGTTTAAGCCGGTGCCCGTTTGCGCTCTATGCTTTCGCCGAGGCCGCGGCCCAACTCTTCGCTCTGCAGCGTTTTAGCAATTTGATTTTTTTTAATGTTTGCCAACACAGCCAGAACATCGCACACCGCACAGCAACAGCAGCCAAGTTAGTTGTGTTGTCGTTGTTGTTGTCGTTGTTGTTGCGTGTTTATGGGTCTCAGTTTTCACGCTATGACCATGAACAATTGCGTTTTAATTGTGAACTTTGAAGAAACAAAAAACGAATGAAATAAAATCCGAAAAAAAAATGGTGAAAAAAATTCCAAATTCTTTTTTTTGCTCTTTTCGGCTAACGTTGACCCAATTCTTGCGGCCGCTGTTGTTGTGTTTTTGTCAATGCTGCTGTTCTTGCCGCATTCGTCAGGCGATGGCCAGCCGGCGTACTAAGCATTTAGATTTTGTGTATTCGTTTTTGTTGTTTTTATGTTGAGAGAGCGTTGCCAATTTATAGATTTAAATAAAATAAATGGCATAAGTTTTTGCTGTCCGCACTGGGAGAAATGTTCGGCGGTTTGTTTGTAATATATTTTTGTTTTATGTGTCAAGGTCTGTGGCCGCTTGGATACACTTTTTGCGTTGACAATTTCCAAGTTTGTGCCAACATTTCGCCAGTCATGCGATTTCATTATTTATTTATAAGTTTTTTGTTTAATTTCCAAAATGAAAGATCAAGTTCAATTGAGGCGTTTGAGGCGGACGAGTTGTGGCTGCTTCGATGCGCCGTCAATTACTAACGCCGAATGTGTGCTTTAAGGATCAAGTGAGGTTCATTGGATATGGTGGAAGTGATCAAACGGCCAGTGTGCTCAATGAGGTTGTCATTGACCACATTAGGGCAGTAACGAATTGTGGTTATTGTTGTTGTTGTTGTTGAATTAGAAGGACTGTTAGTAGGCCATGAAGCAATTAAACTGAAGAAGTAATTAAGAAGCAGTGATCACAAATTTCAATAACATCGATGGCATGAAAAGTCAACTGTGGGGCAAATGAATGATTTGAAGGTTGAAGAAGGGGACTTTTTAAATATTAGGTCAACCCATAAGTGGTGAAGGCTTTAGTTGGACAATTTTAAAGTGGTGTAAAGGATGGGTTGAGCGGGTTCAATCCGACTCATAAATTGTTTCCATTATTATTCAGTAATTGGTCCCATTTGTTTGCAAATTTTCAATTCCATGACAAAATTGTTTTGGTGTCTGATTAAAAACCTGGTTGCATTCGGTTGCTACAGAATTGTATGATATTCCATTTAGAAGGTTCAAAAGAATTCTGAAACTAAAACTTCTAAAACTCTAAAACAACACTATGGCCACCTGAACTATTTTTCTTATTATACGTATTTTTTTTTTAATATTCAACGTTTTTCTCAACATCTCAAGCAGAGCAAGCAATTAATGAAAAAGTATTAAATGCAGGTTTCGTGTTTAAGGCTTTTTATTTTTTTGGGGGAAGTTTTGAGAAAGTTTTGGTGTTTGAAGATCCCCCTATTTTTTAATGAGGAATATTTTCCCAAAAGACAATATAGTATTTTTTTCAATATTTTACTCAATACAAGCTTTTTATGAAAATTTTTTTCGAAAACCATGAAAAAGGGGGTAAGGAAAGGGGGAGAGGGGTTCATGTGTACACAAAAAATATTCACACTTTTAACTTTATCTTAGACATCAAAGCTCTAGCTTTTCAAGTTTTTTATCCTTTCCGTGTAAAAGTCTATAGGGACCCTTTAACCTTTATGTGCAAATTACAAAAAACTCAGACGTGCTGGACTATTACTTTGTTTGGCAAAAATGATCAGTACGACGTCCTCTTTCAGAAATATATGGTCGTTACTCTGTTGCACACAAAAAGTTTAAAATTGTTGTACTGTGTAATTATTCACGACCATATTAAATATTTTTAGTTAAATTCGAAGTATAATCCATAACATATTCCATTCTGATATCTCAACTCGTAAAACAGTCGATGTAACTTAATTTCCAGAAGTTTTCCATGAATAAAGCCCCTTAAAGACGTCAGACTGGGTTTCGAACTAAAGTTGCGTTCTTGGTCGCAGACGGACATTTTTGCAGACCGCAGCTTCGGTCGAACAATCGAAACTTTGTGATTTCACTTAGTCCGTAGGACGTTAAGTAGGACTTAGTCTTGAGGTATCACAACGGACTAAACTAGTCTACCTACCCACTCAAAACGTTCGTTAGACCTGAAACTCTATCAATAACTTTTCAAGAGATGAGGTTTTTTTTGTTAGACATGGCATATTGTATCTCGATTGAAACAAAATCTGACGTCTGAAGCGGACTTAAGAAGACTTGTGTGTGATCTCTGATTCATACTTCTATCAGACTAGTAATTGGAGTCAGGACACAGGGTTCATGCTCATAAAATGGCCGTCTCCTTAAGTGATATCTTCCGAATCTAAGATATCGAAGATGAAACAGAGGCGGAAAGCACAGCAAAGAAACAGGAAAGCTACTGCTGTCTTTTAGATAATAGGTCTAGCTCTGTCGAGTCTGAGCAACTCAATTCGAACTACTGAAACTAGATTTCATAAAGAATTGGAATTGATTTGTTGATTGACATTCGATTAGAGACAGTTGGATACTCCTTTACCTTCTTTCATATAGAAGCTGTCTCTATAGTAGACGCTGAAGATCCACTTTCACGGGTCCTCTGGACAATGGCCAAGCTTGCTTTCCATCGAAATTCACCTCAATTTCGCACTAAGACTGTAAAAAGCAGTAACTTTCAGTCAGCTGTTCTTGACTAAATAAATTTTTTTTTCGAGTTTTCTACAAGCACTCACAATGAGTATTTTTCAAGCCTCCCATTGAGAATGCGTCTTATAAGTACTACAAACTATCTTCACAATCTAACCCAACTTGACATAATTTCCTATGCATTTCACGAATTAAAGGCCGAATTTCAAAATGAATTTAAATAATTTGATAGAAGTAGATGTAGAAGAGATAGTAAACTATAACGAATCGTATTGAAAGAATTCAAAAATACTTCTTCGCTCTCTAAAGTTTTCCAATCCCATTCCTCCGTATTTATCGCGTTGCTCTCTCATAAACCTTAAATCACTTGAGAGTAGAAGAACTATCCTGTCTCTGTTGTTCGTCCATGATGTTATCAGTGATTCTGTTGATAGTCCTTACCTTCTGAGTCTAATTAATTTCAATGTTCCTTCTCGGGTCCTCTGTCACTACGACTTATTCGTCATATCTGCCTGCAGGTCTAATTACGCCTTGAAGGCCCCTTTGGTGAGAACGCTTTCCGAATTTAACAAGATCTCTGGTTCTCTTAACCTTGATCTATCCACTTCCAAACCAGAAATAAAAACACTTCTGAACTGCTTCTACAAATAATGTCCTTCATATGTTATTCTATTTTTAAGTTCTTACTTGTTATTTGCTTAGTCTGTAAGTTAAATTACTGTAGACCAGGGACCGGAAATAACAGTTATTTATGAAAACTATAATTGAAAATTTTACTATGAAGGAAAAATCATGCAAATAAATGAAATATACCAATACATTTATTTTTGCGCGGAGAATCAAACTTGGCAATAAACTTTTTTTTGTAATTTTTACGGAAAAATTAAAAATAAGAATTATTTTGCATTTATATTTTAAAAATCCTTGAATAACAATTATTTTTGATTTTTTTCATATTAGTCCACAAATAACAGTTTTATTTCGATTTTTATTTTAGTTGTCCTGTGATAACAATTATTGGTGACTTTTATTTTTTAAGTCATCAATAAAAATCATTCAGTGACTTTTATTTATAAAAGTCATCAATAAAAATCATTCAATGACTTTTATTTTTTAAGTCATCAATAAAAATCATTCAGTGACTTTTATTTTTTAAGTCGCAATATAAAAGTCATTTTCATTAATGCATGCAAAAGTTATGATTCTTCCAGAAAATAGAATTGTCAAGACAGGTCTTGTTAAGCCGATCAAGAATATATATACGTTTCGATATTTAATGAATCCAGTAGTGCAATTAATGAAAATGACTTTTATATTGCGACTTAGAAAATAAAAGTCACTGAATGATTTTTATTGATGACTTAAAAAATAAAAGTCACTGGCTGATTTTTATTGATGACTTAAAAAATGAAAGTCAGTGAATGATTTTTATTGATGACTTTTATAAATAAAAGTCATTGAATGATTTTTATTGATGACTTTTATAAATAAAAGTCACTGAATGATTTTTATTGATGACTTTTATAAATAAAAGTCACTGAATGATTTTTATTGATGACTTTTATAAATAAAAGTCACTGAATGATTGATATTGATGACTTTTTTAAATACAAGTCACGAATAATTGTTATCATAGGACAACTAAAATAAAAATCTAAAAAAACTGTTAATTGTGGACTAATAAGAAAAAAATCAAAAATAATTGTTATTATAGGATTTTTAAAATTTAAATTAAAAATAACTTTTATTTGTTGAGTCATTAAATAAAAGTAAAAAAATAACTCTTGATTTTTAACATTTTTTTTTTAACATTGATTTTTATAATAAAACTTATAACTGTTACGGTCCCTGCTGTAGACTTTGAAATAAATTAAATGAAAAAAATTAGAATAAAATGACTGCCCAACATTGACAGATGACAAACCAAGAAGACCTAACATTGACAGCTGACAGCCGCTCTGACAGTTTAACACCATTGAAAGTTCTATCACTCAACACAAACTGACCCTTTATTTACGCAACATTGACACAACATTTACTCGTATGTATGTTGTATGTATTAAGTGTCGACTAACTGTCAGTTTCTGCAAATTTAACAGAACCACTCACCTCATGAAACCCCATCATGCACGGTCACACATGTTGTCATTCATGCCAATAGATATTTTCTGTAGATTCATTCATCCATTAGAGTAAATTTTACACTGTCCATACATATATGTATTAGTTGTACATATGTATATTTAAGTCATTCACAAACCCATCAACAAACCGAATCACTAAAGCTTCGATGCGTTGTGGCATCAACATTAAAATATGAAAGGTACTCGTATTTGTAATCGGTTTGACTTGTGATCAGCTCATGTTTGCTTGTTTGTCCATATCCACTTATATTGTATGCAAATGTTTATATGTATGTGTGAATGCACAACTAGGAAGCATAATTCCCACAACTAATTACCGCGCTGCCGCTGCCGTGAAAGTTCGCCGCTTCGCTTTGCTGCAATCGGCTAAATGTCTGTATGTCTATACTTATGTAAGTGTGTGTGTGTGTGTGTGTGTGTGTATGCTCTGAAACGGTGGCACGAACGTGGAAAGAAAGCGCTTTCCAGCAAATGTATTTCGTTTAAAATGTGATTTCAACTGCACTCGTTGCAGAGTGGCTACCACCACCGCCACCGCTGCCGACATGCGCCACATCTTCCTCCTCTTAATTTTCTACTTCAATCATTTTTAAAAAGCAATTTTCAACATCAATTGCAACTTAACCGCAAGCCAAAAGTGTACTTGCGGCACTCACTCATAACAGCATCGTTGGCCAGCTGTGCATGTATGTGTGTGTGTGTATGTGTGTGAGTTGCATTGCGTCTGCTTTTTAAGCGCAAATAATGCAACTTATTCATATGCAACATTTTCCATGCAGGCAAGTAAGTGAGTGAGGCAGTAGCAGTGCCAAAAACAACAACAGCAAAACGGCAGCAGCAGCACACTTCCCGCAACATAATGTATGAAGTATGTATGTATGGATGAATGTATGCTCCAGCGGCGGGCGTTGAACGGGTGGGCGCGGTCGCGAACGAGTGTCGTAGATGTTCAACAGAAACAACAACAACAACAAGGGGCAGCATCTTTCAAAGTCTCTTCAAACTTGCGCACAATAGTTAGCGCGCGCACCCATACGTGTGTGTGTGTGTGTGTTTGCATGTGCGTGTGTGTTTGCGAAACGACGAGTGGATAACACTTGAGCGGCAGACAATCAGCTGCCCCAACGGCGCACTGTGCGACACCGCACCAAGTGCTGCTTGACTTCTACGAGTGGTCGGCGCTGTTGTATGGAAATCTGCGTTCCGCTGTTGCCAATGTTGTTGTTGTTGTTGTTACTAGGCTGTTCTTGCCGTCATTGCTATTGCTATTGTAGCATTTGTTGTTGTTGTATGATGTAGTATGTTTATTAATTTGGATCAAGCTTCCAATGGTCACATTGCAGATTGATTGAATGCTGCCATGGAGCGCAGCCAACAAACGTCGGACGGACTCAGAGACTCGGTCGCTGATTGCGCGCAGCGAAATGCAAAACGAAAGCAATGCGCCTAGAAGTCAGCCAGTTAATTATTTCGATGATGTATGATTGAGTTGAACGACAACAAAAACATGTACGCAACTATTGGCAGACGCGACAGACACACAAACATACAAACAGGAAAGATGAACGACTGGCGCGCGCGCGCTATTCGAGTTCGATGTGTTGTTTCATTCGCAATTGCTGCAATTTGCGTTTGAAAGTGTCTGTCGCGACGACAAAGCTGACAGCTAACATTGCGCTGGTTTTGACACAAATGCAGCACATACCAACAACAACCATCACTATGACGTTGATAGCGCGTTGAAAAAGTGCTGCAAAAAAAATTTCGATTGAAATCGGCAATGCAGTGGTGGTTGTAGTAGTTGTGGTTGTTGTTGCTGTTGCTGTTAAAATTGGGTCAAAATGGCAAAAGACTCATGCGGAAAAGTCAACTTTGTATGGTTAGCAGTTTAGATATTTTCAGAAAAATTTTCTAGCAAACATTCACTTCCGTACAATTTTGGTCTTTGGTTTTTTTCGAATTCGAATTGTGGTATTTACACAATTGTCTAAATTGTCTATTCTTCTATTCAGAATATTTGCTCCAAAAGTTCATATCCTGAAATCTTTAGAATTTTTAAGATCAATGCCACTTATTACACCGTGCGACAGCATTTTTCACACCGGGAAAAATCCATATGTGCGTGAAACTAGAGACCAAATATAGTAATACTGCGTACTCAGTTTTTCATTTCTACATCCTTTATCCCTTTAAAAGGACTTCAAAATTTTGAAGGAGATAAAGAATATAAAAAAATACTTAAGCTGGTTAGAATATGGCGATATATATATCAAATGAAAGAGCAAAGGCTAAAGAATTTAAATAAAATTTAGTTTTTATCTATTTGGAAAAAAAGGATATGAAAAAGGTCCTTTGAAAACTTTAATCCTTTATATCCTTGAAAATTGACATAGAATTTTCTTGAAAAGTAAGTATGTTAAAACCCAAAATCTCCTTGATCATGTGTCAAAATGTCATTATTCTCACTTCATTGATTTTGTATCTTTTTATTATTTAAAATACTGATACTCAAATAAATTAGAATTTTTGTACTTCATTAGAATTACAGCTTCCGCATTTTTTTTAATAACTTTCGAACCAATAAAGTTAGAGTAATGAAATTTTGACACGTGGTCAAGGAGATTTTGGGTTTTAACTTACTTACTTTTCAAGAAAATTCTATATAAATTTTCAAGGATATAAAGGATTAAAATTTTCAAAGCACCTTTTTCACATCATTTTTTTCCAAATAGATAAAACATCAATTTTATTTAAACTCTTGAGCCTTTCCTCTTTCATTTGATATACATATCGCCATATTCTAACGAGGTTAAGTATTTTTTATATTTTTTTATTTTTTATCCCTTTCAAAATTTTTTCTTTTAAGGACAAAGGATGTAGGACAAAGGATGTAGAAATGAAAAACTGAGTACGCAGTATTACTACGTTTGGTCTCTAGTTTCACGCCCATATGGATTTTTTCCGGTGTGAAAATTTTTTTTAATTTTTGTCCCACGTCTTATATACTCGTACATACACATATATTTTGTATATAACGTTTTTAAATTCATTGAGACAGTAATAGAATAACAATGAAAATACTTGGAATAACTTTTTGTTCCCCAACTGAAATTAAATTCGTCTTAAAACAGTAGAAGTGTGACAATGGTAATGAGACAACTTTTTGTACCTCAACTGAATCACTAAATTCAAATATGCAAGAAAACTGGATCATTTAACTTGCAGCCCATCGAAGGAAAACTTTAATCAATCACAACTCTCAGCCGAGTTGAGACAAACTCAACACATATTCAATCCACAACAAGTGTCTGCCTCACACATCTGAACTACTGACCAGCAGTTAAGTCTCTGCTACGTAATTAGATTTCATTAGATTTCATTGCAACGCTGCAATTCGATATAGAAAATTCCTATAAATCATTTCAACGAACGCCCAACGTTGAGCTTTGCTCCGCCACACTTGACTTCATAATTGCTTCTTTCGCTTTTCCGCAAACAGCAGCGGGATTTACTGGCCCATCAACCAGCGCTTAAGCCGTCCAGTCACCACTCCCCCCACCCCCAGGCGGCCATCATCTATCTTCCCACTTGCGGCGTCCAAGTATCGCAACGAATCGAAGGTGTTGAACACTTTCAACAACTTCTTCAGCGCTTAATCGCGTTCAAGTTTGTACACAATAAATACATTGTACATATTTCTGTATGTGTGTGTGTGTGTTGGTGTGTATTTTCGCTTATCAGTTGTTGTTGTTGTGCGCAGTCAGCGCGCGATTACAAGAAGTGCAAGCGTACAATTAAAAGCAAATTCATTGGCATTTTCACCCAGTGCCGCTCGTGGTGATTGACAGCCAGCAGCAGTGCATTGCTGCATTGTTGTTGTTGTTGTTGTTGTGCAATGTTGTTATTGGTTTGTATGTATGTATTCAGCGCATTTAGCTGTAAAAACGACCAATGCCACAACAGCGGAAAAAGTGAAATGCAGGAAAAATCTGCAGATTTCACCCACTGTACGCACAAAAACAAAAACCCATAGTAAACAAAAACAAATTCATATACTTGCAACGTTCATGCGTACCGGCTGTCAACAATGAAAGTCAAGAAACTGCTACATACGCCAAGAAACACTGTGTGCAATAACAACAATTACAACAGCGTCAACGACAACGGCGACGACGATAAATCAAAACCTGCCGAATGCAATTGAACTGTAATTAAAGTTGACAAATATCTTGTTTGCACAAAACGAATGCGGTGCCGCGCACAAATCTCACTGCCGAACGGCGCTGCGTCGAGAAAGACGTGGAATTATCGCTGCAATGGCAACTGTCAAATAATAGAAGCGGCAGCGTTGACAACGGCTGGAAAAATTTTGCAGAAAACTGTCGAATTTGAAATGTGTGTTGTGTGATGTGCAGCTTTCACAGTTGGAAGTTGGAGGAAGTTGACGAAAAAGTTGTGAAAAAGTTTAAGAAGAAGACAAGAAGCATCTAGAAAAGCAGAGATGGATAAATTTTAAAAGTAAAATGTGACAGGTACCAGTTGAAGCAACAGTCGAGTTGATGGAACAGGTAGCATAGTGTAAAAAGAACGAAAAATGCTTAACACTAGAATGTCCAAGGTAGTCATTTTGACTACATTGAGGTCTTTTATTGTAAATAACTTTTGTTGCACCGCTTTCAAAAAAAATATCTTACGTGACTTTTATTAATTTTGAAAGCTAAATGGAATAAATAAATTAAAAATTTTGTAAACAAATGTTTGCCCCAATTTGGCAAAATTTACCTTAAATGCCCAAAAGTAGTCAAGTAGTCATTTTTCAAATCTTACTGATAAATAGACAAATATGCATCTTCAATTGCGAAATATGAAAATTTCGAATAATTGCAAACATTTAAAAAAAAATAATATCATAGTAGGCTGTGACAATTCCCAAGTTTTTCAATTCAAAATTCACTCATAAAATTCATTCACAAATTCCAAATTTCATTCCATTTTATCCCATTTAGTATGTGTAAAGTACGGCATTATATTTAAATGAATTTACTTTGTAAACCATAAAATAATAAAAACTAAATACTTATTTTAGTTTAATCTCGTGTACATTTATTCATATTTGCTACTTAAAAACCAATAAAATAAAAAAAAGTCAGTAAACAATAATGTAGTCAAAATGGCTACATATGAGCATTTTAGGTAACTCAGATTCTCGGGCATTCTAGTGTTAAAAAATTAGTCAATTTCTATGGTTTAATTCGAGCTTAACACGTTCACGCCGGGGCCGATTTTCACTGTTTTTGCTGTGAGGCGGCGCTGAAATTAATGCCGTGCTTCATCTGGCTTTCATTAAATGTTTTTAATGAAAAGACGTTAACCCTTAAATGCATATTGACGTAAAACTGCAACATACCACTAACTTACTTATTTCTTTCTATGTCTCCCTGCATTAGAATGTACAAGTCTACAAGATATATTTTTTTCAAGAGGTCAGAATAAATCATGCATTTAAGGGTTAAATTTTCATTATATTAATTTTAAGCGTCTAATAGCACAATCGAATGCGTACCACCGGCGGTACGCGTCGCCCGATTTGACAATCTAGTGCGGGCCACCGGTGGCCCGCGCCGGCGTGTACGTGTTAATGAACATTTCAGAAATTATAAAAAAATATAAATAATATTTTTTTTATTTCAAAAGAAATTCAGTTAAAATATTGTGAACAATTTAAAAAGACGAAAAACATTAAAGAAAAGCAGAATTAAAAAAAATGTCAATGTTTTTGATTTCACAGTCATTGCGATATCCAGTCGAGTTTTAAGAAAATCGTAGAAATCATATAAACAAATTTTGAAATTGATTAAACTGAATTTAAATAAAATAAACTGAAAGTAAATACATAATCCAAGTAGATTGCATAAATATTTGACATAGAATTTCAGCATCTTTAGGTTTTTTGCAGAGAGTGAGAGAACAACTCTCCACCTGTTCAGAGACTCTGAAACTTTAGCACAAAAACTATACAAATGCCTCGGGAAGCATATTTTGGACCAGAGACGACTCCCTTTACTAGATTGCAAATTTTTAGCAGAGATTTATCCGACAGATCGGTTGATCTACCTGATCAGAGACTCTGAAACTTTAGTACAAAAACGATACAAATGCCTCGGAAAGCATATTTTGGATCAGGGACTACTCTCTTTACTAGATGCCTCCGATATTTGCAAATGTTTAGCAGAAATTGGTCCGACAGATCGTTCAAAAGATCAGCCATTAGGAGATCACAATAGATCTAGCAGTCTACTATTCGTTTGCTCTCCATTTCGAGAACGTGTTTAATTTTGATTGGAACGCCAATCTTTTGAGGATCGAACAGGTCTTGAAGCAAGGTATGCAACCTCCTTGGAAACTTGTAACCCTTTTGACCCCGAATTTTACCCTGTGTCTCGATATTACTTTTTGGTATTTAAATCATGAAGTGCCTAAGAAGTGTGCACACGACATTTGAAGTCGCCATGCCTCTTTGTTAGAGTTCTAGAGCTAGTTTACTTTTGAACAACTTTAGCTTAAAACGAGTTAAATAAATTTTGTATCAATATTTTTTAATTACAGAAAAATTACGTAATATTTATGGAAAAATACAAAATTATCAGTTTTTGATTTTATTTAACCATTATTAAAGAAACAGGGTTTTGATCAAACGCGCCCAAATCGTAGACTTCAATTAGAACACAAACTTTTCCTGATATCGCTGCAAATTATTGGAAATTATTTTGAGGATAACAGTAAAATTTTTGTAATTTGCTTTGAATTCACTTCTTAAAATATTAATTTTTTGGTGTCTACTTAAATTAAACCCATAAATCAATCATAGCTTTTGCTGTAAGATGACAAATAGGTGAAGTTGCTCTCAGGCAACTTTGGGGTCGAAAGGGTTAAAATCTAAACTTTAAGAGATCAACTTTAAATACTCCTAAACGATACTCCGACTCGCATTGCCAAAGACCAACCAAGATTCTTTTAGCAGCCAACATAACCTAACCTAACGTTTATTAAATTTTGTTTGTAAAACCCTCCATGGCGCACATCTCATCCAACAAGACATCGCTCTCTCAATTTCCATCCCTCTCTCTTGCCTTCAACTGAACCCATTTGTAGCAGTCACTTTTGAGTCGATATTCCACCTAATCTCGACAGCTCCTAGATTGCAATTTTTCAAGAATATTTATAATAAATTTTTCTTTACTTTTCTTGTGGCACTTTATGAGCTCTGCATGCCAAGATGGCATTCTAAAACTGACAATTCCGCAAAAGTGTCACTGACGTGTCTGATTCATTCGAATTGCACATTGATTTTTATTGATTTCTGTCAATGCAAAGTAGTAGAACCAATTTCGCAATAAATTCCCGCATACCACGCGGATGTGCACGACTCTACAATCGAATACATTAGCCAACATGTGACATGTTGTTGCTGCTTAATTGATGCCCCAACACTTGCAGAGAGCAAATCGTGTATGCACTCCAACTAATAAATTAGATGCGCTTACAATAAAAAACAACAACAACAACAATAACCACAACAAAGCCAAAGCAAAATTAAAAATAATCAAAACATTTCACGCGGCAATTTTTCAAAAATTTGCACATGCAAATGACTAACCGTAAAGAAACGTGCACGCATGGTCACCTCAATTAGGTGAATTTTTATCAAATTAACTAAAGGCGTCACGATTCTCACAACATCGATAGCAACTGCAGCAATACAAAAACAATAAAACAGCACACAACAGTAACAACAGCAACAAAATTGTGGGGGCAAAAAATGCCGCAATTCGCTGAACGCGCTTCCATAACAACGAACAAGCCAACAACAACTGAGCGCATAACAAAATGCCGAACAAGCAAAACTAAGGTTTGCAAAAAACCAAACAAAAATCAAAACAACAACGATGCGCGTAAAAAATCGCACAAAATGCAAAAACCTACAAAACACAAAACAAATTACAAGCGAAAACACAAAAGAAACACCAAAACGTGCGAAATAAAAGCATGCAGAGTGAGTAATAAGTCGCGAGCCGGCGCGTTGCATAGAGAGCAAACAGAGCGGTGGGGCTGCGACGGAAGGGGGGCGGCGGGTCGCGCAAAAATGACGTGGAGCCAAATCTAAACAATCCGTGGCGAATATTTGCATACTTGGCGCGATTGTGTGGAGCTCAGCGCAAGCACCAACAACAACAGCAACAACAACAATGGTAATAGCAGCAGCAACAAAATTGCAAACATGCGCGCGCACTGATGGATTTATAGACAGAAGGCCGGACAGACGAACGCACGTAGGGTTGGATAGAGCGGAGGCCGTTGGGCGGCAGGACGGGCTCGATCTAAAATAACAGCGACGACGATAAAACGCCGCTACAAAGTCCACCAC
The DNA here is from genome assembly GCA_964056695.1 of Melieria picta. Classification (NCBI taxonomy): domain Eukaryota; kingdom Metazoa; phylum Arthropoda; class Insecta; order Diptera; family Ulidiidae; genus Melieria; species Melieria picta. Next base: position 128,692,388 of record OZ057399.1, on the reverse strand, counting down.
TCCAGAGCGGCAGCGCTGCGCGCCCAGCGCACGCGGAGGACATGAACGCGCGTACGTGCGCGCTGTTACGCTTCCGAATGTGCAAGCGGCGACTGCTGAATGGCGACAGCGGACAGCGCAGCTGCCCGAGCAGCGGTTGTTGAACCGACGACTGATGGCGGCGGTGGCGGCAAATCCAGCCAACGAGCGTTGGCGAGGGAACGAAGCGGGTGGGGGGCAGTGTTCGATTGAGTTGGCGAAAGTGAAGACGGAACACTGCGATCGAGTCGGCGCCGGCGGCTATTACTGGCGGCCAAAACGACAGTGCGGACGACTGATTTGATTGTGTTGACGACGCTGTCGTCGGGGCTGCCGATGCTCAAGCCGATGACTATGCTGGAATGAGCATAAAATAACAATAAAGCCAACAATAACAACAGCAACAATGACAGCCAAAAACAAAATTGTGTTCCAAATCGTGTTTGAATGCGCGAACAGCGAAACAGCGCTAAGCATGTTGGGCGTGTGATGATCAACAACAACAACAACAATCGCAACAACAACAACAACAATAATGGCAGCGACAACGACAAAAGCATTAGTGGTGTTAGCATCATCGCGTGGTTTTTGTTGTTGGCATTTTTTTTCTCGTCTAATGCTGCTATTACGGCCACTAGTGTTGTTTTGTTGTTGTTGATGTAGTTGTTGTTGCCGATGACGTACGTACGTGCGCTGGCTGGCATCCACCAGCAGCAGCGGCAGCAGCTGTTCGAGTGCGAGCGCCAACACCAGCACACCACCGCTGCCATTCAACATTCACCGCAACTAAAGAATGAGCAGCCGCTATCGCTGCTGCTGCTGCTGCGCCAACAGCAACAACAACAACCATTAGTAACAGCAAAACAAAAAAAAGCCAAACGCAATTTGTTTAAAATGTGGGTATGTAGGTTTCTCAAATCGTTGTTGTTGCTTGCCATGGCATATGTATGCAACAACAACAACAACAACAGCACTTTCAAACGACCAACAAGCCATAGAGACCGGCCCAACCGATACAACAGCAACATTTGTTGCCTGCTTCAAGTGTGATTCTTTTTTCTGCTGTTGCTTCTTTCGAATCTTTTTCGTTGTTTCTTCTGCTTTGCAGTGTGATTTTTGTTGTTGTGGTTTTCGTTTCTTACGCTCTGCACTTCCATAAAGCTTTCATGTGGCTGCGCTGCTGCAGCTGTGTTGTGGTTGTTGTTACTATTACTGCAGCCCTTCCCTGCTGCACGCGCACCGCCTCCCCTTCGTCCCACCCCCTCCCCAACCATTGTGGCATTAAGTTATTAATCGCTTTTTCATGTCTGCTGGTGTGTCTTTCTTGCGCTGCGCTTTGCGAGATTTCAAAGTTTTATTTAGCGGAATTTGGCGTGGCAGAGCGACAGCGACGGCGACGGCAGCAGCAACAAAAAACCAAAACTTCACTGCAACTCATAAAAATTTTGAATTTATTACATATTTTGTGTGCTTTTTGCGTTGCCAAGGTGTTGTTTCTTCTTCTTTTTCTTCGTTTTGACTGCTCCACTGCCGCCTTGCTGCTTCTTCTTCTTATGGCTTTTCGTATTCGTATTCGTTGTCGTCGCACAGTGTGACTTTTATCATTTTTAGGATGCCAAAAGTTATAGCAGTCAAAGCAAAGTAGGTATGGCGATAAAATTTTGCAATAATATTGCAGACATCAACATCGTATTAGACAAAAAAAATGGGCGTGATCCGCCCACTTTTTCTTCGACTCCCCATATAAGGTGTAATATCAGATGACCATTATTTCTAATTTAATAGGGTTTGTCTGGACGGACGTAAATTAAAATAGTCAAAATAGTTTTGAATTAGATTTATTCCAAACCATTTAACATTTAAAAAAATGTTTGACAAAAAATTCCAATATCCTGTGATATAAAGGAAACGGCTATTTATTCGGCTAGAATGTACCCATCTTGAGCGAAAATTATAGCAGAGTTTCTTTGCACAGGATTTTAATTTGAAGTGGACAACATCTTTTACAATTAAACTCAAAATATATTTAAAAACCGCATGACTTTTATTTTTTGCTTGGATTTTAGCTAAACATCAAAAAGTTCACTTCGCGGAACTGCCATATTTGATTGGCTGTGAACTAAATTAGTGTAAAAAGGAGCAAAAATTGATTGCAGAATCTGAAACTAGGCACATTTTTCATTAATGTGGTTATAAACATCACATGGAACTCTAAGAAACTCAATAAGTTTTACTCTATTAAAAAAAGAAACAATTTTGGGAATCACTCAATTTTTAGTGACTAGCTATTTTAATCGATAAAAATTAAAATAAATTAAATAAAGCTTCAAAAACTTACCGGAGTTTGCACAAAATATTCAAATAACTAAAATCAAAAAGATTTGTGCAAAAATATTTCTGACAAAAAAATCATGGCACTGTAAACTTCACAAAAAATCTCACATTGAGAAAAGTGTTTCTGCACTTGTCGCAGTGAGACGAATTCGATAACAGTTATCATGCTAACTGTTATTTTTCGTTTTGCTTTGAGCATATATTCGTAACACTTGTATATTCCTCTATTGCATACCAAACAATTTTTGCAATCGGAGAACATTTTTTTTGTTACTTTTGGCATCCTAAAAATGATAAAAGTCACACTGTGCGTCGTCGTCAAATGCAGCATTTGGGCCTCTAATGTTGTTTTCTTGGTATTTGAGGCATTTCTGTTGCAGCTTTGATTTTGTTGATGCTGCGCTTGTTGTTTTTCTCTTATCGCTATAGCGTTTTTATGTTGTTGTTGCTTGTATTGTTGGCTTTGCTTGTCGATCTAAGGCATCCACTTATGGCACACAATGCGTTCGCCAGTCCGTGTCTGCGCCGCCACATTAGCATCTTTCAGCTGCGCTTTTACGCCACAGCCCCCTTATCCTCTTCTCCCCTTCTCCTCACCCTCTCTTACTCTCTTCTTCTTCTTCGCTGTCGTATGCATTTTTCGACTTTGTGCGCCACTTTGGATTCATCAGAATGAATTTTTCTTTTGTTGTTTCAAATAAATTTGTGTGTACACAAGTATGCATGTGTGTGTGCGTCTGTGTGTATCTGTGTGTGTGTGCGGCCGCTAGTCGTTTAGTTGCAGCCCATGTCCAATGCTTGCTTTTATGATTTAATGACTTTTGTGGCAGATAATGAAATCGTCTGTTGGGCAACTCAAACTCAAATTCAAACTCGAAACGCGAACGCGAATGTTGTTGGCTTGATTTTCATGTTGGTTTTTTGTGTGGCATTTTTATAGGTCAAAAAGCTTTTTACTCTCGTCACAATGCCAAAGCTTGAGGTTTTTTTAATTGTTGCCTGGTTTTCTATTTTGTTTTCTATTTTTGGGTTTTTGATTTTTTTTTAATTTTTTTTTAATTTTTTTGGGGAAAAGGTCATAATGTGTAGTACACCAAAGCGATGCTGTGACTTTGTGCTGTTAGGTAAGACGCGTTGAAAGTACGTCGCCATGCAATCATGGCTTATTCACACACACACACACACACATATATGCACACAAGTGGCACACTTAAATGCGATGATGAACGCGTTTTCAAACGTCATTCGGCGAAACGTTATATAAGAAGAATAGCTGATGTAAGTTTAGAAAGTTATGAAAGCCCATTTGTGGCGCGCCGAGAATTGAGGGTAATGTCTGGCGTGTTTGATGTTTGATGTTTGATGTGGGGCCGTTAAAACATTACAGAGAAATGGGAAGTTCAAAGTGCTGAGCTCAAGTATTGTCTGTGATTACTCTCTTTCTATCTCTTTTCATATTTGTATCTGCTAATGTTTGGAGTTATATAAGTTTTCAAGTGATTACTCAACGATTTGGGTTAAAGATTTACAGCGCAGATTGTACAAAGTCTTTGATGAAAATCTTTGAATGTACAATGTACAAATGTGTGCATGGCTTTGTCTTTATGTTTTGGTCTTTACGAGTTGGTATTTATGTGAAAATAAATACAATACTTGGGCAATTTCCCAGGCATTACCAAAGTGCTCACTTGAAGCACAGCGCAGCTTCATAAAGCATGCAACAGCAGCAACGGACCGCGAGCGCAGTCAAAACATTGGCTCGCATTACATAAAACGAATGCTTCATATTTCGTAAACAACTAAAGCAACTCAAATTCCAGCAGCTGCCTTGTCACGCTGCGATACTTTACTTTATTTTAATGAATTCAAAATAATTTTATTATTTATACAAAGTTGGCGTTTGTTTATCTTTTGACAACAAACTTAAACTACAATTAAAAGAAGTAAATATTCGCACACACACACATATACATATACTAACATATACATACATGCGCAGCTGTCAACTAGAAAAGTTTACTCACATTGCCGAGAGTTTATTCACATCAAAAACCTTTGGGAAATCTTATCGGCTATTTGAATTGCAGTAAAATTTGAAAACACACTGATACACTTGCAACCAGGGGCGTAGCCAAGGGAGGGGTTTGGGTGTCAGAACCTCCCCCCCCATGGCCAATAATTATTTAAAATTTTCAATCACTATGTATGGTATGTACGTTCCCACATTAGCAAAAAGGCTTTTTCACCTTTAAAAGAATAATAACCAAAAATTTTTTGGTAAAATCGAAATGGTTTTTTAAATAGTCCCCTTCAGGCTCAATACAGCTATCTGCATGATCTATACACCTAATTCTGTTTTGACACGGTCTTTTTTTACACGGTTTTGATTTAACACGGTTTGAAAATTAAAAAAATTTTTAATTTTTTTACAAGATTTTATTCCATTTAGCACGAAAAATTAAAAATTTGTTTATTTTCAAACCGTGTTAAATCAAAACCGTGTAAAAAAAGATCGTGTAAAAACAGAATTAGGTGTACGCATGTTTAATGAGTGTTTTAGATCGTCGGCTGGAATGTCCTTCTACATCCCAAAAACGCCTTTTTAACCCTTTCGACCCCGAATTTTACCCTGTGTCTCGATATTATTTTTAGGTATTTAAATCATGAAATATTTGTTTAAGAAGTGTGCACACAATATTTGAAGTTGCCACACCTCTTTGTTAGAGTTCTAGAGCTAGTTTACTTTTGAACAATATTAGCGTAAAACGGGTTAAATAAATTTTGTATCAATATTTTTTAATTACAGTAAATTAATTAATATCTACGGAAAAATACAAAATTATCACTTTTTGATTTTATTTAACCATTATTAAAGAAACAGGATTTTGATCAAACGCACCCAATTCGTAGACTTCAATTAAAACACAAACTTTCCCTGATATCGCTGCAAATTATTGGAAATTATTTTGAGGATAACAGTAAAATTTTTGTAATTTGCTTTGAATTCACTTCTAAAAATATTAATTTGGTGGTGCCTACTTAAATTAAACCCGTAAATCAATCGTAGCTTTTGCTATACATAAGATGACAAATAGGTTAAGTTGCTCTCAGGCAACTTTGGGGTCGAAAGGGTTAATCGGAAAATGCATTTTTTTTGAAAAGGTGAAAGTCACACGATGCCTCATCAGGAGAAAACGAGGAGCGGTTGATGGTTAAAATTCGACTTTTAGTCAAAAAATCAGTCACAGGTGTCTATCGATGAGATGGCGTCTTTCGATAGCCGAAAGTTCAGTAAAAATGCGATAGATTTTTGTATTCGTCCTTGACCAATATCCACCTGGATGTCCCCAGGCGCTTCCGCCGCAATTTTGAATAAAACTCACAATAAATAAATAATAATAAATAATGTTTTCCATACCTCAGTATTTCGTATCTTCCTCTGGTGATAAATAGTCAGTTTTTCGAAAAAACTGAATTACCGCCAAGTTTTGATGGAATCTGCGGTGATCGCGGATCACCAGTTCAGTTGGCTAACACGTTGGTCATTATTTATGTCCCAGCGTTCATTTTAACTTTCGTGTACCACTCATGAAGTCTGCCACGGGATAAACAATCATCACCATAAACTGAGTTGATCAATTGAAATGTTTCGGTTAAAGTTCTATCAGCTTTAAAGCAAAACTTAATACTTGCTCTTTGCAAATTGGCATCGAATTTTTGTACCAGTGACAAAAGCATACTTTTACTTCAGACGCAATAACTTCGTTTACAGTGAACCAAATTTAATGAAATTTCCTATGCACTAAGTCACATACAGTGCGTTTCAAAAATAAGTGTTGCTTATAAAACTTACAAAATAAGGTATAGTAATGAATTATATATCAAAACTTTGTCCAGTCTCCGTTGTTGTCAGTAATAGCTTGGCATCTTTTGTTACAATTTTGGCTCATTTTTGAGTGTACTCCAAAGAAACCCCTCTCGGAATCCGTTTTAATGCCAAAATGAAGCTGTTTTGTTGTTGATATTATTTTTCCTCTAAGCTTTGGCTTCATTAAGGACCAAACATTTTCGATTGGGTTTGCATCTGGACTTTGAGATGGCCAATTTAGTGTTTCCACCCCAAATTTTCTCTACACCATTTCAGACGATTTTCCACATGTTTTTACCCAATAGCGATTTCGACATGGTACTTCTATGAGGAATGCCCGATTTCAGAAGCCTGCGTCGGATAGGGGCCGTTGATACTTCGACTCTCTTCTGCGACAATGTTTTCTTCGCTTGCTTCGGGCTAAGAGTTGGAGTGTTATCAAACATCCGGACTACCGCCTTATATGAGTGGTTCTTTTCCTGTCCCTCCGTGGTTCGTCGTCAATATTTCCGAACTCTATAAATCGACTAATCCACTTCCTCACAAATGAAACTGATGTTTTCGTGTATTTTGCGACTTGTGGAGGTTTCAATTTTGGACCCTTTGGCTGATTTACCAAAAACACTACTTCGAAACGCTTCAAAAATATAGCACTCATTTTTAATTCTTGATATTTCCGCGAAAACTTGTACCCAACTAAGAAAACAGAAATACAATCGAAAAGGGTATTTTATGGCAAACTTCTACGGTTAAAAAGATATGGCCAACACTTATTTTTGAAACGCACTGTATTTGTGGCACAAACACAAAGTGCCCTTTTTAAAAGGTGCAGTTTACTTTAAAAAGCATGCAATACTAAATTGGCAAACACATTTTTTTTAAACCCCCCCCCCCCCCCATGACCAAGTTCTGGCTACGCCCCTGCTTGCAACAATAAACATTTATAATGGCACTTTGTACACTTTCGTGTGACAGCAAGGCTGCAATTAGTGGACTTTATTTAAATATCAAATGAACAATGAAGTTTTTGGTTAATTTTGCAGTTTTTGTTTTTTACAGCTGACACTTTGTTGCTTTACATTTCTTTAGATTTAGTGCAATTTAAGCTCAGTGTACATACCAAAGTCAGTCAGAATGACGCTTATTTTGCACAAAATCCAATGTCAGTTGAGACTGTTTACATTTGCAACATTTTCCAAATGAAAAATTCCAGAGCTTCTGCCATTTTCAGACAGTCTGCTTTGAATCTAAACGCGCATCAAATTGTTTCAACTGAACTCGAATTTTTCACTTTACTATTTTACTGGAATTTGCAGTCGCGCTGCGGCGACATACAACTAAATGGCCACAAATTATGAAATAAATTTTTATGACGTTAGCGTCAGTGCACAAATGCTCGGCACGCCATGGCAATGAACTCGCACGCGCTGCAAACACCAATTAAACAGACAAAAACTTGACAAGCAGCGTTTTTGCATATCTACAAACGATTTGCAAATTGTGAAAATAGTGTAGATAGGAATCTGTGAATCTGAATCTGAATCGAAAACAAATTAGAAATAAATTTAATTTTTTTTGCGTTGTGGTCTGCGAAAATTGTCTGCATTGCAGCCAGTAATTAGTCTAATTTGTAATTATTATATTTGATGGGAGTTGGCATGAAGAAAAACCTAAAATTACTGCATAAAATACAGCAAAAACACACCGAAGCATATTGCGGTTGCGTATACGCCCCACTTGCCCACACAGCCACAGCCACGAAATGCGAAATGCAGGCAAATTTGCAGCAGGCAAATTCTCGACATCGAGCTGCAAGCAACGATGCAATGCCGCCAATAACAAAAACAACAATAATAACAGCAACCACACACACACACACACACACAAAAGGAAAAGAAACATTTGCGCTAGAGTTCAAGTACGTTAATCAAGCGAAATGAACTTGTAAAGGTTAATAGAAGTAAATGCACTGGAAATGCAACTGGCGGCCAGTCGTTGCGGTGGCAAGTGACTAATCAGCTGCACGGCCCGTAGCAGCGCCGCAAGTGACAGCAGCAGCCACAATGAGCGGTTGTGGACTAGCGTTCAGCGGCCATAAAGGCGACAAGTAGCCATAATAGTAATAATTTATTTTAAATTTAATTTATTATTGTTGTTATTGTTGCGATGGCTGTGGTTGCGGCTGCGATATTGCGACTGTTTTGGTTGACAACACGCGCACTGAATGCACTGATTTTTATTTTTTTTTGCTGTCTTGTTTTTGGTTTTTTATTATTATTTGTTGCTTATTTTATATGCGAGCTGCATTCAAATGCAAATGACCCGCAATATAAATGCTTGCTTTGTTGTTTTTGTTGTTGTTGTTGAAGCATGCAAATTGCTGTAGGTGCTATTGCGGCTGATGATATGCGTCAAATCGCAATCCAAGTGTGGGTGAGGCTGAGCGAATCGCACAGGCATTGAACAATCTCGACTCATTATTACATTAGTTTGTCTAGGAAAAAGCTTTGAAAAGACATGGCGAATTGCTGAGTTGGCAAAATACACAGAATACTGCGCAACTGTAATAAATGGGATTTAATAGAATATTTTTTTTTAATTTTTCAATATTTTTGCATAAATTCTGAGCCCATCAATCGAGTCTTTGAATATATTTTTTTGAAACCAAGCAATTGTGAACTCTTCGAAAAAACTCTCAAGCATTGCAACTATGCAACTTGCAGCACTTGAACTATTAACTGTCAGTGTACCAAAAAAAAAGAGGTACTTTATTTTCAAAAAAAAGTATTGAACTTTATTAGTCTCTCGTATGACTATGAAAATTCGGCAAAAAAGATGTTCGGCGCGGTCGTTGGAAGTCGAAGGCGAAAAGGAAGAATCTGTCTTCTCGACAGCGAAGAGGGAGACCCTGCCTCTTCGACAGCGAAGAGGGAAACCCTCTCTCCGATGGAAGGATCAAGTACCACGTTGAAGACGCTCTATCATCTCTTGTTGTAGCCAATTGGAGAAGGCGCACAAACCAGAGGAGCCCGGAAAGAACCTTTGCTGAACCTTTGTCAGTTAAGTTAGTAAGTAAGAAATGTATGATATTTTAGTATTTTAATTTAGTATTTTAATTTAATATTTTAGTATTTAAAATATCTTTAGAAGAATGCCTTAATGTAGCGATCTCAAATCTGAAAAACAGTGGCAAGGCAATGCTAAGCTGTGCTGTCACGCTGACTTTTGTATGGGCCCACAAATTAAATTACCCCACTTTCTTTCCATTCTGCACATTTCGATCTCTTCTTCTTACACTCATTAACCTAATAGTATACAAATTAACTCCGACCCGAGACAAGCTAACAACTCAGTACACAACTCAGTGATCAACAAAAGCTCCGAACTGTTTGTTTCTCTTTTGTTCGCAAACTTACAACTGGCAGTGAACGAATAAAGATTCTCAATTAATAAAACAAGAAGAAGCATTGCACACCCATTTTCAGTCATAAGACCACCACAAATATTCAAATTACAATAGCAAAAAAAAATCACTGTAAATTCCGATACACATTACAACGCTCTGTACGGCGATGATAATAGCGATGATGCATCGCCGCAACGATTGGCTGCTTCCAATTAGTTGAAAATGCAAAATAAACAGCATTAGAACAAAAATAAACAACCACTGTCATTGTTCTCCGAATGCAGCGCGCACACCAACAAATACTTTGAGGGGTTAACGTACGAATCTAACCCAGTAGGCGAAATTCAAAGAAAATATATTAACAAAAGAAATTATTTTTTAAATATTGCAACACTTAAAAGTCATAAGAATGATTTGTAAATCATTCAACATTTAATAAATATTAAAAGTAAATTAAAAAATATTTAGCTGTAAGTGCTAAGAATTGCAGACAAGTTACTAATCATGGCCAAAGTTTAATAACATTTGCCAACATTGTGGTCAACTGGGTTATGGCTGCATGCAGTTGTGACGGAAATTATATTAGAAAATTGTTAAAATTATTTTTACATTGGCATTTTTACGCTCGTGATTTGTTTATTGAAAATGAGTTTGCGCACTGAGCGAGCGTGTGCGGCCATTTTGGTTCAGAACACATCAAACGACAGTGCCGCCTTTCGATACACGTCAGCTATGTGGTTTGTTTGGCATTTGTGCATATTCGGGTGCTGTCATTAGTAGAGGAATTGATGGTAAAAAGGCACTAAAATGAGTAATGAATTTAAGGCAAAGAAACCAGAGTAAAGGTTGAGCTTTGCATTGTTTTGGGAAATGACGTTAAATACAAGTTTGATTGTTTCAGTGTTTGAATGAGTTTGAAGGGGAAATTAAAGTTCATTAAAGTCACTATTACCTTTTCATTTGCATTTGATTTATGTGTTGTAACCTACACAAGTTTAGAAGAAAAACTTATTCTGGTTGAAAATCTAAATCTCAATCTTTTCATTTCAGTCAATCAATCTGTTTCTGCTTATATTTTTGCCGTCGTCATTTCTTTTTTTCATTTTCGAGATCTTTAACCCTTTCGATCACGACACGACATTTGAAGTCGCCACGCCTCTTTGTTAGAGTTCTAGAACTAGTTTACTTTTGAACAATTTTAGCTTAAAACGGGTTAAATAAATTTTGTATCAATAATTTTTAATTACAGAAAAATTATTTAATATTTATGGAAAAATAGAATATTATCACTTTTTGATTTTACTTAACCATTGTTAAAGAAACAGGGTTTTGATCAAACGCGCCCAATTCATAGACTTCAATTAGAACACAAACTTTCCTGATATTGCTGCAAATTATTGGAAATTATTTTGGGGATAAAAGTAAAATTTTTGTAATTTGCTTTGAATTCACTTCTAAATATATTAATTTGTTGGTGCCTACTTAAATTAAACCCATAAATCAATCGTAGCTTTTGCTATAAGATCACAAATAGGTGAAGTTGCTCTCAGGCAACTTTGAGGTCGAAAGGGTTAACAGACTAGACTAGACTCTTCACACAGTGTTTTTTTGGTTCGAATCCCAAGGAAATCCCACGATCCTTGTACTATTTATACCAGCTTTTACTTTATTTCCAATTGGTTCCTTACTCATTCATAGTGCACTACGCCCTCCATACAGTAATGTGTGGTTCGAATCCCAAGGAAATCTCACGATCCTTGTACTACTTTTACCAGCTTTTACTTTAGCTCCAATTGGTTCTTAACTCATCAGTATATCTTTGCTTACTCTACAGGAGTTATGACCATTACGGCAATTAAGCAATCAGCCAAAGAATCTTGACAAATCGCATATCTTGTGTCGCAACCACTTTCTATAGCGAACTTCACAACCAGCAGAAAAATTCGCTTTTAATCAACGTCAACTAAATGCAAAGACGGAGGTGTCGTTCATGTTGCTCACAACAACAGATGGGAGCCCATGTCGTAATTGATGGCTGATTATCTACTTTCTATCAGCAGCCCAAGCAAAAGAGTTCTGACAAATCGCATATCTTGTGTCTCAACCACTTTCGATAGCGAACTTCACAACCAGCAGAAAAATTCACCTTCAATCAAAGTCAACTGAATGCAAACACGGAGGCGTGAGCAACAGACAGGGGGAGCCCATGGCGTAATTGATGGCTAATCGTCTTCTCTCATAACTAGGGAAAGGATTTTGTGGAAATTGCCTTTTTTGTTTGCTGCTAGATAGATCATTTCTGATTGAAAATGAGCACGAATTAGGTCCTCCTGATTAGAAATATACCAATTTTATTTTGCCTTTTTTTGCCTTAAAAAGGCAGTTTGCCTTTTTCACCCATAAATGCCTTTTTTAGTGCCTATTTTACCTATAAATGCCACAAAATGCATTTTTCAAGATTTGTTGAGCGCCTTTTTATTTTTCTTTCGTGTTTAAAAATGTTTCCCCCTTTTGTTTCGCAAAAATACCTTGAAACTAAAAAAAATTAAGTGGCAACATTGCAATTTCGTTAACTTATCGATGTTTTTACATTGATTTGATCATTCCTAAGCCGTTATTTTTTGTTGTGAAGTGGAAAATTTAAAGAAAAAAACATGCCAAAATCAAAAAGTTCGGTTAGCGCAAACCTAAAACCTTGAAAATCTTGATGTTCTTTTTCTTTTACAAAAAACGAGGTATAAATATTGTATGTTGCATACGTCAGATGAAATAAAATTATTTTTTTTAGATTTTCTAGTATTTTTTCTTATTTTAAAATACCTTTTTAACAGTTTTTAATGCCATATTTTGCCTTTTTATGCAGTTTTTAGTGCCTTTTTCTGCCTTTTTGGCAGTTTTTAGTGCCTTTCCGTGCCTTTTTTGCTATTTTATTTTGCCTTTTTTATAGGTTTTTAGGTCCTCAAAATCCTTTCCCTGCTCATAACATTAACCGATCAAAGTAACCCACACAGGGAAAATTTAAGCCTTATGAAAGCCCTATGCTTTCTTAAAGAGAAAAAGCAAAAAGCAATTAAAAAGTAATACAGCTCCCAAGAAATCATTAAAAACAAATTATTCCTTTTTTGCTTAATTTCATACAACCAAATAAACGTCACTAGCAAAATCTGTTCGGAAGCCAAAAATGTCGTTCAATGCTCGCTCAGCATTACAATTAATGCACGTTTCGCTTGCTTGGCTGTTTTCGATACAAGGCACTCAAATATCGACTTCTGCGCCCCCGTTTAAAACAACACCACACCAACTCCAACTCCCACCAGCCACCATTGACCAACGTCCATCATCGCCAGCACAGCTGCGCTCGGCGTGGCTTGTGGCCGGCGCGTTCTCAAGCAGCGTCAGCTAAAAATATATCAGCAAAATTGCCTATTAACATTCTTCAGCGCTTTTATTTACTTTTGCATTTTGCTAAAAGCGCAAGAAAAAAAATATTGTAAATAAACAACAAACTGAACAACAACTACAACGGCAAAAACAGCTGCGTAAGAAAACATTTAAAAACAATGCGCGCTGATAAGGCGAAAAAAAACGAAATGCGCCGATCAAGGGCCACAAGACACCGACGCGCCTCGAATCGGACACGTTCGGCGGCGCGCCCCACTGCCGGCGCTTGTGGCTATCGGTTGTAGCGGCGCGTGGAGGGTGCCGTCAATCGTCGCTGCACGACAACGCAATCGAGCGTTCGAGCGGCGAACGCGCGCCAGCGAGTTGAATGACCGCGTCGAACGCATTCTCTTCGCATTTCTTTCATTTATTTATTTATTTATTATTAAAACACTATCGTTCTAAACAATAGCAGCAACAATAACAAAGTATAACAAAAATAACAACAAACCCATACAAACAAACATAAATAAGTGTAACATTACTACAGAAGCAACATGCAAAATTCTACTGTGCGTGTGCGAGTGTTTTATGCAAATGCAGCCGCAACGCAAAGAAAGCGCACGGCCGCCGCAGAGAAAGTGTTAGACGTCCAGAACATTGCAGCTAATCGCCGCAAAGCGCCGCGCACCGTTCAAAACGCTCAGTGCGCGTAAAAAGCGCCCAGTAAACATTTATGTGCGTGTAAAAATATTTTTTGCAAATAATAGCACCGAAAGCGGCGCTTTCTTTTTTATGGGCTTTCTTATTAAAAATGGGAATATTAAACGAAAATCATCATCGGCCGCCGCCGCCGCCACAGTGTGATGAAAAATGTGCTATTTAATTAATGCGAGGCGGCAGAGAGCGCGAAAGAGACGGAGAGCAGCAAAGAAGTGGCGGCAGTAACAAAGTGAGGCCAACAAAGCGCCAAACAGCAAAAGATGCTACAACGCCATCTTCTTCTTCGGTCGGCCCGTCGATCGGTTGTTGAGTCGTTTCGTCGCTTAGTCGATCGGTCGCTTGGTCGACTTGGTCTTTAGCATTGCTGCTTGTTTGGCTTAGTTGGTTGATTGGTTGGTCATTTGGCCGCTTGACTGGGGCTGTCCGAATGCTTGGTTGCATTTTAGCTTTTCAGCTTTTGTTTTTTTTTTTTGTTAGTGTTATTTTTCTTTTCGACTTTTTTCTCTCAATTCATATGCGCAGCGAACCGGTTAATAAACTTAAATGTAGGTCAAGATTTGCGGTGATAATACTACAACAACCAGCCATTACAACAACACAGAACGCCAAACCAAATGACAATAACAACTGCCGCATAAAAAATTAAAACAGAAGCGACAAAAACAACAACAACACCGAAGCGCTAGAGCACCACAGAGCCAGCGAATGAGCGAAAGATAGAGGCAGTTAGAGAGGGAGGGAGATGGGTGATGCATGAGCGCAATATTGCTAATTTACTACAACAAAATTTCGCGCGTTTTAATGCCGACTGCAATAATAATGTGCGAACAAAAAATCACCACCAACAACAATAAAAACAACAACTAATGCGGCAGATGAGGCCAAAGTAAAAACAAAACAAAAACACATCAATTGTACAACTTACAAGAAGGGGAAGAAAAAGAAGTTGCAATTTGTTGTTGTTGTTGTTTTGATCAAGCATAACTAACAAATAGACTAGTTAAATGTGAGGAAAGTAGTAATCGATGAAAATCGCACAAAAAGCTGAACATTTAGAAATGGACAAACTATTAGCACAATTTTTGAACAAAAACTAAACGTTTCAAACGTTGAACAAAAACCGTCAAACGTTTGATTCAAACGTTGAACAAAAACCGTCAAACGTTTGATTCAAATGTTGAACGAAAACCAAAAATTTTTTGGAAGCCACGAACGTAGATTTTTACTGGCCTACTCACAAGTTTTAAATACGGTTTTGCTAGTTGAACTCAATTAACACTTAGCGGGTTTAGTGAACTTTATAGCGCTTTGTGTGCGTTAGATGCGGCAGAAATAGCAAATCGTTGACAAATATACAAAAATTTTAAGGTAATTGATTATTTTGTTCTAGAAAAAATATGCTGTGGTACTTGGAAATTAAAAAATAAGTCTGTACTTTTCTGCAAAATGCATCTCTGTCTGGTTTTGTCGCACGAGATTTGAGACCAGGGCAGATTTTCAGATCTTTTCATTGAATCTTTTTATGACTTCGACATCATTAAGCTTAACACATGAAGAGATATACGAGATATGAGCCTTGGAAGATTTCGGAAGAAAGTTTAGAATACATCAAAGTTAAGCTCTATTTTGTTATTAGTAACTATAGTTTACTTATAGATTCAATTGTTAGACTAAATATATCCTTAAATTTTTTGAATATGGTGCTGAAACCTGAGGACTACAGACCACAGTCCTGTCAATGCCGTTTTCGACGAACATTTCAATTCTAGTAAAGTACTTAAAAGTTAAAATATTTCTTAAACCTCAAATCTCAACTAATGCAAATATTTATCTCCGTCTATCATTTATCTCTATTATGTATAAATAAAAGCAGTTTTCTAAATGGATTTTGAGGTTAGGAACACAAAATGTCTCAAGGTCGTACTACTGCTTTTTTCATGCAACGAATACAAAAAAATTAAGTTTATATTTTAAATTTTTAAACTTTTTGAAAGCCTTAATCTTAATTTAATTATTTATTACTTCTGTAAGTAGTGATTCATTACTGAACTACTTATACCAAAAAAAGCCACAAAATATATAAAAGCGCAGTACAAAGTTACTCACACACACACACACACACACGATTGGATGCAAATAGATGCAGACGCAAAACAATAAATTAAACATTTCATATCGCTTCCACAGCACAGAAGAAGAAATCGCTGCCACATTGCCAACTGAATGGATGAAAGTGTATATTTTACAAATATTTGAACATACAAAAACTTCCTCCAAACAAACATACAAACAAACTGTGTATAGGTTCGGCCATTCATTCATCAATACCGCTGCCCGACTGCAGCAGACTTCCTCTTCCTCTCGTCGTTGCGCTTTACAGCGTTTTGGCGTGTTAAATTAAATTTATTTAGTTAGTTAGAGAAATTAAAATAATTTATTGCAATCTAAGCGCATGTGTGTATTTTTTCCATATATATGTATGTACAAGTTTATGTGCAAAAACACATAAAATATAGAAAATGTGAAGAAACGTTGGCAAAGTTCGCAAATGTTTGCCATTTTAACTGGGTTGCGTATATGCATTAACAATATTTCTACTTTTTCGCTTCTTCGCATTGCGATTTCTTCCTTTATTTCGTTTTCAATGCTGGCAAGTCAGCAAGCAAGCAAGAAAGAAGATAGAAATCCATCTGCAAAAACGGAAATTGTTGAGTTTCACCGCATTACTTTTACTTTGATCAGCACATCAGCTTTAGATAATTTAAAATCTCTTATTTATTTATTGACTAACTATAGATTAGAAAGCACAATTGTAATTACTGCTGGAATTAGTTATGGTTGCATATTAAAATCAAAAGTAATTTAAATGTAAATAATTTATAAATTTAATTTAAAGTTTTGTCCAACTTGTCATATCTTGTTTGTAATGTCCCTCTTCAGCTACAATTCCTCTATAACACCGTGCGACAAAAACTAAAAAAATTTTTCACACCGGGAAAAATCCATATGGGCGTGAAACTAGAGACCAAACATAGTAATACTGCGTACTCAGTTTTTTATTTCTACATCCTTTGTCCTTTTAAAAAGACTTCAAAATCTTGAAGGGATAAAAAATTAAAAGAATATAAAAAATACTTAACCTCGCTAGAATATGGCGATATGTATATCAAATTAAAGAGGAAAGGCTCAAGAATTTAAATAAAATTAATTTTTTATCTATTTGTAAAAACAAGATATGAAAAAGGTTCTTTGAAAATTTTAATCCTTTATATCCTTGAAAATTTATATAGACTTTTCTTGAAAAGTAAGTATGTTAAAACCCCAAATCTCCTTGATCACGTGTCAAAATTTCATTATTTTCGCTTCATTGATTTTGTATGTTTTTATTATTTAAAATACTGATACTCAAATAAATTAGAATTGCAGCTTCCGCCTTTTTTTAATAACTTTCGAACCAATAAAGTTAGAGTAATGAAATTTTGACACGTGATCAAGGAGATTTTTGGTTTCAACATACTTACTTTTCAAGAAAACTCTATACAAATTTGCAAGGATATAAAGGACTAAAATTTGCAAAGGACTTTTTTCATATCCTTTTTTTCCAAAGAGATAAAAAATAAATTTTATTTAAATTCTTGAGCCTTTCCTCTTTCATTTGATATACATATCGCCATATTCTAACGATGTTAAATATTTTTTATATTTTTTTTATTTTTTATCCCCTTCAAAATTTTGAAGTCCCTTTAAAAGGACAAAGGATGTAGAAATGAAAAACTGAGTACGCAGTATTACTATGTTTGGTCTCTAGTTTCACGCCCATATGGATTTTCTCCGGTGTGAAACATTTTTTTATTTTTGTCGCACAGTGTAATCTATCCAGACCTCCAATCTTAAACCATTTTCGATCACATGAATAGCACAATAGTACCTTATACGAACCCTACACATATCTCATCTATAATTAGGTATAGATATTTCAAATTCATATACTATTTGTACAGTACTCACCAACCACTTAGACTAACCTGTTCAAGTCCCATACGTATGCAAATTCTAATGCAAATTCTATATAATTCAAATCTTCATATATCCCATCGACACTGCACCCTCTAATACACATCTCATCTATTCTCCATATAACAAAAAATTCAAATAAAATTTATGCTCAAAACGTAAATGTCCTTAGATCTCCGGCTTTCCCTTTTGCTCTCTATATATTTGTATATAATTTCCTATATATATCTATATTGTTACCATATCCAGTAATATTCTAACCAGCTCCTATCCTATGCCAGTCAGATTCTATTCATTTCCTTAACCACTCATTTTGCTTATCCATTGTCAAAGACTTGTAAAATGAACTCTGCCCCATATGCGAGCACAAGTACATAAGTCACACAGCTCTGTGTCCACGCCTCCCTTTCAAATATTACACAATTTCCTATATATTAAGTATATGCAATTCTGATCTCATTGTTACATCGCATGTAAGTAAATTCGATTTAATTTTTCCCTACCACCCACAATCATTGTCCAATGTGCATTTAAGCCAGTCAGCCAGTCGACACCGTCATCGGTGCTCCACTTTCCCACACCCCGCCCCCCCCACCGTTCGCGCCGCCCACTACGCTGTCGTCATACATGATCACCAGCAGCGTCAACACCAACGCTTATGCCAAAGTGCAAAATGGTTGACGAAAATTAACTAAATTAAATTTATTGCAAAATATTTACCAAATTGTAAGTTTGCAAAAAACGACAACAAACAAATAAATAAACAAAAACAAATTGGCCAACTGTATTGTTGGTGTATGCAGTTTCGTGTTGTGCCTTTCAATGATTGTCGTGAAATTCGCATACGGCCATTAAGTTAATTTATCTGCCATTTCAACTACTGACAGACTGACTGAGTGACTGATTTTTCTTTCTTGTCTCGCGTGTGGCTTTTTTTCGTCGCTTGGCTCATTTTATGCTGCTTTTTACTTATTTTTTTGTTATTGTTGTTATTTTTAATAGCCACTTTGTGTGTTGTACTGTTGTACTTGTGTGTGGTTTTGCGTTGTTCGGACCGGCAAGAACAATGCACGGAGCAGAACAGACACAGCACACAACAATGGCAATAAAATCACACAGTGACAATAACAATTTGGACAAAAGCCGAGTTAATTGAGAATTGAAATATAATGGCTTGAGCAATTTTTGTGCAAAAATAACTACAACTTACGGGCGTAGTAAGTGGTCGTAGCGACCACCAGCCGCACAACACTGAAGAAGACATCAGCGGCAGTGCGGTTGCAGCTGATAAAGTTGCTGCTGCTGCTGGTAGCAGAGCATTCGGTTGTCTGTTGCATTATGTTGCAAATTTACACTTTGAAGGCGGTACAACAGCAACAACAAGAACAGCAGCAGAACAACAAAAACGTTTCACACTGAGAGAACGAAAGATGCAGAAGCGAATATGAGTGCATTCTGCTTGCAGCAAACTGGGCCAATTCAACTGGGTTAATTTGAGCTCCATGAGCCGTGTTGACACTATTGCCAATTTTTTCAGCAATTATTTCATCTTTCTTAGTAATTGTACCAGAATCTTTCTGCAGACTCCTTTTTCAAAGAAACCACCTCCGATAGTCTACAAACAGACTGTAAACATTCTGTAAAGTTAACAGAGCAACAGTTGTCTTTTTAACAACAGTTGCAAGAGTGGTTATTATAGTCAATTGTCGACACATTGGCAAATAGTGAGCACAAACAACGCAGACAGTCCACATATTTGAGTATTCAATAGCATTGCTTTGCAATTTTTTTTACAAACGATGGATTACGTTGTCATTCTTCAGCTTGTCAAAAGAGTATAAATTATGGACCACAAATGCTGCTCAAGTAAATTGGTTGCATCATCAATTGTGACTTTTTAAGTGATGTATTAACAATAATGATATATCTACAGTAATATTGAAAAGAAATTATGACTGAGAAAATGTTTTGAAAACAGTTATGACCTGATTTTATCGATTAACGTGTCAAGTTTCAAAACGTATGCAAGGTTTGAAACTCAACACGCGTTTTTCTCAAAAGAACGTTTTACGGTGGACAAGAAAGCTACCGCAACTTACATCGAATTGGCATGAAATATTAACTGATTCACCTTTGCACTCTTCGTTATGAAGAACAAATTTTCCAAAAAATCCTTTTTCACACTGTAACTATTGATGTACTATTCTAACTCCTTAACGTGGCAGGTAGTCATTAGGAATGTGGTTCACAACCGCACTATGGTTGTTACATAAGCTAATCATGCTGAGTTCAAAACAACGCCCACATCACTCAGTACGTGTATATTGCAATTTTATATAAAACTAGCTGGGCCCCGCGGCTTTGCACGCAAGTTTGAAGTCAATGAGGCCAATAAATCAAGTTTTTCTTAACCCTTTGTTGATCCCGTTAAATTGTTACAAAAAAGTACTTATCTAATTATTTCTCAGTTGAAGTGCTGTCACCATATTTGAAGTCAATTGACGCATTAAATCATGTTTCCCCATACAAACTCTTAACCCATCGTTGACACCGTCAGATTTTTATTTTCGAGAAAGTAAAAAACACGTATCAAATTAATTCTCACCAAGACTACTTTCATCAAGTTTGAAGTCAAAAAGCCCATAAAATCTTGTCTCTCCATATAAACTTTCAATGCATAGTTGACCCCGTTAGGTTTTGATTTTCGAAAAAATTAAAAACACGTACCGAATTATTTCGCATGTTAAGTGATTTCACTAAGTTTGAAGTCAAAAGGCTCATAAAATTCTGTTTCTCCATATAAACTTTTAACCCATAGTTGACACCGTTGGATTTCGATTTTCGAAAAAATTAAAAACACGTGTCGAATTATTTCTCACCAAGAGTACTTTCACCAAGTTTGGAGACAATAGGTTCATAAGTTCATTTTTTTTGACAGTTTCTTCATACAAAGTCTTAATCCGTTGTTGACCCCGTCAGATTTTGAATTTCGAAAAAATGAAAAACACGTGTCAAAATATTTCTCACCAAGAGCACCTTCACTAAGTTTGAAGTAAAAAGGTCAACAAAATCTTGTTTCACCATATAAACTTTTAACCCATAGTTGACCCGTTAGATTTTGATTTTCGAAAGAATGAAAAACACGTGTCGAATTACTTCTTACTAAGAGTATTTTCACCTAGTTTGAAGTCAAAAGGTCCACAAAATCTTGTTTCACCATATAAATTCTTAACCCATCGTTTACCCCGTTAGGTTTCGATTTTCGAAAAAAATGAAAAACACGTATCAAACAATTTTGCATTTGAAGTTCTTTGACCAAGTTTGAAATCAAAAGTCGTAAAAAATTATGTCTCTTCATACAAACTTTTAACCCTTGGGTAACCCCTTTAAGTTTTTATTTTCAAAAAATGAGAAACACGTGCCAAATTATTTTTCATTTCAAGTGTTTTCACATTTTTGAGGTCCATCGGTTCATGGTTTTTTCGTAGTCTTTCCGTGTAAGCACCTTAACCCTTTCGGTACTCTCAGTAGAAATATTCCCATGCTATGAATGTTGGGGTTAGACAATTATATTGGATGCTCACAAATTCTGAAATCATCCTTTTATGCGGGAAGATTTGAATAATTGTTTTGAGTGGCATTAAAAACTTGCTGGGACGCATTATTCCAGTAGTCCCGAAAGGGTTAACCCATTGTTGACCTCGTCAAATTTTGATTGTCGAAAAATTTAAAAATACGCGTGGAATTATTTTTTATTTGGAGTATTTTCACCAAGTTTGAGATCAATAGGCCTTTTATATCAAGTTTCTTCATACAACAGCTTAACCCATATTTTTGCCCCATTAGACCCCGAATTTCAAAAATTCTCGTGTTAGCAGAGGTTCATTGTTCAAGATGTACATACAGTTCAAATTTCATATTTGTAGCTTTAGCGGTTTTGGGCTAAGCAATGATGAATCAGTCAGTTATATGTATTGAGATTAAAATTGTCCACAAAACTCCTTGTCAAGTCATAGTGGCATCTTTTTCGCACACTTTAGCTGACTTCTGTATTTGTAATAAATTTGTTGTTAGAAAAGCACATCAGCTGTCTGCAACACGTTCAACATCTAAAATGTTGCAAACCAACTTTAGCCAACTTCATGGCGCTCGGTTCGGTGCGGTTCGGTTGGATGAGCGCAGAGACACGGCCGATGCACTTGTAAGTCCATGACAGCGGCTACACCACACTCTGAGTTGGCCAAAAACCCGACTATTTTGTGCATCCAACTGCTGTGTCCGTCTGTGTGTCCGCTGGTTTGTTTAACTTCCAATTTGTGTGCACGCGCTTTTTGCCTGCTTTATTGTCGTCGCTTTGTGCCATGTATTGTTGTTATTATTGTTATATAGTTTTTCTCACACCAACACATACACATACACACCAATACAGACAGACCGAGCAACATGTGGCAGTAGTTGGCCGCTGCAGTTGCTGCAATTGCTAAAATTGGTCCACAATTGACCCACTTCTTTTGGAGCGCTGAAAAATGAGACGCGTTCCAAAGTGCAGGCCGACTCAAGCCCAAACCGCACCAAAGTGTCTCACGCACACTGGCACACACGCAGCCGGGCGCTAAATTGGCATTTGCATTGGACGCGCTGCCTAAACGAGCGAATCGGCGAATCTTTCGAGAACGCAGACGCGCGCCAAACGCGGCAGCTTAGGCGTCAAATACGTGCGCCCTTTCTCAGCGACACCCAGCCAACGCGCCAACTCCGCACAATTTCGGCTTATACAATTTTTCTCAGCGTTGGCTTTTCGTTGTTTTGTTTCACCTTTTTCCGGTTTCTCGTTTGGAGTTTTTGAGATTTTGTTTTCACGTTGCTGTGTTGATTTTCGATTTTATTTTTATTGTTTGGCTGCACATTGCGCGCTGTGCGCTGTACTCAATCGCCAACAGGTTCCACATGCACAGAAGCTGGCGAGCAGGCGACCAGCCGAAAACGGGTATTTTTACGTGCCTTTCCTTGCACTTTCTTGTTTGTTTACTTTTTGCTGTCAGTGTGTGCGTGCATGTGTGCATTTGCTTTTGGTGTGCGCATTTTTTTCGCTCGATTTCTTTGCACACTTTTTTCCAACACTTACAAAGTCGTTTGCGTTGCGGTCTTCCGCCGCTGCGACTTGTGCACTTCGGCTGCTCTTTTAAATTTTGTTTCAAGCATTTGTTTTTTCGTTATCGTTGTTGTTGTACAAAAAAAGCAGAACAGCACACGAGCAACAAAAGCAAAGCCTGGCCGCCAGCAGCGAACATTGCACACCTCGAAAACCTGATCCCACCCTGCGTGGCTGCCACTCGAAACGCAAAACAAAAAACAACAAAATCCCAAATTCCAAAATGCCAAATACCAAAAACCCCAAAACAACAACAACTAAGAACCAGGCAGCCATACAGCAAGAAAGTTCTCTGCCGCCGCGCTGGCCTTACGACGAGATTTCTATGCTGCATTCCTCGAGTGCGCTGCAGTTTTTGGAGCACATAAACAATCCGCAACGGCTGTGGAGCACAAGCAAACGGTGCAGCCAGCGCAGTCGAGCAGAAGTTTTGCATACTGGCTGCACTCGGCGCAACTGCAATCGCTGCAGCTGCTGCACTCAGAGCAACTGCCTGACTGCTGCTTTTGATTACGTTGAAAGTTAACCCAAATTCGCCAGGAAACTGTCGAAAAACAAAGTGTGCTGTTACGCATCGTCTGCGATTTTTTATGATTGCAATGTTTTTTGGCATCGATCGGCAGCAATTTATGAGCGCTGCAAATTGCAGTTTGCACTAATTTAGTGTTGTGCGAAATGCCGTGAATTAATGTGTCTTAAATAGCCAGGATTATGGTTGTAACTGCGAAAATTTGCCGGCAACAAATGCTTTCAGCGTTTTCGATGTTAACACTTTTCCAAGAAGAGTAATAAAAAAATTATTATAATAAAAAAAGTGGAATCTAGGAAAGAAGCAGTCATTATGGATCGCTTGAGAGACTTTAAACTAGTACAACCGTTCTGAGGTAGAGGCCAAGCTTTCTCCAAGCGTAGACGATTTTAAATATGATGGAAAGAAGTCTTAATAGAGTTTAGAATCAGCAATCGGAACGTCAAACATGTTGAGATACCAAAAACACTATGTATATATCCTCACTGTATAAACTGTTCGTTCCTTGGAATCCTTTGTTTGAAATTCATATGTTTGAAATTTGAATTGAAATATTTTTTCCTTCCCGAAATAAACTTCGTCCTGTGAACATCACAGCATTTTGTTTTCTCACTTCACTACAATCAACATCCAACAAAAAAAACAGTCGGAGACCAATAAGGCCCATTTTGCGGCCTATGTGTGTCTTCGGCAAGTCCCATGCCCAGACAGCCACCTTAACCTAACCTAACCTAATAAGGCCCGTTGAGAAGTACAAAGCATGGTAAGACGTTCTTGTCAAAGGTCTCCGTCGTCTTAGGATGTTCCGAACCAGCTCGAACTTGAACGTCTTGTGATTCCAGCAAAGAGACCCAAAATTTCTTGTCAATTCCAAACAAACGACAAGAAAGGGTAACAAAGGTTCTAGCATAGAAATCTAGGAGATTATATTCGAAAACCGTGCTTCAAAGTACAAGTCAAGTCTACAGTACAAATATTTTAAAGTACAGGTAAAAAAGAGAGACCGTGAGCAGACCAACTTAAGGACTCCCTATTATCTCTTGGTGAGACCAACTGTAGAAGTGGCGCCTGGAGAGAACTTTTACGGTCGACCGTAAGCCAGTAACGAGTTGTTATGGCCAGTCAAGTAAGTAAGAGTTAGAAAGTTTGCTTTGAGTACTCAAAAATATCATAATTGCATATTCAGCACACTTTCAAAAATCGTATACTAAGTTGAAGCTTCAATTGTGCTTTAATTTCGAAAACGAAATTTACCATCCGATAAGCTATATACAAGCCCTAACCACTATTAATTCGTACCCCTACGCTTTGTCTCATATTAATTTTTCAAATTAAAAAAATAATTTTTCAATTTCTCATATTAATTCCTCAAAAACGGTTCCACAACAATAATATTGAAGTTTTAGTTTGGCCTTCATCTAGCCCAGATCTAAGTCCAATAGAGCCCTAATAAGAAGAAGATTGAGGAATGAGCCCCCACGAACCCTCTTGGAACTAGAAAACAAAATTCTAGAGGTTTGGGACTCTATTACACCGAAAGAGTGTCTGAAACTTATTTCCTCAATGCAGAGTCGATGCCAGCCTGTAATCTCAGCAAAGGGAGATGTAACCCGATATTAATTTTTCTTTCATTTGCGGTCGTACCAATTATTAGTAGCTACTTTTAGTTGTAACTTTTTTAAGTTGTTCTGTTAAAAAATTAATAATAAAAATATTATGTAATAAAAAAATTACAAATTTTTTTTTCTAATAGTAGATTTTTCAGCCTTTCAAAAGAGTATAAATTCTGCACGGAACCTTTGACAAATAATGGTTAAAAGGTAATACTAAAAATGTATATGAAATTAATATTAGGGCTTGTAGTACTTTTGGGCACAGATTTCATAACTTAGAAGACCACTTCCTATGTCAAAAATTCTGAAAGTAAAAATGGAGGTGGATGGATCACACTCTTCGCAAAGAAGATCATAGATTATACAGCCATACAGCCATAGATTATAAATTACAGGTTACATAAGAACCCACTACCCAGCATCGGAAGACTGCCCGATACGTCTTCCGTGTTTTGGAAAAGTAGGAACCACTGTTGGTCAACTCAAGTTAAGATGGAAGGAATTAAAATCAGTGTCCAAAGTCTTGGATTCCATAAAGCGATCATAATGATGTCAATGATTTGAATGAACATAAAAATTTACAGTTGAATACTTAAAATAGTTAAATAAGTAATTGTTTGATGTATATTTTGAAGATATCTGTAAACATTCGTCCTTTTTTTTAAATAAACTGTAGTTCAAACTTGTTAAGGTGCTTCAAGTAGTTGTAATTATATGACCACTAACAGTTTAAAATTTTAGTTGGTGACACAACAGTTTTAAGTATAGAATAGAATAGTAACCTAAAGTTTGTTAACCTTAAGTCGGATTCTATTCAACCTAAATATTTTACTCTAAGTGATTTGTTTCCTCTAAGTGATTTGACAAAGAAAGTTCGTTTATTTGGCTTAGTTGATATTCGAACCCATGACTCTCAGTCGATCAGTCTCATGACCATGACTCTCATGAATCAGTTGACTGACTCATGACCCATGACATTCTAACCAACTCACAGTCACTGAGCCACGGGACTTTCGGATATTTTTTAATCTTAACCCTTTACACGGTACAGTTGCATATCTGCAACCAACCGTAAAATTGCCCGTAATTTCGGAAGTAATTATCAAATCGACTCTTTTTTGCTATATTACAACTATGCAAGGTTCCTTTTTTGAAATACTGGCATTAATAGGGGGAAAAAGTAGCTAAATTTTACTTGACAGCACTTATTTTACCGTTTTTGCGAAAAGTTGCACGCATTTATTTTAGTGAAACAAAAGTGATTAAAACTTATTAACCCTTTCCATCCCATGGTAGCCATATGGCTACCAAATTCAAATTTAGAATTTCGATGCATAATTTTCGATTTTTCCCCATTCTATGAATTGTGGCGATTAAAAGAAACATTGTTCTAAGCTTTTTCAGCAAAATATGTAGTTTGTTTTTTTGGGAATATTGAAAATTGTTAACATTTGTGCAACGGCTCGCGCTCGACAGGGCAGCAGAATTAAATGCCAAAAATGTAATATTGCTCTATGTTTAACAAAGGACACCAAATAACTCTAAAATTCTAACAAATAACTCTAAAAACTTGTAAATAAAGGGAAATTTTGTTTTCATATAAAATTTGTTGTAATTTTGCTTCATAAAAGCCCAGTGTAGTTAAGTGTAGTATGGCTACCACCCCCTCGCACCACCCACTGGAAAGTCGAAACCATTTTAAATATGATGCAAAATACTTTTAAATACTGCTCTTGTTTCAAATAACCAACTTCCAATTTGTTTCTATGGCTATTTCATAATTCGGGAAGGAAAGGGTTAATAAAAAACACACAAACACTTGGCGAAAAATGCGGAGTAGGACTATGCTACAACAAATGCATTAATTGCTTTAAAAATTTTCATTTAAAACTAAGCATATTAAAATAAAAAAACAAGTTTTAATGCTTTTTGCTTTTTTTGTTTTTAATGTTTTTTACAAAAAAACCTTACAAAATAAAAGAATATTAAAAAATAAAAAAATACGTGTTTTTTTTAATTTAGGTTTATATCTAAAAAACAACATTTGATGAAAAAATTCGCTGTTGCCGTGTAAAGGGTTAATTTTTTTCTGAGAATTTTCTTCAGAAAACATATTGACGCAAAAAATATTGTAAAAATGGGTTTTTGATAAATTTATAAAAATTCCAATTTCAATACAACTCTATGCGGGTATTCACAATGCTTTATAAAATTTATAAAAGATCAATTTTAATAAAACTCATTGCAGGTATTCACAATGCTCTTAGTAAGGGAGTAGCAAAGATATACGCAGACCAGTGATGTCCATTCTGCTACTCGCGACTAGCGAAATGCTCATCACTGATGTAAAAAATTAAGATTTCCAAGTTTTAAATTGACACAAAAGACAGCGTAACGAAAAACTCGAGCACAGATTGAAAGTGTTTTATTGCCCATTTATGTTTCTACCTCATTACTGTAAATAACAGCCGTGCTTGGTATCTTCTAGCTCTATGCGTTCGATTGATGATCAAACAATTTGTAATTGTAACATAACCTAATTAATTAATCAAAAATTTCGCACTTTGCTGCCAACAACTACATAGTTTGTCGAAAATGCTTCCACATTCAATACTCCGCATAAATAAAAACAACTCTAAAAAAATCTTTAAGAGATGTTTTTAAACATTTTTCAGCTCAGATTTCATTTAACACTAACTAAACCAATTTTATTTGTTTTCTAAATTAATTTAAAATTAATTTTATTTTAACTTTATACATAAATCTGTAAATTTGCATTAAAACATTATCACAAACGCGCATCTTGCACCAGCAGACACAGAATGTTTGCAATTAAAAATGCACCAATCAACAACTTATAATCTTAAATATTGTATAAGGTCATAAAAAATATTTTACTACAATTTTTTTTGTATTTCTTTTTCTTTTCACCCTCTCTTCTTCATGCAGCTAGTTGCCCCTTTTGCCCATATTGAGCGCTTTTAATTAAATAAAATTCCAACCCAAAAAACCACACAGCGCAAAGTAATGCAACAACTGTGTACGAGTGTGTTTGTATGTATGAGGGCACACAAAATATGTATGACAACAGCTGAAACTGTTACTAACCTTGTATTATTGCCCAACATGACTTTGGCCATGCTCAGCGGCGGCAGGTCCTCGTTCGAGTTCAGGCTGCGCAAACTGTGCTCCGGCTGATCGGCCGCGATGCTGCTGCGATCGGAAGTGGCGGCAATTGTTGTTGTGGTCGAAGCGGACGGCACCTCGGCGTCCAGTTGCAGTTGCAAATGACAATCGGCCGGCAGTGCCTCAGCCCGCTCGCCCAGCAGCAATGGCGTCGCTTCGTGTATGGCAAAATTGCTCGTTGCTGTTGTTGCCGTTTCAGGTGTTGCAGTTGCAGTTGTCGTTGTTGTTGTTGTTGTTTTTGGATTTGCAATTGCAACTGCAGCTCCTGCAACTGCGCCTGTGCCAATGCCGGCCGCTTCAACGCCAACGGCTGCCGTAGCTGGCGTGGCTCTGGCTGCTGTTATTGTTGCTGTTGTTGTTGGCTTTATTTTTGCCAAGTTTCTCTTCACTAATGGTTCCTTCTCGCTGTCCTTAGTGCGTGCGTTCGCTTCGATTGCGCCGACTGCGACTCCGACTGCGGTTGTAGCTGTTGCTGCTGCTGCCACTCGGTTTGCTAAGCTTTCCTGTTGCTTTTGCTGTGGTAGCTGTTGTTGTTGTTGCTGCTGCTGTTCGGTTCTTGTATTGTTTGCGCTTATTTTTATGCCGCCGTTTTCGTCGCTTAGGCCCTTTTGTTGGCTCTCCTTCTTTCTCGTTTTAGCTAAATGCTGCGCTGGCTGC
This sequence comes from Melieria picta, assembly GCA_964056695.1. NCBI lineage: Eukaryota > Metazoa > Arthropoda > Insecta > Diptera > Ulidiidae > Melieria > Melieria picta. The sequence continues at coordinate 128,663,507 of OZ057399.1, read as the reverse complement.
TGCTGTTGTTGCTGCTGCTGTTGTTTGTATTGGTGTTGCTGTTTGTGTTCTTCCACTTCCTTTGGAATTTTTTGCAGCTTGGCTTCCACCACTGCCGTTTCAGCTGCTCCAACTGTCGCTGTCGCTGCCGTTGTTGTTGCTGTGCCAGTCCCGGGCCCCGTTGTTGCTGCTGCTGCTGGCGGTGCTGTCCCTGCTGCCGTTGCTGTGGACGTTGTTAACGCGGTCGTTATTTGTGTCGCGCTTATTGCCGCTGCCGCTGCAGCGGTCGTTAATGTTGTTGTATTGATAATTGCCAGCTGGTGCTGTGCCTGTTGTTGTTGCTGCTGCTGTTGCTGCTGTTGTGATGTCTGTGACGATCCACCTTCTGGTATGATTGTTGCAAAAATTTGTTCACCAAATATAAAAAGATCTTTGGAAATAATCATTATCACTTTTTTGTTGTTGTTGTTGTTTTCACTCTTTGAAAAGTGTGCTTCAAGTCGATTTCGTATGATTTTATATTTCGCTGAGCGCGCTTTGTTGTTGCGAATATTCAGAAAGTGAACAAATTTCCGAAGAATGCATTAAAAAAATACTCCAAGTTGTGATGAATTGTGAAATTTTCATAGCTTTTAATTTTGCATTTTGTGCATTGACGCTGTGAAATTACGCACTGTGGAGCAAACAATTGAAATTAGGTATTAAGCAAAGTGCAACTGAGGGGGGAAGTTAATTTTGTATTTATTTATTTATGTATTTATTTAGGCGAGGAGTTCAACAAGACGTAGGAATCCCCTTTCAAGGACTCACGGCCAATTGGCAAGAACTTTACTGCAGTTTGAGCGATAAATGGACGATAACTTAATGTCAGGGAATATCTCCATAAACTGTCAGCAAGTTGAAACTTGCTGAGCTATAATTTGTTTGATTTAATTGAGTCCATTACATAGCAGCAAATTGGCCGGCTCACAGATTACATTTGTTATACTTAATGTTCTTTGTTTTCATTATTTGCCATAGCAGAAAAATAATTCAAATTTTATTATACTTATAGTTTGAGCCCTAAGTAATGATTCAAAGAAATCTGAAATCATTGAATTCATTTTTCTACGTTTTCTATTAATAAACTCAAGTTTCATTTATATGATTTTGAATCTTCCTCAAATTACAACCTTTCCATCTTTTATTCTTTACTTGAAAACAACGTTCTGATTCCCCGTACTTCGCCTATTAAAAACCTGCAAATCTTCTCATTCCCTCACCTTTCTCTTCACCTTCCTCACCTTTCATCTCCTTCGACTCAAAAGCAACTCTTAAAAAATCTGCAAATTGTCCTTACAACTTTTCAAATTTCTGGCAAATCTTCTCATTCCCTCACTTTGCCTTTATTTCCCTCACCTTTTATCTCCTTCGTCTCATAAGTAAATCTTTAAAAATTTGCAGATTTTCCTTACAACTTTTTAAACTTTTGTTCTGTACTTGAAAGCAATTTTCTGGATCACCATACTTCCGCTATTAAAAACTTGCAAATCTTCTCATTCCCCACCTTTCCCTTCATTTCCCTCACCTTTCATCTCCTTCGACTCTTAAGCAACTCTTAAAAAATCTGGAAATTGTTCTTACAACTTGTTAAACTTTTGGTCTGTACTTGAAAGCAATTTTCTGGGTCACCACATTTCGCCTATTAAAAAATTGCAAATCTTCTCATTCCCTCACCTTTCTCTTCATCTTCCTCACCTTTCATCTCCTTCGACTCATAAGCAACTCTTTAAAAATTTGCAGATTTTCTTTACAACTTTTCAAACTTTTTGTTCCTTTACTTGAAAGAAGATTTCTGCCAAATCTTCTCATTCCCTCACTTTGCCCTTCATTTCCCTCACCTTTCATCGCCTTCGTCTCATAAGTAACTCTTTAAAAATTTGCAGATTTTCCTTACAACTTTTCAAACTTTTCTTACGTACTTTTTCTTTCCCCATTCCCTCACCTTTCCTTTTTCATCTATCCTGAGTTATAAACAACTCTTTAGAAACCTGCAATTCTTCCCACAAATTTTCAAAATTCTGTTCTCCAACTTCCCGGGCCACAGTCCACTTTGCTGCACTCATCGTCTTCAAACGCAGTTATTGTCTCTAGAACAAACCTCAACTCCTACACTAGAAAGCTGAACGTTTAAAAATTTAGCGCCAAATATTTATAAAACATTTTTTTTATAGAACACACAACACAACAGTATTGCAATCACAATTCGAAACCCGTTAACGAAATCGCACCGCGCACAGCATAAAAATATTCACAGTCACTCGCTTTGTTCGATTTTTAATCGGAAGTTTTCATGTTTTTGCCGCGTTCTACGAATCTTCGCTGCCTTTAACAATATTTTCGGTTTTGTTAAAACAGACAATTTTGTAACAACGCATTCTCAACGAATGGAAAAACAGCAAAGTAAAGCGAAAACACAAAATAAATAAATAAACACAAAGAGAAATTGAGAAAATAACGCAACGTAACGAAACACACACGAATTCAGTTATTTTGTGTTTGTTTTTTTTTCCTTCCTTCTTTTAAAATATTTTCTCCTATTTTGTTTCTTATTTATTTGTTGTTGGTTTGATGTGTTACTTTTATGTATTGCTTGTATTTTTGTTGTTGCTGAATTTGTTGTTGTTTTTTTATTTTGGATCGTTGCGCCCGCTACTGCTCGCTTGCGTACTGCCGCCCGGCCAATCTTGATCTCAACTGATCTGGTCTGTCGTCGCCGAAGACCATTGAACGTCTGTCTGCAATGAATTTGAATTGTTCGCTGGCACTGGCACTGGCTGTGTCTCTGTTTCGGTTGCTGCTGCTGCGGCTGCGACTGCGTTTGCGGCTGTGTAGCGCGGCACTGTCACACCGCCGTGGGACGGGGTGGCCTGCGCCGCTGCTCCAGCTGGGCACTGTGCGAGCGCCCGATCGGAGACCATATCGGCGCACGCTGGTGCGTGCGATTCGAGCTGTTGAAACTCTTCTTTATTTTAATTTCATTTGGCAGTTGTTGCCGCTGTCTGTTTTTATGAATTTTTACGCTTACAGCCCCACCGATTCTTCTGTATGCGTTTATCATTTTATGACACTCCGCACACGAAACGCCTATATACGCTTCCCTCAGCATACATATGTATGTATGTGCCCACCTATATACATACATATCTGTGGTCATATGGAAGAGTAGCTTAAGCCGACATAAGAGAATTGAGTTATTGTTGAGTTTGGAGCTTTATAGAAGTCTAGTCGCTTAAATGTATTTCATCCCATTTGAAAAATCCTGTCCTTTAACAATATTATGTGTGTTTACTTCTTAGCTCAAGTCTTTTGAAAGAACCATGCATTGGTCAGAACAATTTATGTGTACATGGTTTTCAAACTTCAATTTTCGACTTAAGCTACTCTGCCATGTGGCCACAGATATATACATAGTTGTGCGCTGCGAGAGCATGCAAGACCTGGTGTGATCCCCCGGCGCCACAACCCCCAGCACCGTAAGCTCCATGCGCTCTTTCTACGCGCGTACTCGCACTCTCTCTCTTACTTGTGTGACGGTGTGTGTGTTTGTGCTCGTCTTCCGCTGTGAATTTTGTGAGCATTTCAACTTGATTCGGTTGATGTCTTGAAATTGCAGGAAATGCCGGAAACTGCGCTGCGAAGCCAACAAAGAGCGCCGGTTACAAACTTGTGGCGCGGAAGAGCACATCGAAGAGCGCGCCTTAGCGGACTGAACACAATGCCGCTGTTGTTACAAGTTGCCGCTGGCAACGTTGGCCTCACTATAGATTTTATGGAGAATATATTGTAAGATATTTAAGGCATTGCGATTTCTGATTCTGAATTTGCACGGCCCGTTACACGGACAAAACTGTTGGAGCGCATTCGCATCGATCGCACTTACACGTGACCGAAAACCAGTTTGGACAACCCTTCCATAGCAAAGCTAAAAGACTGACGGCGTTATTCCTCGTGCGTCGCGTTAAGCACGATCGAAGCTTGTGTGCGATTAAGCCGCTTACCGCTGTTGCCAACTACCGTTTGCCGCGCCGCGTACCTTTCGAAGCTGCCAAAAGCACGAACGGCCGCTTACGAGAAGTGTTTTGTGTGGAGCGACGCACTTAGAATCGGGATGGACGCTGTTCCGTAGGCTGGCATGACTGTGGAAAGAATTTTGTAACAGACTTGAGCAACGTTTCGTGAAGCTTTTCGTTGTTCCTGGAGTTCAAATGCCGAAGCCGAAATGTACGCCAAATGTTACAGTTCAAACATCTGGAACGTGAAGCAATACTTGACTATTTGAATAATCCATCAAGTCTGCTATTCCTAACCATAATACAGTGAGCTACAATAGGACAAAGTAGAAAATGACAACAAATTGAATTGAGATTGACTTGGCTGGCCTTAACAAGTCGTTACAAATATTCAGATGTTTCAGATGTTTCTGTAGTTTTCACACTTTGTGTGCGTTCACTCCAACTTGATTCGTCCAACGGAGATTAGATGTTTCTCTCTTAATCCATCCTCTTCGTTGTGCCCACCGATTTCTTGGTTGAATACCGAGTAATAAGCTCCTTCCTTCCTCTTTTTTATTATTGCCCATTGATTTCTATGTTGAGCACACGATTTCGATCACACGGTTTCAGTCTCTGGCCGGCCTCGATAGTCCAGTGGATAGCGCGCTGATTTCTCATACCGAGGCCCTAGGTTCGAGTCCTAGTTCGCGCTGGTAAAACACTACTAAAATCTACTTCTATCACTGTTCACATGAAGAAGACGAGAATTACAAGACTCGCACAAGTGCACTTTTGGCAGGCGGTGGCAAAACCTGCACGAGTAAAAGAAAAAACTTCCAATCGCCGTTCGGATACGGCGTTAAACTGCAGATCCCTCCCCTTTTCCCCAACCGCTTGAAAAGTGTGTTGTAACACATGCTCGAAGAAAGAATGAAATATGAGATATCACTCTCCTCCCCTATTCCCCATGGGTATAGTACAATGGTCCAAATGGACTGAGTGCTATCAAAGGCTTGTACCCTTCCTGCCTATCCTCACATCACTCATCACATCACTCACGGGTTCGAGATCCTACATAAACCACTCTCGAGACTCTTTAGGTCTCACACGCCTAAAAGAGTTTGTCACACTAAGCGTTCTTGACTTCTACGTTTCAACGACAAAACGGTTTTCCTATTCATCGTACCATTTGAATTCTTGACCCTCTTTAAGGAACTTAAACTTAGTTTATCTCTTTTCCCAAACCAGTTCTGAAAGTTCCTCTACCTTTCAAAAGCGAAACAGTCTTTCAATCCATCGTCCCATCTTACTTTATTCATCCTTTTCGTAAAGCTTTATGGTCCTTACGAATAAAACTTCGCATATCTCTTGTCCCAAACAATCTCTAAAAGTTTAGTCAGTCTCTACCTTTGTACCTTTCAACGACGAAACGGTCTTCCTACCGTCCCATTTTACTTTCTTCATCTTTTTCATAAAGCTTCATGGTCTCTACGCAATTTACTTCGCAAATCTCTTAAGATTTCTTTATACAATCTCACTTATCTTACTTTATTCATCTTTTTCTTAAAGCTGTATGTTCCCTACGCAATGGAGTTCGCAAATCTCTAAAGATATCTTTATACAGTCTCGACTTCTACCTTTCAACGACGAAAAGGTCCTCCTATCCACCGTCCCATCTTACTTTATTCATCTTTTTCGTAAAGCTTTATGGTCCTTACGAATAAATCTTCGCATATCTCTTGTCTCAAGCAATCTCTGAAAGTTTCTTTATACAATCTCAACTTCTACCTTTCAACAACGAAACGGTATTCCTATCCACTGTACTATTTGAATATTTGACCCCCTTTGAGGAGCCTAAACTTAGTATATCTCTCTTCCCAAACTAGCGCCTTTGAACGACGAAACGGTCTTCCTACCGTCCCATTTTACTTTCTTCATCTTTTTCATGAAGCTTCATGGTTCCTACGCAATTTACTTTGCAAATCTCTTAAGATTTCTTTATACAATCTCCACTTCTACCTTTCAACGACGCAAAGGTCTTCCTATCCACCCTTCCATCTTACTTTATTCATCCTTTTTATAAAATTTAATTATTCTTACGAATAATTCTTCGCATATCTAAAAGTGTCTTTATACAGTCTCAACTTCTACCTTCAATGACGAAACGGTCTTCCTTCGTCCCATTTTAATTTCTTCATCTTTTTCATAAAGCTTCATGGTCTCTACTAAAGTTTCTTTATACAATCTCAACTTCTACATTTCAACGACGAAACGATCTTCCTACGCAACTTCTCATCTAACTTCTCGACTGCCTTCTTCACCCTGTTTCTGGAGCTTATAATGCATCCACACTAAAACTTTGTATATCTTTTGTCCCAAATTTGCTGTGAAGGTTTCTTAATGCATTCAGTAGACTTTATTCTCCATTTCTGTTTACGACAACAAAATTAGAAAAATGTTTACATTTAAAATGGGTCAAGAACAAAACTCAAAACTTGACATAGCTCAGCTTACAAAATTACACTCCATTCCACACGCTCAACGATCAACGATAGTAATTTTCCAAAACCATTTGTCGCTGCACATTCAGCACAGTGAAGTCATAGCTGACGAATGCAGCCCATAGCCCTGTCAGCCCAGCCCCCTCGCCCGCGCAGCACCCAGTAATTAACCCCTCGAATTGCACAATCAGTGCCATTTCCATAGAGATTCGTATACGTAATGCGACAGATCACGTTTTCGCGACATATGACGCGCATAGGAAATTCAAGAGCAGCTCTTGCCGAGGCTGCAGCCGTCGTTCGAGTAGCGGCGAGCACGTACTGCAGACGTCGCATCGGTTGTTTACAATTACAATTGTTTTGTTGCAGTCGCGCACAGTCAGTCAATTCTATCGCCGCCATGCAAATTCGTTAGATGCAGAACGGCTGCGATTGGCAAAACATTGAACCGAGCAACAAGTCGGCGGCCGCCGAAAACGGCATAAATTGCCAGATCAATGCAGCAATTGCCGCGGCATAGAATGCGCAAGAACGGAACAAGCTTTACGCCCAGCGCGCCAAATTTATGCGCATTTATAGTATCACAAATGAATCACAAAAAAATCAGAATGAAATCACAAATGAATCACAAAAAAATCAAAATAAAAAATTTTAAATAAAATGTAAAAAAACCATAAAACGACAAATACATTTAATATAATACAACAATAACAATTACAACAGCGGTTATATGGGAAAATACAAAAGTAATAAAATACAATAAAATCAAATTGAATCAAGTAAGAGTGTTGCAGTGGGTCAATATGGACCAGAGTCCGACCGATTAATCGGCATCGGCATCGGCTAGTATCGGCATCGGCCAAAAAAATAGGTATCGGCCTGTTTTGGCCGATGCCACATCGGCCGTTTTTGGTCGATGATGCATCGGCCTATTTTCCTGCTTTCATTTTTTTGTTTTAATTTTTTGTACCAACGGGTTCTTATACCCCTTTTCAGTAATGCATTTTTAGATACTGTTTAATATAAATGTTTCAAAGAAATGTTTTTTTTTAAACTAGGTATTCTTAAAAACACAGATTTTCTCGAAATGTCTATGCATTTCGTCTCTTAATGTGGATATCAGAAGAAGGGGCATTTAATTTTTCAATCTTATCCTTCTTTTTTAATTGGAAGCATTTTTTAAAATTTGTTTTCTGACTTCTTCCCACTGCATCTGTACAACGGGTCGCAATTTGAGAGTACAAATTTTAATATAAAAATCGTTATTCTAAGTTGAATAAAAAACTGAATTTGTATGCAATATTTACGTCACTATTTTTGTTTCTCTCTCAGTGGATAAATATGATATATTATTTTTTTCTAATACATGTTAATGTATTAGAATTCTGAATTCTCTTGTTATTTTATTTAGTTTTTAATTATTCCTTTTCTCGTTGTTTTGTTATTTTGTGATGAATATTACAAACAATGTGTAATAGTTCCTTTTGTTATTTTATAAAATAGGCTGTTTTTTTTATTGAATTTGATTGAATTCATTCGTGTTATTTTTTTCTATGTAATCGGCATCGGCATCGGCCGATTTTCGCCCTCTCAATCGATTAATCGGCATCGGCCAAATCTCCCTTCCGGCCGATTAATCGGCATCGGCCAAAAAATTTGGTATCGGTCGGACTCTAATATGGACTTTTAGGGTACACTGCATCTTGAACAAGAATAAAATGTAGATAATTAAAATATAGTTAATTAAAGTGGTTAATAATGAGTGAAGGGGGCGTGTCCCATAAATTTTCAGTGGACAAAATCCAAAACTAAAAAATTATTTTGGTTGATTTCAAAATTTTCCTGTTCTGACGATTATTTATGTATGGCAACCCTGGCTAAAAATGGGCGTAACATGCTCCAATGGGTGTCAGTTCTTAGTTAGAACCACAACAGTAAATGCAACAGATTTCTCGTCATTATCTTTGCGAATTCAAGAGTTATTCTACAAACCAGACGAACGTACGAATTGACACTTTTCGGTCAGTCAGAGCAACAGACAAATGATTCAACATTGCTTAAGGGGCCCGAACACTGTAAACTGCGATTTTTCATATGTTTTTTATTTTATTTATTAAAAAAAAAACGGACGTTCCGATTTACATGAAACTTTACACATATGTTAATAAATGTTTAGATTATCGAAAAAAAATTTTTTTTTTTTTTTTGGCGGCCATGTTTGTATTCTGTAGCTGATCCAAAATGTCGTCTTTTTAAAATGACCCTTGTCGCGTTGACAGCAAATCAGCATAACGGAGCCTCCTAGAGCAAAAAACAAAAAAGATTCTTGAAATATACATTACTGGCTACTGTTTGACGTAGGGGATTTTAAAAATATTGATTAGAAAAAAAATGGCGGCTGTTTGAAGAAAAATTTTTTTTTTCGCGTAAAATTTTGCACTAAATTATTTATAAAAAAAAAAGTTTGGCATATATCGAAAAACGGCTACGTCGAGCAGAAGCGACACTATTCCCGAATAGAATGCAATTTGAATCAGGTCGATCGGATAAAAACTTTTTCAGTTATGCTGTCAACGCGACAAGGGTCATTTTAAAAAGACGACATTTTGGATCAGCTACAGAATACAAACATGGCCGCCAAAAAAAAAAAAAAAATTTTTTTTCGATAATCTAAACATTTATTAACATATGTGTAAAGTTTCATGTAAATCGGAACGTCCGTTTTTTTTTAATAAATAAAATAAAAAACATATGAAAAATCGCAGTTTACAGTGTTCGGGCCCCTTAATTCATTCCTTTAGAGATTCTAATCATTCATATGCACACATTTCCATACCTGCCACGCCTCCTTACAGACGTTACAAGCGTCTGGTCGCAGTTCACATAACCCAGCAGCTCAATGCAGCGTTGAATAGATAAATGAAATCCACATTTGGCTCAAACAATACATGCATACAAACATATATACATACATATGTCGCTACAATTGTATTTATTGAAGTTTGTATGGCAGAAAGTCAGTCAGAGACAGGTAAGCGGCACAACGCAGCGAAGAATGACTACGGCTGTTGCTTTATCAGTCATGAACTTGTCGCCAGCTCACCGCCGCGCCGTCAAAACTGCGAAATCAACGACTCGCAGACAATTGAAAAAAAGAAATCACGCAGCGATTTCGCTGAAACGACTAAAAGGATTAGCGCAGCAAATATTGGCTGACAACATCCTGCGCCGCAGGCACTTTTATAAAATAGCAAAACGATCGCCTCCCGCTCCCCGCATACGCACTCCAGAATACGCAAACGATTGAGCTGCGCACGAATTGTGCGATTTTATGGCGTCGACGCGGACGACGACATCAACGAAGAGAGGCCACGACGGCGCGTATCATGAACTTTATTTCTGCTCTTATCAGCCGGGCAAATAATTATCCGCAAGAGGCACGCACCGGCGCGCGTATCTGGCTGCGTGTATTGGTGTGCGCGTCTGTTTGGCCGGTTTTTTATGGGAATGTGCGTGACATTGCCAAAATCTATTTACGCACCGTCGTTGCGGCTCTCTGCGCCGTCTGATGCGCTCTTCGACGGCCCCAATTGCTGAATTGCGGCTGTGGAGGCCAGGAGGCGAGCGGCAATTGCGGACACAACGAAAAATGTGTCGCCTATTTTTTAGTAGGCTCACTCACACACACACACACGCACACGCCCATACGCACTTTTTTGCTATTTACGATGGGGTTCATTTTTGTTGTTTGATTTTTGCATTTCGCTTTAATAAGATTGTGTGCGTCTGCTGGTGCTTGGCGGCTTCTCTCGTTGTTCTTGTGCTGGCTTTTGGCGTTGTTGTTGTTGTTGTCGTTGTCGTTGCTGTTATTAACGCACTTGGTGGTTTTGAACTTGAATTGAGTATTCATGTTCGATGAGTGGTTGCTGTTGTTATTGTCACACACAGGCACGCATGCACGTTTGTATGTGTGTGTGCGTGTTGCTGCTGTTTTCGATGGTTCTTGGTGATTTGTGAAATTTTTCGTGCTTATAATTCACCCATTGAACAATATTTTCCTTTCATATTTTATGGGCATTTCGTAGGCATATTCGTGTGTATGTGTGTGTGTGTGTGAATGTGTTTGACTAGTCATTGTATTTGACCGTTCAAATGCAGAGCAACTACGCGTAAACACACTCGTCAGCTCGTATAAAGCCACCAGCATGTTTGCCAAAGTTTGCCTGCAATTATGATGAAAATCCATCGAATAGGCCGCACAGTGCGACCAGAGATTTTTGCCAGTTTTATAGAATTTCACCAGCATGCCCCTCTGACAATCGACAAACGAAAGGCCAATGGCACAACAGCGTGCAACTATCAAAATTTCAGACTTATTGCTGCATACCTAATGTTGATGGCCGTTAAAAGCAACCATCAGATAACTCCAGAGAGTGTTGTGAGTTGTTGGGTCCAAGTGGTTGGTGTATTGGAGACGCCGAGAGAGACAATATTGTGAATTCAAACTATGAAACTATAAAAATTGTATTATTAGTTATTGCTGCCCTGCTGGATAGTACAATTGTGCATACAGGGTGCCTAGCCATTAGAGACGTTTGATGGATAACTCTAGAGCAGAGCTACTCGCTAGTGGCAGCAATGTGAGTTGTCATGGCTAAGTGGTTTGTGTCTTGATGACGCCGAGGCATTCAAAGTACTTTCTTTTTTCGCCATTAGGAGTCGAATGATGGCCGGAAAATGGTTCCAAATCTTGTTAGAAATCATTTTTTAGCTTTCTAGAATGTAAACTATAGAATTTGTTTACTTTCTTTGGTGTTTGCTACAACACCAACTACTTACAATTTGTGTTTGGTATGTTTGCAGTGGTTCGTAGCAATTCGTAATTATTTTACCCTTACCTGCTTTTCTAATACCGTCCTCAGCTGTTCTTAAAGATTTGTTGTGCACCTCAACAAATTCCATAAATCCATAAATCATTTCGTTAGGTTTTGAAAATCAAATAACTTTCAACACTGGAATATCCAAGGAAGTAAAATATCTCCATTGAGATATTTTATTATTCTATTGCATGGCTTTCTGAAAGGAAAACTTTCACAACTTTCTTTGTAATGTGCCATTCTGCTCGATTTTGACATTCCAGCAATCCAAGCAAAAAAATGCCTACCGTCATTTAAGGTATATATGAAAACATCAAGTTTTATGTGGTTTTTGAGGGAACAGACACAATTACGCGGTCTGGGTAAAAAAAGTGTCAAATTTGGTTAAGAAAAAACTTAAAAATAAAAACTGAAGGTTTTTCTTGCGGTAAAAGTAACCAAAAACTTATAAAAAAACTAAGGTAAATATCAGTGTTGGACTTAATTTTTAATGCTTTTTCATAATCCGAAATGATATCCGAGCATATCGTAAGAGGAGAACATTTATTCAATGATTTCCAAAATGGCGTGAAAATGTAAAGTGCCACCTTTTTTTCTTTGTAAAGTGCCTATATCGGTAAAATTACTTTTTGATGCTCGGAATCGTCATTAAAATGAATTTAAAGTGTTCTTGGTCTATTTTTCTCTAATCCTATCATGAGGAATAAATTAGTTTTGTTTTTTCTACGTTTTTCACAATTTTTTTAGGGGGTCGCACTTTACATTAAAAAATTTTAGGATGTCGTTAACACTTTGGGAAATTGGCTGTAAAATTCGTATTTACAAAAAATTCAAATGAGGTGTTTCCTTGGATCATAGCTCTTTAAACCCTCTTTCCAACGATATATTAACATTGGCGATAAGCTCATTTTCACATTACAAAGAATTCCCCTACTATTTTTTAAAGATAAACTTAATACAAAATCTTTAATATTATTACGAAAAGTTTACGCCTATTTTTGAGCAGGAATTGTGTTCTAATTAAGATTGGATTAATTGGATTGGATTGGATCAATGACCATTTGAGGTTGGATTGACCGGGTTTTCTGCTCTCAAAGCTCTTCAAAATTGTCAAGTATTGATTTGCTAAACGCATTCAGCTCTAGTTCTCAAAGGTTCGAGTATAATGCGGATTTTTATGTAAGATCGGCTCCTCTAACTGCTCGCTTTCCCATCCACAATTATTTGAAGCGCTGAATATTTATTTTTTATCTAAGCAATTTCCGCATTTTGCAGGTATATCGTTTTTTTCAGCTTCGAAAACGGAAAATTACAACTTGTAGTTTTGCTGCTTTGCAACAATGTTTGCTGTTTGCCAACAGTTATGACTTACTAGTGTCTTTGTTTGCCAAAGTGTACACAAAGTTTATATTTACACTGGTCCAATAAGATAAACTACAATTAAGCGAAAATATATAGTTCACAGTTGTTGTTAATGAACTTGCAGGTGTAAGCTAAAAGCCCAATAAAATTATTATTTGTTAAGGTGACACATTCTCAGCGAAAAGAAAGTAATGCAACTATTGCGGAAAGTTTTATTTAAATACCTGAACATATAAAATACCAGATGACTTCAGGGACACCATAAACCTATCAGGTTGCTGTGTGGAAAAACCTTTTAGCAATCCATATTCATAATATTAGATTTCATTACATTAAGTCTGACATAATTAAAAAAATACAAACAGTTTTCTTTTCACTCCCAAACGCCTTTTATCAACAAATCCAATGATTTTTACTTCCGTTGAGCTGCTCTTCTTCGTTGAATAAAATCCTTATGTAATCACTTAAATGGTTTGGCCATGTCTTCCATTATTAGATGTTGTTGCCAGTGTCCAAGCACGTCCATTGCACCATGTCTCCCATATGGACAATGAAGCTCCAACGAAGGTGTTCAACGCGCTAGTTGGAGGTCGACGGCGAAGTTGAAAATCCTTTGGAAGGACACAGTTGAGGACACCCCATCAACTCTTGGTGTGATCAACTGAAGAAGGTGCCGGGAGAAAACTTTTGCGGCATTGCTTAACCCGGTTATGGGTTCAGTAAGTAACCACTGGAAACCAACCAAACCAAATTGCACTCTTTAAAATAAAAACACGGCATACATCGCCTTGTTAGTTTTTGTTTAGCATTATATTTATTTATTTGTATAATTCTCTCAATAATGTTGTAATTTACTTCATGTACAAATTGTTGTGATTTTCATACTGTTGCTGTGTGTTCTATGGTTGTTGCCGTTTTGGTGCACCGCGACTGCTTGCTTGGTCGTCGCTGGCAATGCACCAAGTGCTCACTTCTGATCGACATCAACAACAACAACAACAGCAATTAAAAGTGTTTCGCACAGTAATAGTTTTACAGACGATTAATACAATTCAACTATGTAGAACATGCACGTGCTTTTCTCTTGCTTCTTAAATGTATTGGTTGCGTACTGCTTTTTTTATTTATTTATTTATTGGCCGTAAGCATTGCTCGCTTTGCTGCTGCTGCTGTCCTTTGCCTACAACTATTCACAGTATTTGCCATTTTATAATCCTTACGAGATACGCCCTTCCACTTACACGTATTTAGCATTAGTTTTGACGTCCCGCTGCCTACAATACATTACTAGCCACATACTATACGGTACTAAACTACGCTTTACGTATTAACAAATTCCATTGGAGTTTTGAAAATTAGTTGATAAATCTTCAAAGTGCTTAATACAAAAATATTGTTTATGCTAAAGTACTTTCCGATGCTTTGTTTCATTTCATTTGATTTTCAAAAGCATTTTCAATGAATGAATTTTTTTGCAAAAAACCTTTTTCCAAAGGATACTCGCTCGATATGGACGCATAAAATGGGAGAGCAGCGCGAAGAGAAAATGAATTTTCTAAAACAAAAATTCACACATTTCAGCTGTTGCGCTGAACTGATTGGGGCCGCCTATTACAGTTGACTCTTGACCACTTCCAAATCTATATAACTACAAGCCAGGCCAGTTGGAATTTATACATTTTAATTTACATAATTTTACAACAGCTTTGTGTAACTTTCATCATAATATTATTTCATAATAATACACTAAAGTACAGCGTGTGGTCGGTCTTTGCCGATTGCACAAACAGTGGTGAGTTTAAATTTTAAATAGATTTTTGCTAATGAAAATGTAATAATTTTTAAATTGATTTTCGGCTAACTGAAAAAATATACAATGAATTCCACATTTAATACTTAATTAGAGCAAAGTTTGGTTTAAATTCAACAAAACAACATAAGCGGGCAAAGTGCGCAAATCATATACTCGCATCGAAGCAGCAGTATAACGAAATGATGGAAAAAATATACATAGAAAATTGTGTATTGACTTAAACAAGAACTAAATGCACCGACCCTAACAACTAAAGGAAATCGTCATTCAGCTATGAGGTAAACGAAAAGTAAATACAGCGCATTTGCCAATTTTCGCACTTGCAATCAACCGGCTGTGATTGCAGGGAAATTTCTAGGAATCACGAAGAGCGCCCAAAGCATCCACTTGTTGTTGGAATTTCGTGATGCGCAGACAATGTGCACTAAGCGCATTTCGTTTGTCTTCGTCTGTCAAAGCAAAAATGCCAAAAGGCTTAACGAAACATGAGTGCGGCCAAAGTCTTTTCAGTCTGAAATGATACATAAAGTAAGCGAGCTTGTTGCTGTTGTTCTCCTTCGACACTATGTAGTAAAATCATACACGAATACACAGACATACTAAGTGAACTCAACATACACGACTAAAGAGACGAAACGAGCACAACGTCCGAACGGTCGGTCAGGAATGCGTGGCATGTGTAGAAGCGCAAAGTATGTGCAAGTATTAGATTTAAATAGCAACTAAAAGAGGTGGCAAACAAAGCAAACATGAATCAATAAATGCCCAAACTGCATGTTAAGTGTTCGTTTGAAAAACATTACGCAATGGCTGAGCCCCGCACTGATCACAAATGAATTATTTTCATACACATCAAGTTCCAAAAATGTATATTAAGTGCAGCCAAATGAAATGAATAATTTTGAATAGTAAACAAGTAATAAATATAAATTTATGTGAGACCTAAAAGCAAATAACACAAGTTGTAGCAGTAATTGTATGGCATAGCAAATGTACAGTATATAAAAATCTGATTCCTACATTAGTTACACTTAAATTCCAAAACACATGACATTTCATATGCCTGTAGCATGTTGTTAGATTATAGTTTGTCAAGTGGCAATGCGCGTCCTAGTCGTAAAAACCAAACATAAGCTCAACAATCATTAATCAACAAGGACATTTAAGTACACAACAGTTGTTATTGCATAACTTGGGTTGTGTGTAGTTACAGCTTGCCGTCACCATTTTAGTTCATCTGTTTCTCTCACAATTGTGTGTGCATTTTACGATTTTACAACTAAAGCTCATCGTCAATGTGTTCGATTTGCTGGGTTAGTTTGTCGCTATTGTAAATGGTCTGACACACAACGCTCACCTTTTTCAACAGTTCAATAGCAGTTTGCAGCACTTTGTGCCATTTCTTCAGCTCGGTCTCGTGTAGGATTTCCTGCTGACGCAACAGCTCCATCCATTCCTGATGTGTATTTGGTAATTGCCTGCAAATCATGATTGTTAAGTAATTTGTTAAATATTCATAAAGTGCCTTTGCCGGAAGCAATAAAGCACTCACTTGAGTGATGCCAGATCGGGCATGCGCGCACGACTGCTCACGTCCTCCTCGATGCGCTCTTCCAGCTTCCACAGCTTAAGTAGTAATATCACATTTAGTACGATCAAGAAGCACAGCAGGACAATCACAAACAGCGACAGCCACTTGTATTTGCCGGTGGTCTCGCCGGACAGCGATTGCCGTGCGGCGACTGGCAGATGCGGTGCGAGCGTGTGCGTGGCAAGCAAATTCTCGGCCGGTTCCGTTTTCGTTTGTGCATCGGATACCTCTTCAATGGGGCGTACCTGCGTGGCGGTGCCTGAAAATAAAAACAAAACAATGCCGATAAGTGGAGAGATTGAGGGCGTTTCGAACGAGCACATGCAATGGCAAAATGTGTAGCGGTAATGGAAATCGAAAGAAATTAAGAAACGCTAACTGGAAGATGCGCAGCAGCGGCAGCTAAACAACGAAAGTAACTAAGTGAACAGGTACAACTCTGCAAACTAAATTCAACAACTCAACATGCAGCAAAACGGGGGGGGGGGGGGGGGGGGGAGGAGGGGGGATTGGTAAATCGCTCCTGTGTAGCTACCTTCGCATAACGCAAAAAGCCAGCTTTGCTGCACATTCACGGTTCTACCGTGTAGACAATGCTGGCACTGATGGCTCTGTGGCAGTGGTGGCGTTGGCTGTTGTTGTTGTTGATGGTGGTGGCGATGGTGGTGATGGTGATGTTGATGATGATGCTGTTGCGTGTGCGCGTGACAGACCAGCTGATGGTGATGCTGGTGGTGCTGCCATGCAACACTTTCAGCACGACTGCAGCGCTGTTGGCGATCGTGTTGAGGACTTGTGCGCGACGCGCTGGTGGCAATGCTAGAGGGGGACTTAATAGTGCACATGCCAATGGCAGTAGTAGTAGTAGTAGTAGTTGATTTGGTAGTGGATGTAGTGATAGAAGAAGCAGTAGCAATGGTAGTGGTAGCAATAGTAGAAATCGTGGAAGCAGTGAACGAAACATTTGCGTTGGCGGTAACATTTGCATTGACGTTTGCTTTGTGCTTACCCCGGCGTGGACGACGTCCCTTTCCTTTGGCGGGCGGTATGCATGTCTCGCTCTGCAGCGCGTGCAGCAGCGCCGTAAAGAAATCCTCCAAGCCAGCCCACGTGTTCTTCTCGATGAAGCCCTTCACTACACCCCAAATCGATTTCTTGTACTTGACTTGCGCATGCACCGACAACATGGTGTGATCGTCGATTGTTCTGCAATCACCATCAAATTGTCAATAACTTTATTTCGTGGCAAAGCCAAGGCAACGCACTCACCTAACCATACAGTAGTGCATCAGCACACTGAAGCTGTCCGCATAGGGAATGCCCGCGTTTACGCTATTTATATCTATGGAATAGAGCTCGCCAGGCTTGCTGCACTCGCGCATCTCCTGATACTCGGTGACCTTAAATTCAATTTCGTTAGCTTCAAATTCATTTCACCAGCATCGAGTGCACACACCTTGGAGGCCTTGGGCCCAACCGAGGCAGCCAGCTGCACAGTCACATTCACTGTGCGTGTCTTCTTGCCGTCTTCGCCGGTGATCCAGTCACCGAAATGGGTGTCTGTGGTTTTGCGCATCGCATGAAACTCGACCAGAAACTTTGATTTCGAAAACAGCAAGTTGAAGAGCGTGTCAATGTTAATTGGAAGAATTGTGTGCATTAATTGACGGCCCTCGTGCGCCGATGTGCACTCCGCAGTGGCCACAAAACTGAAATTAGTCCACAATTAATCAACACTTCTTTCAACCGCACATACTACAACAAAACCCAACTCACGGAATTTTATTCTCGTCGGAATCACTGGAATCGGAGATGTCGGTAGGCAAGTGGGACAACGTCTTGTTCAGACTCTCGTCGCGCAGTCGACTGTTTTTCGACACTTTTCGCTTGCCATCGTGTCCGTGGGCCGAGGCAGTTGCGCTTTTGCTCTCCTTGGCACCGCCGGCACTGCCGCCGCTGTCGTTCACATTGCTCGCTTTGGCAGCGTCAGCGGTGGAGCCGCTGCCACCGCTGCCTTGTCCACCGCCGCCACCAGTGCCACTTGCGCCCGTGCTTGCACTGGCATTCTCCTCGGGCTTCGCAGACATCAGTGTCAGCTCTTTAGCGTTTGCCTTCATCTTTGCCTTGGAATCGCCGCCGCTGTTGTTATCGCTCGCCTTGTTGTCAGATCCACTGGCCGACGGTGTGGCGGAAGAGTTTAAATTCGACTTATTCGAACTGAAAAAGTACGATCTCGTTTTGGATTTGCTGGGAGGGGGGTTGCTGCCACCGCTGCTCGTGCTGGTGCTGGTGTTGTCGTTATTGCTGCCGCCGGCGGCTATTTGATTTATGCTCAGCTGTGAGCTGGGCGTGTTATAGTCGCTGGACGCCGTTAATGTGGCCGTATTCACGGAACTGTTATCCTCCAGTGCCGATACGAAATCCAAATCGCCGTCCGTTTCGCACGGAACCGTTGTGGGATCAATGTAGTCCTCGTCGTCTGTGGTCAGACCCAGCTCGTCGCCGTAGCAATTATGCACCCACTGCCATATTTCCTGCGGGGGCATTTGCTTGTTCATCAACGTATTTTGCCATACTCGAAAGAGCATCAAAAACGCCTTGTCGCGCGTGGTAAATGTGGCGAAGAAGTACTTCTCCTTGGCGGTGCAAATCGAGATGGCGTTCGGTATGACGAGTGCGGTTTTCTCCTTAGTTATTGCGGTAACATCCTTCCACCGGATGGTCAGAAACGTTTCCCAGCGAAAGATGTTGGCATGAAAGCACACATAGTTCTGCGATACATACAAACGACCCTGGACGAGAATATCGCGCTGCAGCGCGCACGAATAATCTGCAATGACGAACGTATGACGTGACGAAAAAACCATGCAACCGATGACTCAGTACACCAGCAAACGCTGTTGGCAAACGACCAAAACTTACCTACAATTAGGCGCTCATCGCTGGGCACCTCCTTGAAGAGTTTCTTAAAGTCCTCGGCACGTGATTTGTAGTTGGGGTAGAGCACGTTGTACCAGGACTTTTTCTTGGCGCGCTCTGAGAGGCGCGAGCCGCTCTTGGACTTGTCGCACGCCGACTCCTGCGAAGCAACAGCACGCACTAGTTCTCCGGAAGTGTCGCTCGACTTGCTGATGGTATCCTGCAAAAGTGGAGTGTGTCAAACAGAGCATAGACCAGCGAACAGAGCACTAAATGTAATCGCATGAGATTCATATCAAAATACCGCAAATTGTCCAACAGGTGTTAGCCGCACTCAACGACGAGCCTTATCATTATTATTTTTATTATAAAACGTTTATTTATGAACTGAGTTCTGTAAACCAACTATAAACTACGCATTAACTACTATGGTCTTCATCAGCCTATCGGGTTAACAAAATTTAGATAATGTAGTAGATGTTAGCTCTTTTTAGTGTATTGATAATTTTTATAATGTTGTGCTTGTTTATGTTGCAAAACATATTTATTAGAGTGTTGGTTTGGGTATTATGGCTTTTAAAGATGTCGCAGTCTTCGAGCAAGTGCTTCATGGAGATTGTCTGCCTTCTACAAAAGGCACATGAGGGTGGAATGGAGTTTTCCATTAGGCGCTGGTGAGTGAGGAGCGATTGGCCGAGCCGGAGTCTTACGTATATTTGTATGTGAATCCTTTGACAGTCAGTGGGATAGGTAGTTGCGTTTCTGTCCGGGTTGAACTGTTTGTATTGTGTGTAGTCGTTCCAGTTCTGGCTTTGTTCTTGAGTGCACAATCTGGCCAATTGCTGTGAGAAATCTGACGGGTTGAAGGTGGGATGAAATGCAACAGGGGCGTGGTTAGCAAATTTAGCCGCTTCGTCGGCTCTGTCATTCCCCGCTATTCCAGGTATCCACAAAATGTTTATTTTATGTTTGTGTGTTATTATAATGTGACGTATTTTTGCAATTGTGGTAGACATTTTCGATGTGTTTTCCACATAAATGTTCCACATTTATTTTTTAATTAACCAACGTTGACTAACGACTAATCTTCACTGCACCAAATTTTGCTATTGACTGTATTGGATTCTAGTAATTTGCTGCGAGAAATAATAAGCCACGTGATAAACCTCTTACCACTCGAATTCGATTGGCGCCAAGCTGTTTGCTCGCGTCCACACCACAAATCACACTGATAATTCAAATGAATTTCTGATATTTGCGCTTGATAGAGCGCCGATATAGCGACGCGTTGGCGTTGACGTTGGCCTAGTCACTCACAACAGCAAAAACAACAACAACAACTACGAAGGCAATGAAAATGCGTTATCAATGAAAGCTTTGTCGATGCCTGTGAAGCTTTTCGCGAAGGGTGCCCAACAGTTTAGCGCCGAGCAACAAAAACTATGCCAAAACGATCAGGCGTTGCGAGTGTATTAGTGTAATTTTTACGTCTTGCTGCATGTGTTTGAATTTTGTTAATTGAATTTTGTGGGCAGACACACCGCTTGAGCTTTTGTGTTCATTTCATTTGGCACTTGCTAGAAAGTCTTCGGAATTGGCAGTTTGTGGTTTGGAACACAACGAAAAGCTAAACTGATTTGTGTGGGCTTTGTTCAGAGCGCAAGTATTCACCGCTTTGAGTGCAGAGAATGAAGCCACTTTTCTTTATAGCAACAAACAAACTGATTGTTTACTATATGCAATAAAAAATATAAGTAATGAAGACAAAACTTTCATGAATACAGTGGAAGTCCAGTATAACGAACTTTCCATTTAACGAATTTTCGATTTAACGTACGGCCAAATTTTTTCCATTGATGGTTCTATATCACAAACGAAAGTGAAATTTGCTATTCGATATAACGAATATTTATGTTGTTTTTCACCCTTCGAATTGTTTTTATTTGAGCATTCACATTCTTTACAATAACAATGAATGTTTGGTTTCGTCAAGTGAACCGTACCTCAATTGTTTTTGTTTTTGTTACGTTGAAACTTTCAAATTTACGTCAAGTTACCAACATTTTCAAATACTGTTTGTATGCATTGCTGATCATTTCCACAGGATTTGTTTTGTGTTCGGTTGGCTTTTTTCTTTTAAAAATTAAAATTTCAATAATCAATCAAGCGAAATTGCCATACAGAAAAGTTTACTTGCGGTAAAGAGATCATTGCCTCTTGAATAAAACAAGATATTTGTTTAAAAGCTGAATATGTGAGACTTATTTCTTTAAGAAGGATGGTTTAAAACAAAAAAATTTCGATCGATTTAACGAATTTTTCGATTTAACAAATTGGGGGTACAACATAAGGTTCGTTATATTGGACGTCCACTGTACTTGTTAATTTTACAAAAGAAATTTGCTGTTTCTTCTACCCTCTTCCAGCTTGCGTTCGCACACATAAAACTTTTACGACACCATTTTCGCTACTCGACAGGTGCCCAATAAAACGTTAAGCAATAAACACTACGGCCGCCTGTCAACAGTAGCACGCGCGCTACATCGTCAACCAGTTTAAGGAATACAATCATACAAGCCTAAGTGTACCTCGTGGGTGATGTGCTTGTAAAGGCTGTTTATCAAAATGTAGCTTACGACCAGCCCCATTTTTTTCGGCAAACTTCAGAGTTACAACAGTTAATCGGGACTTTTGCGCGCACCGCCAATGCACCGTACCGCTTGAATCTTAAAGGCTGACTGCGCACGCAGGCAACTCACCTCGTCGACGCGCCCACTGACGCTGCTCAAGGAAGTCTGCAGACTGTTGAATATCTTCGAAGATGATGGTGTATGCGGTAGCTTGCCTTTGCCTGAACTGGTCGAGTTCTTGCGGCGCGGACTGTCGCCCCCGCTGCACGACTTTGCAGCTGCGCTGTCCGGCTCGCACGATTCCTCCGAGTTGTCAGCAAGTTGAGATGTGGAGTGGTTGGGCGATGCGTTGCCGCAGTTGTCGGTAGAGCTGCTGACCGACTGCGCCTCAGCCAGCACAGTTGTCAAACTGCAGTCTGCAACAAGCACAATGGGTGTGGATGTGCTTGTGAGCGCTGCTGCTGGTGCTGCTGGTTCGCTGTTCTGCTGGATAGTGGCGAGAGGCGAGCTGGTGGCTGCAGGCGCACTTGTGTCCCTGTCTTCGGTGTGCTCGGCAATTGTGTTCAGCTTATTGGTTTGTGTGGCGCTAACGTCCTCGGGTACAGACTCTTTCCTGCGGGCAAGAGTGAAGAAAATGGGTGAGAATTACGTGGTGAAGATTAAAGTTTTTTTCAGAATGTATGGGGTGCGTACTTTAGTCGTGTGTGGTGAGTTTTCAATTTGTCAACGGTACATGCAAAATTTTGAAATATTTTATTATTGAAATTTAATTAAAATTAAGTGCGAAATATCATAAATAGTGGGAAGCGGATCTGGCATGATAGCAATATTTATTTACCAAAAAAATACTTAATGCTTTAAGTTGGGAATTGAACTCAATTAGGGAAGGATGCAGCACCTACCTGTAAAGCACATTACAAACTTCTTTTTCTTCTTCTTCTTCATCTTCGTTTTGTTCTTGTTCTTGTTCTTTTTCATCACCAGCCGCTTGATGACTTGATGAGCTTTCATTATTTTTAATCCTACAAGAATTTACAATAAAAGCAATAAACGAAAAGAAAACAATAGAGAAAATAAAATCGGTAACAAAAGGTACAAGGAAATAGAGGAAACCATAAGTTTAGGTACAACTCTACCAATACGCCGTACGAGCCCACACAAAACGAACGACAAACGACCAAATCAATGCGAATGGAACATCTAATTTCTGTTGGAAAATATGTACGTTTCGCAAAGTGACTGCATGCCAAAAATGGTTGTCTCAAGACTTGAAAGAAGGCTGCCAGAAGCAAAGTTTATTACCAAGTTTTGCTGTAACTAACTGTGCTGCTAAAGTTTACAATTTCCCTGCAACATGTTGATGGTGTTTTTCTCTGTCAATCTACTTATTACAACTACACAAAGGACATGTTGTCGGCAACATGAACATGCTGCCGATCGAGACTGAGCGCTGAGTTGTTCATTGCTGGCCCATTGTTTGTTATTTTCGTTGATTACACTGTGCGTGAAATTTACCCTCAAAAATTCAGACATGGGGGGACCTTCAGAGGACTTTTTTATAGGTATACTGAGTTGAGATCCATCAGCCGTTTGGCTGGATTGGCTCTAGTTTAAGAGAAATCCTACTTTGAATTTTGCTCATTTCAGTCGAGTTCGTCGCTTAAGTCTTCGAACGTTTAAATGCTAATAGGTCCTAAATCGTTCCGAATATCGCTTTACCTATAGAAAAGTCGCTCAGTAGGTGCCCCGCTTGTTGCAATTTTTGACGGTAAATTTCACGCACAGTGTTATTAGATAACGCTTACAGCGTCCACAAGTCTGAATGTAAATTAAAAAAATGTATACTTAATGTTTTATCGGAAAGCTGTTGGCTTGTGGCGCCATTGTTTGATTAGATTGAATGGCCCTTTTCCTCGATTGCATTTCGGTAAGAACCAGTGGCAGGTTCGCGATTAACTAATTGAAATTGATGAGTGTGAGGAAATCCTATGAAAACATTGTTCATGTTGTTCAAGAAATTACACGAATAATAAATTCAACAAATGATAAGAATTGCTTACGACAAAATGTGATTGCTCGGTAATGCATCAAAAAATTTTCGAGTGGAATATTTTTTACGCACACTATGATGAGTTACATGAGCTAGCGGGAACGAACAAAAAGCTACAAAGAGATGAAAGATTTAGCACAAATTAACAGCCAAAAATTGGATAACAAGTTTTTTTAATTCCCAAAAACGTCGATCTCTAGCTGTCCTCTCTAGTTGCCATTCATTGCTGCGCTACTGAAGTGATAATCAATTCAATTAGCGCTTTGAGTCCACAGCTGACACATGTTGATCCAGTTAATATCAACAATTTTTTAGAACCCCGCTTTACAGTTCACAGCCCTCTAGTTAAACTCTTAAGGCAATACTAGTCTCAGGGACTATGAAATAAATCGATTAAATATTAGTAATTGCAACTGTTCAAGCGAGGTTTACCCCGTACGTGCTGACAGGAAAGAATAAAATGTAAACCATCAGATGGGAAATTTTTGTATTACTAACTGCAATTAAGCGCAATGCTGAGGCAATAAAACGCGCACTGCGGCAGGTCGAAACGTAGGTTGGCTGTTTGATGGCTGGGCGGCTGTGCTGCGCGATAACGCTTTGGCGATTAGCGTTTATTTGTGTTTATTAAAATGTATTTACCGATTATCATGAGACTTGTGTAAACACAAGCAACAACCAGCAATGAACGCACAATAAATAACTTAAAAATTTAAATTCAAACTTTACTAGGCGGAAGCTAACTGTGAAATATTTTACCGATTTTTTTAATTTCTTTTTATCTTTAGTGTTGCTAATAATTGTCAAAATGTAAATGTGAAAGCCGCGGCGCTCGTGCTGTGCTACAAACCTGCATTCAAATCACCTTAAAACGTGAATATTTCTTGGCTTTGTTTCGGGCGTGTTTATTTTAAGACTTAATGCCCCAATAAGTATTGCAATTTATGCGTCGTAACAGTTTGAATTGCAGCACACAGTGATGAGTGCGCATCGAACTGGTTTAGTACGAAATACAAAACATTTCGACACAGTCACAAAAAAAGCAAACAAAAGTTAAACAGAACCAAAGTCGCATCAAGCACAGTTCTCACGGCACACTAGCAAATTGTTGTATGATCAGCGAAAATGCAACTTTTACGTGTGGCGGGGAATGGGCTGCCGTGGAAAATCTCCAATAGAAGGAAAATCAATAAATTACATTTTGCTTAGGTGTTCGCTTTGTTGTTGGTTGGTATTTTAGGGAGCTGGCACGCTACCGACGTTATGATGAATGTTGTTGATGGCGCTGTGGCAGTGGCGATGGCAGTAGCCGTGGACGCTGCAGTCAGAAGTGTGTCAGCATTAGCAAAGATGTCGAAATCGCAGCCCATAGCGCCGCACTTTTGCGCACACAGCTGCCGCTTCCTTTTTCACAATTACTTCAATTAAACAATTAATTAATGCTGCTGCAATTGATGAATTTAATGAAAAATCTAATTGTCTGTTCAGAATGAACGCCAAGCCATGACGGCACTGCTCCAAGGCACAGACTGAAAGTGGGCAATCGTTGAAGTCATCATCATCTCGTTGCAGCACGAAGTGGCGGCTCGAGGCCGAGCGGCGTGCCATATACATCGGTGGGCGGGGGATGGGGATGGGCGACAGGCGAAAAAGCGCAGCAATGAATGAAAAGCGATACAGCGACCGTAACGGCAAAAATAATGGCGAAATGTCACGAAGAAAACAGATGAGGAAAACCATTAGCTGGTTTCGTTGTTTTCCACGCTTTCGCGTTGCGTTATGGCGGTGCGTTGTTTTGCTTGAATTCCTAAAATTGCAATAGTTGCTAATTTTCGCTGTTTGGCAAATTAATTAATTTTTTTAAGCGGAATCCAGCTGCGGTGTGCGTGTGTGGGCTGTGCGAAAAACATTTCAATATGAAACGTCGATAAGAAATTCGGCGAAATTCGCTTTCTGGGGCTTATTAGCAAGCAGGAGCACACTAATGCGGTATGAGGTACTTCGCACAATGTGACATCATTAATGTGTGTTGGTCTGGCATGATGCAAAATATTATTGCTCGTTCTGAGTCCCAAAAGCGACATCAAATTTTGGGTTTTACTTTTAGAATAAAATTTTAAATTAGATTTAATGAGTCTGGTACGACTGATTTTGTACAACAGAGGTTATGTTGCAAATTAATCAAATGTTTTGTGTTTCATTATAAAATATCCCAAGTCTAAGTTAATAGTTCTGTACAATAATTTTGGTTCAAATTCACTCCAGTTAAGGCTTTAACAATTTCAATATTCTTTACTCTCGCACTCAGTAGATAGTCTAATTTAGTAAAGTGGCAGACTAATAGTTAATTTCGTGTATTAAAAGCCTAGCAAATTTGTCACATTGACCGGCGTGCGTGTTACTTATTATCGAACCAAATAGTTTAAAGGTTATCAAACCTCTATCGCCCGTCGATAATGCTCTGCATTCATAAAATAAGTTCAACATATGTAATTATTACTCAAAACTACTTACAACCAGAAAATATACAATTCAAATATGTATGCAGAAAATTGAAATTGAAATTATTAGCATAGCAAAAAGGCGCAATCAGCATGCAAGTCGACAAATGGAAATGGAAAATTGTAAACGATTAGCGCGAGCAAAATTCAAACATTCACTCAATCATTACAGAGTCCACAGCCAGTCAGCAAATATCGATCAATTAAATATAAAGAAAAACAACAACTACTAATCAACCGAAGGCACAAAGCCAAACACTAGTCCACGCTGCGACTTACATTAGCGTCAGCTTTGCAGCTGCGGATTTTGTTTTTGCGGCGCGCGGCGGTGGCGTCGGCCGTTCTGCACCCAAATCGAAATTGCAATTTTGTGCAGTAATAAAGGTTTTCGGTAGCGGCGGCAGCGAAGAGTTCGAAGAGTTTGCAGCCTCGTTGTTGACTGATTCTGCTGTTGTTGTTGTTGTTGTGGTAATAGTGCTGGTGCTGGTGCTGGTCGTTGTTGTTGATAGTTGTGCTTCTTCTGGTTGTTGTTGCGTTGTGGCAAAATTCATGACAACGCCAGAGCGCCAGTGCAGAAGAGGTGTGTTCGTGCGCCCGTCACGTCGTCAACTTCCTGGTTAGCAAGGCCGCAACTGGAATTTGGAATTCGAACTGCTGGCTGGCCAGAGTCGGTCTTTGTGGGTTGCACGCGACTGCCCGTCGCAATATCTGCTATACGCCCAGTGAGATTCTATGCTGCCGTTCGCACTGTACTATGAACTATGGCGACATCCACTTTTTGCTAATGTTCGCCTTCCGGATTTTCTGTATCTCGCGCGACAACATTTACACAAATTGCAATTCTTGCGCCGCTGCTGCGCCGGATGTTGCCTTTTGCATGTCTTTTGCTTTTATGAAATTTACCAATTTCATTACTTGGTTTAGTGAGATTCTACTTAAATTTGGACAATTTGCAAATATATTCACAATTCCAGGGAATCGTGCGAATGGAATACCTCGGCAACGTTTTCGTTATGCTTTGGACTCGTTTTTACCCTCTTTTGTTGTTTTTCATTGTAGTTTTTTTTTTGCACACGACAGACAAGGGTTGCAACATTTCATCAACAGTTTGAATGGATTTGTATACACAGGCAATATTTAACTATTTTCTGATGTTATACGGAAAGTTTCGCGCTTGCTGATAAGACTTTATTTGAATAATGATATTTTATTAAGTTGTTCTTTATTTCAATTAGACTTATTTCCGAACGACACCCAGCTGATGGATGTAGGCAGCCCTATGCAGGCATCAAACAAATTCTGACATTTGGCACTTCTACAGCTGTTAACTACATAGTTGCATTCCATGCAAATAGGATTTTAACAACGCAGTGTTGATATTTTCAGAGTATGTTACAAAGCAAGAAATAATAGCACAACAAAACTTTGAAATAAACTGCAATTCTAATCAGAACTATTCGGATAATAATATGGAACACACCCTTAGCCTCAAATCTTTAGACTTGGAAAAGGAGTATAATTTTTGTCATTTCCTTCATCTTTCGACAGAGGGAATGATGAGAGTATTGAACAAGGGGCGTGGGCCCATACATGTCAAATCTTTAATATATAATATCTTTGAAATTGTAAGTCGTACAATACTGAAATTTATTTAATTTAACTATAAGTCGCTCAGCAATGAGACTTAGTACAAACCTACCATTTTCTCTTTCGACAGAGGGCATTGTGCGGATATTGAATAAGGGGGCGTGGCACCGCCCATTTAACTTAAATCTGGTTCAAGCGCAGTCCATTTCTTTACTGAAACTTAGCAGCAACATTGCTGATTTGTGGGCCTCGACTGCGTTAATCAGTAGCTCCTCCTCTTCCTTGGTTGGTTTTCTTCGTCAATTTGCATCGCCATCTCGCGTATTTCATTATAAAAAAACAACAAATGTCGTGCGAGACGAAGTTCGCCGGGTCAGCTAGTAATTACTAAACTGTAAATAAATTCTTTATTGAACTACTGAGTAAAAGTAAATATGTAACCGAGTGATCTTTTAATATTTTCCATCTTAGTTAACTTCTGCTTAAGACACATTGTGATTCAACTATTTTTCATTAATCTAGAAAAAGTTAAGAACTTTTTACATTTCTTTAAATTTATTTATATCACATTTTCAATATTCACAAAATTCAATTTCAATTTAAAATTGCCTAAGGAATACTTCAACTGCATTTTTTTCGCCTTGTCATCAGCCGCTAGTCATTGCAATCGCTGTAATTGTAAGAAGAAACTAAATATCAGAAAATGTGGATTATTTACAAAAATTGAGGCAATTAACCTTTAAAACCAATTTTAATAGTACATTAGTTAATATCAGTTTTAAAAAAACAAAAACAATTACAAATTGTTAGACTGTTAAATGTAAGAGAATTGGCTAATATTGTCATTAATATGTCTGGCTTTTGAGTCAAGACAATCAAAAAGTAGTTTTAAGGGAAAAAACCGTTAGGTGTAAGTACAAGGGACGAGTTTCCGCTCTTCAGTAGACCGCGTATCAGTGCCAAGTCATCGGGCGTCAAGGCCCAGCCGCTTAACTGTCCAACCGATTGCAATTCCGGGCAGCGATCCATGAGAATCTGTTGAAAAAGCGTGCAAAATGTGTTTTGTATCAATTAAAGTTCAGTGGTTGACAACGAATTTGTGGATAACCTAACCTCAATCGATTGTACTGTTAAATTGGGCGCCAAAGTGAACCAAACATCCTCCAGTTCATTAAAGTCATGCTCAATAAATATGCTGCGAAATGAAGCAAAGTTTCAAAACATCACTCGAAAGGTTTTGAAAATGTTAAAAATGCAAAGAGAAAAGCCAAGCTCACCTTATAATGTCGGCGTCCGTGAAGGTGACACTGTCCACGGCCAATCGCTTCAGCTGCGTACAGCAGCAGATCAGCGTCTTCAGCGACGTGCTCGACATGGGGCTGCTCAGCATCTCCAGCCCCTCCAAGCGCTGAAACCGATTGTGGTCCTTCGTATACGACAAGCCGTCCATCATGTAGCAGTCCAAGTCGATGAGCATTGAGCAGATGCGTGTCAAGTCGCTTATTTCCAGGTGTCCGTTGCCCTTGATCAAGGTTAGATGGCTCAGGTTGTGGCCGATCTTCTCCAGCACTTCTACCAGTTCGGGGCAGGAGAATTTGTAGATTTTCAGCTTGCGCAGAAAGATCTCGCCGAGCACCTGCAGCGCTCCCGCCTTCGGTGTGTCGAGATATAACGACTCCAACTTGGGGCACGTTTTCACAACTACGCGCAGCGTGTCCGCGTCGGTGCCGGTGTCGTGCAGATACTTTAGCTTGCACTTGAAACTTTCGTCGATGTTGTCGTAGATGAATTTGAGCGCAGCGCCCACAAACGAGTACGTGGACAGCGTCTCCACGTTGGGGCAGTGCTCGAGAATGAGCGCAATGTCCGAGTAGCAGATGTTTTCCTCGCCGGGCATGCCCACATCCACCACGGCCAACTTGTCCTTGCAGGTGCCCATGCTCAGAAACTCGATGCCGATTTCGGTGATGTCCGTCTCGCCGGAAATGTCGAGCACCTGCAGACGTTGACAATACTTGCCAATCACCTCCAGCAGGTCGTCGTTGGCAATGTAGGGCACAAAGAGCTTGGTGAGGTTGGTGCACTTCTTCACTATCTCGAACAGGTAGTGCATGTGCTCCTCCTTCACCCAGACGCCCTTCAGGTTGAGCACACGCAGGCCGGTGCCCTGTGCGGCAATCACCTGCAGAATCTTCTCGTAGTAGGAGAAGGGAAAGACTTCGGTGACCAGGAAGGAGACGCTGCCGTTGAGCAGCATCTGCAGGCAGGTGAAGCGCATATTGGCATCCAAGTAATCGGAGCTGAGTATGACGCGCAGCAGATCCTGGTAGATGTTCCAGGTGGCACCTGTCTGCTCCAGATACTGGTTGATGTCCACCATGACGATGCTGATGTCCAGCACGACTCCGGGCGCGTACTTGGCGTAGCCCAGCGTGGACACGATCAGATTGGCCAGCTCGGCGAGCGCGCTGTCGCTCAACGAGCGCACCACGCACTTCTTGGACATGTCGGCCGCGTGGTCTACCCAAACTAGTTGCAAGTAGCGCACGACTGTGTATTTGCCGGACTCCTTTTCAGACTGTCAGCGGCTGAACGTGTTGTATTTGCATAGCCTCAATTGTGGCGCTCTGTATTTGCTTTCGGCTATCGGCGACCGCGGCAACGCCAACGGCGGGGCTTCTGTTTGTAAACAAAAGCTGAACGTAAATATAAACAAATCTTGTTTTGCTAATGTTGATGGGGGAAAACATGAAAATGCGCTCCCGCTCGCGTGCCGGCGCTCTCTTCGAATTTGCACGAATTTTGAAGATATTCTCCGTCACGACGCCCAGCAGGAGCCGGAAGCTTTTTCTCACTGGCCTACGCGGTGAATATGTTACATCACGTATTTGTTCTTGTATTTATATTTATATCTAAGTATTCGAAGTAGAATTTATGCAAAAATTTTCAGCACCGACAGTTTGCATCAGCTGCGTAGTTTCAGATTTTTCCGTTTTAAATTGTTGGCGCTCGGCTGTGAATCTTCTCTTGCACATTAAACTGGCCACTAGCTCTGGTTATGACCAGCTAATAGCCCGGAAAATAAGAAAATACTGCCACTCGCGTCCACAGAAACGTCGTCTGTCTGTCTAGCGATCACGTTTGAGACTGTTGACTTCGGGAAAACTTTAAAGGGGAAATGCTATTTCTGAAATGAGAAGCTTTCTCAACATAGTGCAGATGCTTACTAGAAGACAATTGCACTGACTTGGCGTATGATGTTTCTTTAACATTTATTATTATTTGTAAAGCCATATAAATATTTTTAATGAAATATTTGCAAAGCTAATCGCCAGGCCTTCGTCTCAAACTGCTTCTGTGCAACATTGTAAAAGTGAATGTTTTTCATTTCTGTTCGCTTGGGCAGGTACACCGCACGCACTTAACGCTTCAGTTTAAACAGCAGCCTCGTTCGATTTTTGACTGGCGACCGTTGGCGAAGTAGCCGTTTCTTTCTTCTTCTGTACAGCATTCGATTTGTTACTCTCAACAGATGTCGGCTCTTGAGCATTCGCCCCCCCAGGTTGTCGCTGCACCTCACTTTGGGTGTCAGATGTTATCTCTGCCAAAGCATCCAGCTCGCGCTCCCTAGCCTGTTTGTGTTGCTCAGTTTCAGGGGCTTGGCCTGCTGTCGGCAAAGTAATGTGGATAGCACTATGCGGTGGTGCTGGTGGTGGTGGCATGGACGATCTGGTGCCAACTGTCATTGAAGACGATCTCTTTACATGGCCCAAACGTGGATTCGGTATAGTAGTGCCGGGCTTGACAGACTTAAAAGGCATCAACTGCCCAAAGAGCGCGTGCTGTATGATGGGAAACTTGGAGAGTATCTGTAAGATGGGACAGCAATGTATTTATTGAAGGAAGCACCACTAAAATGAGGACAATTACCTCCTTTTCGTACATCCTCACCAGTCCCGTGTTGATCTTAACCCATGAGGGAACCGCTGAAATACTCCACAACTGATTCGAATGCTCCGCAAAGTGACCAGTTTTAACCTTACAGAAATAATTACGTTCAAAACAAGAAAAACGAGCGCTATGCATACTCACCTGACAAATGTAATCAATGCAACCTATAAACATGAAGTCGTCCTTGTAGTCGTTTATGATATTTTCGTCAAGAAACTTTGGTGGATCGAACGGCGGGTCCACTGGAGAAAGTAATAGTTGTGTATATAGCAGCTACAATTATAATGTAAAGAATTGAATTAACCGCACTTACAGGCCAGCTGTGCACTTCCCCATATGAATGGCACAAACTGATAGTCGTCCAGCGACCAGACGCCCTGACTGCCGGCTGGCTCCATGCGGTAGGTGGTCTGCAGCCGGCGCACAAACATCAAATACGAATTGAACAGCCGCAGGGCGCACGCCACATTGTCCTCCTCCTTCAGTATATCCCCCTTGAAGAGCCCACACATAAAGAACAAAAACGACAACTCGTGGCCGGTGCCGTAATCAATGCGCACCGAGTTGCCGAACGATTCGCTCAAGTAGTAGCCGAGCTCATTGAACATTTCGCACTTCTCCTGCGGCAGCGCATCTTTCAGCAGCATGAAAATGTCCTGCAAATTCAGACGCAATACCATAGTTGACACTCCAACGCCATTGCCCAGTCACCAGTCTGCTTACGTGATTCATTTTGCGCGACCAGGTGCGGAAGGCCTTGTTACCGAAGCGCTGCGGCTGTTCGAATGGCGGTATCTCATCGATGAGTGCATTCAGCTTGTCGAAGATGAGCAACAATTTTTGCATCGTTGGCGAAACGCAGATGTCGTCAGAGATGCGAATGCCCTGAATGGCGGTGCTGATACCATTGACGAAGCCCACTATGTTGAAGTACGCCTCCGACCGCTGCCACAGCTCCATGTCGTGCGGATTCTTCACACATTTCGCTGCATCATAGCCGCTGACCTGACTGACTGCGCGCCGGGCGTACCGAGAGATCACGCATCAGAAAGTGAACGTAACTGAGCAAAAATTGTGTTCGAAGGCACTTACATGGCAGCTCCTTGTTATGAAATTCCTCCATTGTGGCTGGCCGTTAGAGTTTCCGGCCGCAATACAGTTTTTATAAATACGGTTCAAAGAAAATTATGAAAATTGGTGACAAACGAAATGAAAACTTGTTTGTTTTTATTTCTATTTTCTTACTTAATCTTTGTCAAGGTGATTAGGGTTGCTGCGAGCTGCCTCGTAAGGGTTGGCAAGCACAAACACGGTGAGGAAAATTATGAATTATAATTTTTATATTATTTTCCAATTTTAAGTCCAACATAAGTCAGGCGAATATTCAGTTGAATATTGTTTACTTTGGTTATAGCACAGATCTTTTTTAAATATATTTGCGAGAACAAAGACTAGAAGGTACATATATCTAAGAGTTGCTGTCGAATGCAACTCTGTCGTTGCCAAGCACAACTTGGCAGCTCTGCCAAGAAACAACGTCAATAATTACCACAGCCACTTGCCCACACCGGCATTATTTCAATTTGTTTTTTATTTATTAGCGTAGAAAAACACAAACTCCAAATTGAACGATGATAGAATCACTGTACAACTTGCCCTTCCACATTCTGGTGCCGCCGAACATCAAAGTACGTAGGCCCGCTTGGTTCAAGAAGCCCTCGCCCATGACTATGTTTTCCATTGTGCTGCTCTCGTACTTCCTGGTCACTGGTGGTAAGTTGCCCATCGCTGCGCAGCCGCTGAACACTTGATTGATAATCGTGCTTGTCAGGTATTATCTACGATGTGATAGTGGAGCCACCCAGCGTTGGTGCCACCGTCGACGAGCATGGCCACTCGCGTCCCGTCGCCTTCATGCCGTATCGCGTGAACGGCCAATACATTATGGAGGGGCTGGCCAGCAGTTTCCTCTTCACTGTGGGCGGCCTGGGCTTCATCATCATGGATCAGACGCACATTCCTGGCAAGACGAATCTCAACCGATTGCTGCTGACAGCAATGGGCTTCATTTTCATACTCGTCTCGTTCTTCACAACGTGGCTGTTTATGCGCATGAAGCTGCCCAGCTACTTGCAGCCATAGACAGCATACAACGCCTACACTAAACAGAGATCGAAAACGATAAAAAAGTATCGCAAAAGTATTTACCAGTTGCCCGAAAAAGCAAAAATTGTATTTTGGATAGAACCAGTAATAATTAAGTAAATTTATGTATCGAAATTTGTATGAAAATAGATGCGAAGTTAATTTGAAAACATAATGTGCAATTAATGCGTTTACTTTGGATTTGGATGTCTGCAGCCCAACTGGTACAGCCAGCAATAATTAAGTAAATTTATGTACCGAAATTTGTATGAAAATATATGCGAAGTTAATTTGAAAACATAATGTGCGATTAATGCGTTTACTTTGGTGTTGGATGTCTGCTCAACTGGTATTTTATTTAGAAAAAATTTCACCTCGCCTATTCATGTGTCAAAATCTCGAATAGGTCACATCGGAATAAGTACGTAGCTCTTGAAAATCAAGTTTTGGCAATATTATGAATAAAAAAATCTATATTTTTATTTCAAAGGAATCAAATATGTTTTATTAAATATTTGGCATTAGCAAAAAATTACTGCAGTGTTCAAATTTCACATTAGTTCACTTGAAGCAAGTGACTTTGAAGACTTTAATTTTTTTTGCAATGTGGGTTTAAGTTGATGTTCTTTCCAATAACTATGCAATTTACAGAGTAGTAACGATTTGTTGTATTTGTATACCGATGAGCTGTGCTGATTATGTTGTGTAATGAAATTGTAAAAATGTTCATTTAATACTTTCTACATATTTTTTTTTGTTTGAATATAAATGTGCGTTGCACTTTAAATGCATTTCATCATAATATCCGGTTTTATAGTACAATTACGACTTAAAAGTATATTGTTTAAGATTAATAAATAACTTAGCAGATTGTAGCCGAATAAACTTATAACTAACTGGCTACCTCAAAATTTTTCTAATACAAACTAAATTCACATACAAATATCATACAGAATACTAAACGAAATTTAAGTTTCACATTAAAAGACAAGTACGTTGCGTAAAATTTGTCTCGTATCACCTTTTTAAACACATAAAATACCTATTGTAATGAATATGAGTTTCGAATAATATCTGCGCACTTAAACACTAACACAAAGAGAATTTACATACAATACAAGTAATAGCAACTAAAAGAAACCGTAAGCACTATTTTTAGCTACTAAACTGATGGACTGTAGTAAACTGTAGTAGTTGCTGGTGCAATAAATAAGTGAGCAAATCGATGAGTCATTTGTGCTAGAATTCCGTCTTGGTTTAGCTGCGCGGCGAGGCTGCTACATGTTTATAGTCTTATGCGGAAGGAACTGCAAAAACCATAAATTTAGTAGACTGAAGTAGTAGCACAGCATAGCAGAACAGCACTTACTTCAAAAAGTCTCTGGACTTGTCGGTCACGTGCTCGAATTCTGGAAATGATAGCGCGCCGTCATCATCAAAGTCGGCCTCGGCCAGGATGCAGTGAATGATCTCGCGCATTTCCGCATCCTCCAAATGATTGTCTGGCCCAATAAGACGCTCAATCACCTGCTTGAGATCAGATACGCCCAGCATATCGTCTCCATCAAAGTCTGCAAATTGTGCGCATTTGGCATTAAGTGATTTTCAATACAAATATATACGCAACTGCAAGCCTACTGACCCCAAATTCGAAAGGCATACTCGGCCTTCAGCTTCTTGGGGCAGGCGTCGCTAAACACATTCATCATGTCCAGAAAGTCCTCAAATGTCATGTCGCCATCATCGCTGGAGCTGAACACCTTACAAATGCGATCGCCGAACGGATTCACGCGCAGCTCGGGATACTGCAAGATTTTGCTCATTGCCAGTTTGGCGTTCTTGTTGTGGCTGACTTTTTCGGGTGCCAGACTTTTAAACTTCTTGTGTGCGCTGCGGGGTGCAAAGAGTTTTTTTGTTATGAAATGCATTAATTGAAGGCACGCGCCCACTTACAGCAGTATTTCTTTTTTGCTAAAGAATGTCAAGTCCTGCGAATGGAAAGCAAAAGCGCAGCATTTCGAGTTTAGTTAATTTTTGAAAACTTCAGATATTACCTCATAATCTTGCAACTCTTCGTCGGTGAACTGACTTTTGGTCTGGCCCATTTTGCTGCTGCACGTCCGCCCACCAAACGCTCCGTTTCACGCACCTGCACCGTCTGCACCAGTGGCCCAACGCTCGGGATACTCCGCTCTGCCGTTTAATGTGTAGCTAATACATTGCAGCGAAAGCCAAACCAGTCCGCGTCTTTCAGATTCACTTCCGCGATGCGCCACAACCTAAAAATCTACACAAGAATGTCTATTGGGCAAAGTGACAGCGCTCAGCTGTGTTGACAGCTGGTTTTGTTGTCATTTACGAACGAGCTGGCAAGAAAGAGAGCACAATGACAGCGCTATTTTAGCGCCA
This sequence comes from Melieria picta, assembly GCA_964056695.1. Classification (NCBI taxonomy): domain Eukaryota; kingdom Metazoa; phylum Arthropoda; class Insecta; order Diptera; family Ulidiidae; genus Melieria; species Melieria picta. Next base: position 128,627,158 of record OZ057399.1, on the reverse strand, counting down.
GAAAAGGAAGTGAAAAGAGAAGGAAAAGATAAGCGGAAGTTGAGGCTGGTTGTTCGTTAAAATTGTAAAATAAATATTTGTTGTGAATAAAAACTTTGGTGCTACAAGTGAATTTAAGTGTGCAGTGGTGAGGTTAAGGTTTTCAACACAAAATATTACAATGCGGGTAAGTTTAAACGCTGCAACTTCGATGAAATCAGTTCTCTGTGGTTGTAATTCTTCTTGAAAAATAATTGCTCCGTATTATTGGCTGCTGCAGCGGCTAAAGTGCAGCTTATTATTTCGTTTGACTGCGCGTCTGCGGCAACGCTAGACCAAAGTTTGAAGCCCTTGTCGTATCCAAAGCCTAAACATGTAAACAAAAAGAGCGAGTTTTCTTCTCGGCTTCCGGCAAACCTTTGAAAATGAAATTGCACATGAAAAGTTTAACTCTTCTATTCGTACACAAATTCGTGAGTGAGCTTTCGTGGCATTTATACGTTTGCACGTGAGTAATATTCAATTTCAAAGTCTTCATTTTGTAACTGATTGTTTTTTTATAGTTTTACCAAACCAACAGAGAAAGCAGAAATTATGCAAAGATAGGTGAAATTTCAAAACTTAAGGAATTAACAATGGATCCAATAGGGTCTTCGAGTGGAAGTGCATGCTGCACACTTCCCTTCTGTAACCTAACCTAACATAACTTATGTGCTTTTATTTGGCAGGCAAGACCTCACTGCTGTTAAAATGATAACAATACAGATTCCACTACAAAAATGATTCGCTTCATTTATAGAGAAAATCACAGACACATCAAAGAAAACTCGACTTTAGTTGGGCTCACATTGAGGCGTCACTAACCTCAACGGTTGCGCAGCTGATAGATTAGCAGCTTAGAAAATCTGCAATTCTAAATTCTATTTTAAACAGAGGAACAGTTTTAGAAAGTAAAATCTGAGCTGAGTAGGTTTCTACTTCAAATTGTACCAAAAAAGTAATTCAACCTCATTTTCATTTTCATGATTTGCTTACTTATAGAATGTAGACATTATTTTAAAGTAGGAAATCAAGAAGATAATTTATATATATTAAGATCAAAACAATAATCATGTGGAATCACTTGAATTGCCATTACCAGTTTCTAAAATTTATAACCTTTACGATTTTTGTAAACTTATGAATATTATTCAAAAGCTCAGCTTAGGCTAACAAGCGTTAAGAACAAATGTGTGAATGTATGAAACTTTTTGGTAAGGAATTTTTCCCGACGAAAATGTTCAATGCATCCAGCAGACAAAAAAAAAACAACAAACTGCCATTTTATTCGGAACTGCAGTTAGCGGAGCAGCTGCATTGGTCCATGTGTCGTCAGCTTTGGAAGTATAAGTTTTATAACTTGTTGTTGTTGTTGTTTTGCCATTGTTGTTGCAACAGTGAAGTTGTTGATGGATTTTTGCGCAGTCAACATGTTTATTGACCCGATAAGCTGATATATTCTATATATATACCTAAACCATAACAAAGTTTTTTATGTCAGATGTGTGTTTGCTGTTGTTGTTGCTTGTGCTCGTTAGCTGGTAGTGCGTATGAGTCTGACTTGCACTGTATATAATGTGTGCGTGTGTGTGTGAGTGCATGTTTGGCTATGGCTGTGTGCACAATTTGTGCAATGCAAAATTTTGCTTAATGCGAGACTGTCTACTCACCTGCTTGGCTGCTTTTGTGCGCACATACGACACACGCAGCCGAGTGTGGGAAGCGGCAAAGTGAATGTGCCGCCTTTGTGGCCCAGACTCAGTGCAGCGGCAGGAGGAAAACACTTGTGTGAAATTCTGTTTTTTCAAACACTCTCAATTTTGCTGAGTACGTGGACGGAAAAGAAGGATGGCGTCGGGCGGAGCCGTTTGCCTGTTCCACTTTATGTGTTCGCCGAGTGCTCTGTGCTTGAACGTTGCCTTGTTTGTTGTTGTGCAAATATCTGCAATAATTTTTTGTTCGATTGCTCTTTGCATTTTCTAGTTTGTGTTTTTAAAACAAATAATTTTGAAGCATGGCCATTTCATCGAAGGCATTAAAGTTGCTTTACTTGTGCGTCCAGTTTGATGATGGAATGAATTGAATGCATTTTTAATGGCGTCAAGTTCAAAGTTGTTTGCAGAAATACATCTCATAAATGTTGCACTGCTGCATGTTTTGTGCATTTCATTTGCCAGTTGCATGTCAATGACTTATGTCGGCAGCATATTTACACTGCAAATCAATGCTGGCGGCAGTCGCTTGTGTAACATTTGGCATGCAGTGTGTTCGGTGTGACGGCGTTGTTGCTGCTATGTCTGCTGCCAAATATCTAAGCTGCATATAATTGGAATATATCAGGTCTGAAACTATCAGCTAGTGGCAATTGAAATTTAAATACTGCTCCAGTGCATATTTTAGGAAATTTCCAGCAGGTGTACTTCAGCAGCTACTAATTACTCCATTAGCTGCACTGCGGCAGCAACGTTATCCTAAACTGAAGCGTGCGTCTGTGTGGTACATTTCGACAATTCCGGGCGATGACAATTCCAAACTCATAATGAAATAATGCAAAGCACAGATGGCTGACTGCAACTGCCGCATTGCCATATTAGAATCTGAGCCAAGTTGCCAGCATAGGAGCTGAGTTTTTGGTTGATCGCATGAATGAATGTTTTCACATGTGGCAAACAGCACACACAGTGTTGGAGAGTAACCCACTAGGCGCACAATAAGTTTCAGATTTGCGTCGGCAGTGGCTGACATGAATGCTGCAACTGTGACGTTGCCATGTGAACAATTGTGTTGGGCTCTCTTAATTACGTGCGTGTGTATGTATTACACCGTGCGACAAAAATAAAAAAAATTTTACACACCGGAAAAAATCCATATAAGCGTGAAACTAGAGACCAAACATAGTAATACTGCGTACTCAGTTGTTCATTTCTACTTCCTTTGTCCTTTTAAAAAGACTTCAAATTTTTGAAGGGGATAAAAAATAAAAAAAATAGAAAAATATTTAACCTCGTTAGAATATGGCGATATGTATATCAAATGAAAGAGAAAAGGCTCCAGAATTTAAATAAAATTGATTTTTTATCTATTTGTAAAAAACAAGGATATAAAAAAGCTCCTTTGAAAATTTTAATCCTTTATATCCTTGAAAATTTATATAGAATTTTCTTGAAAAGTAAGTATGTTAAAACCCAAAATCTCCTTGATCACGTGTCAAAATTGCATTACTCTAACTTTATTGGTTCGAGAGTTATTAAAAAAAAGGCGGAAGCTGCAATTCTAATGAAGTAAAAAAATCTAATTTATTTGGCTATCAGTATTTTAAATAATAAAAAGATACAAAATCAATGAAGCGAAAATAATGAAATTTTGACACGTGATCAAGGAGATTTTGGGTTTTAACATACTTACTTTTCAAGAAAATTCTTTAAAAATTTTCAAGGATATAAAGGTCTAAAATTTTCAAAGGACATTTTTCATATCTTTTTTTTACAAATAGATAAAAAATCAATTTTATTTAAGTTCTTGAGCCTTTTCTCTTTCATTTGATATACATATCGCCATATTCTAACAAGGTTAAGTATTTTTTATATTTTTTTATTTTTTATCCCCTTCAAAATTTTAAAGTCCTTTTAAAAGGACAAAGGATGTGGAAATAAAAAACTGAGTGCGCAGTATTACTATATTTTGTTTCTAGTTTCACGCACATATGGATTTTCCCTGGTGTGAAAAATGCTGTCGCACGGTGTTAGCAGTACGCTGCTCTACAAAACTATTTCATACTTCATTTTGTTACATGGTTTTGCAAGTATTTAAAGCTTTCCACAATGCAGTTCTGGCGTGTGGTTTCAGCGCACACGCTGTTAGTTTCTGTTGGCCTTGGCTGCTTGTGACACCGCAGTAGTGGTAAATATTTAAAGTATTTATTTAATATAAATTGAACATATAAAATAATAAATATTTATTATTTTGCAGAGCTTAAAGTGCGTAAATCGGTAGCTGTCAACACGCTCAACAGGAATGGAATCTTTTCCTTTTTACACGAACACGAAAAGTAATGATTGGTAGCGCAGCTGTGCATTGTAACATTCGCCTGGACAACACTTTTGCAACAACAGTCATAAATTGCCGCTTTGGTAAGGCGGCAAAGAATATTGTGCAGCTTTTCGATTTCATGCGAAAGCCACAATGCCCACACTTGAAGCGCTACAAAACCGCATCGGCAAAATATGAATTCAATGGCAATGTAATAATGTAAATACGACGCGGATGCGCTGAGTGTGCGGCGCATTCGGGCAACCATCAACGCATCAGTGGTTTGTCATCGAGTGTGGGTCCTTGTTGCACGCATTCATGCAAGAGCTTTATTAAAGTTTATTGTCGTGTGCCGCTCGCTGTTGCTGTTGTGTGCGAAATATTTTCATAAAATACATAAATAAAAATTATGGAAAAAACTGCCACTGAGATGCACAACAAATAGTGCAGCGCGTAAAAAAGCGCATGTGGCGGAAATTCTGGTTGAGTGCACACAACATGCCATTTCACCATTTCACATATATTAATTGATGTTGCGTTGCCGTTGAGAATCGGCAACATATTTGCAGACGCAGCAAACGTGCTCCACTTCCGGCTGCAAGCGGTGTAACCCGTTTCGGCAGTCATGCATGCACAATCCTGGCTGGAAGCGGCGATGGCGGCAGCAACACATTGAGTGCAAATCGTAACAAGTCGCGCTTATGAATTTGCCAAAGGATAATGCGATTCTCATTAAATTGCTGCGAAATTTGCGGTTGCTTTATCAATGCTGTCAGCATTGCAGCTGACCGCAGCTGTCGTAATTATTTTGCATCACTTTGACAATGCTGCAGCAACAGCGACAGTGATGCGTGCAATGACAATGCATTGCCGTTCAATTTTGCGCCTTTTACCACGCCCCTGCCGCACGCTGTCGACCTTAATTCCTCACGCCGTTTGCAGTTATTATCACCGCACAAGTGCGTCCTTCCACTGCAACAAGCACTCGTCGCGCACAGCGTTGCCACTGTTTTAGCGCGACTGCATCGGTTGCTGCAGCGCAACGATTGTGCGCTATGTGGGCGTGTTGAGTGCAGAGAGATATGATGGCAGGAGGTGAGGGAGTGGGTGGCAATATTCAGTTCACAGCCGGAAACTGTCGTTTTTATCACAATGACACGTTACAGTTAAATTTTATGAAATTTCATTCGCACACACTTTGGCTGCTCGGTCGCTCGTGTGCACATTACATTAAATAACGCTTAATGATGTCATTGCAATGCGACATAAAGACACAATCATTAGTGGTATTTTTTCGTTTTCGTACTCTAAAGTCGGCATGTTCAATGTTCATGCACTGAAAGCCAAATTATATACAATTAAATATAGAAGAAGTGTGTGTGTGAATGAGTGAGTGAGGGTCCATGTGATTGAGTAAATAAGTGAGAGGATAGTGAAATTTAATTTTAGACTTTATTGAACATATTCGTTTTCTCTTTACAGCCAACTGGAAATTGTGGTCTCACAGCGGCAGCAGTCTCATATAAAGCCAGCCACTTTAACCTAACCTAACCTAACTGCCAAGCGTAGCATTTTCCACATGTCAGATCGAACGTATTTACTTTATAAAGCTGCGTAAATTTTTTAAGTGAATTTTTAATGCAGTGAACTATTCACTTGACGCCGGAATTTTAAACTCAGAATTTCGGAAAAAAATTCTTACATAAAAATTGTCAAATATTATTGCCATAAAGACAAAATGCGGTGAGTGTAATTTCAATCACATTAAAGCTTGAAAACGCTTGAACAATGATATTTTGTGTGTAATTGTTGCGTTGAACAACAACTCAATTGAGTAATTCCGCCATTGGAATATTAATGCTCTGCTTATCTTGTTAAATCGACTCTGCAGTGTATAAAGCAACGCTTTAAGATTCTGCGTAGGCACAGAAAAAACTTGCTGTTGGAAATTTGTTACCCTCGCTTTAATTAATTAATTTTATTTCAGACCACCGCCCACACTGCGACTTTCACAATATTGTTTAGCTGCTGCGTTGCGCCTTTGTTGTTTCAGCGGATTTTGCTGCCACCAAAGACAGTTAATTAATTAATCTATGTATAAATTGCTGCTATATAAAGAAAATTCATACAGCCCGAAAATTTGGCAGACATCACACCAGCAAAAACACTTTGCCGCATAATGGAAACGCGGACAAATCGTGTGGAAGGAAGCATGCGATAGGTGCTTGCTTGAGCAAATAATTTAATGCGAACAGATGAAATAATGAAGCGGTTTTTGTTGAAGGCCCATGAGATGTGGAAAACGCGCCCAAGTTCAGTGAATGTGAAAAATAAATGTTGGCAATATAAAACAACAAAGAAGAAAGTTCAACATAAACCAAAGCGTTGATTTTAAAGAACAATAAAATTCTTAAAATATTTAAAATATAATGGAATGGAAACATTTACTTCAGAGTCAAAAAGCAAATAATAATAAGAAGAAATGTCAGAGCAAATTGTAACGAAAAAAACCGCGTAAAAATCCCACTTTGATATATCATTGAAAACCCCTCCGGAAGGTATTTTCAAATGGTGGCAACATGGAAGTTTTACTAAAAAACCACATATACCACATGCTTTCAGTTTGCAACAAAAACTTGTCCCACATTGTCCAGAGCTAGTAAGCCACGCTTTTTTTGTTACATTAGCCATAAATATTTTTCAAAGCATACTTGTAGGCGGCCAAGCGTTGCTGTCACCCATTCCACTGCATGCAGCTGACAATAAACATAAAAGTAAACATTTTCACACCACTAAAAAGCTATTTTATTTCAACGCCCTAAATGGGATTTTCATCTTTTAATGCTTATTCTGCATTCTCATAGCCCACGCACAGAAGTTCCGTAATGAATGTTGACAAAAAAAATTACAAAAAAAAAACAAAATGCTAAAAATATGCTGCGTAATATATTTGCTGTCCTGCCGTTTGCAAGTTGTACACTTGTACAGGTACAACAACAATGACCGCAGCAATAATGTCTAGTTAAGTGCCTGCAATGCGCGCCGCCTGGAAAGCATGTCGCATGACAATGGCCAAAACGAAATCCAGCCGAGAAGGACATAACTCAAGTGGTAGTGATTACTGCCAAACACAAACCAGCGCCAGATTTGGCCAACTGATTTCCATAAACCCAATGCAATTATGACTTAATTAACTCGTAACTCATTTTTTGGGTGATCAGATTGAGTTGAACAAAATAAATTGAATACTTAAGGCAAATAGTTGGTCGGTCGGTTAGGGCCATGGTTAGTCGTTTGTACTACACCTGCGTCAAATTAAGACAACTTTTCTTTCAACAGTTGAAAGTTGAGTTGGAAAAGGCAGACTATGATTGTAAAATAGTTGCTTATGAACTATACACCATAAAAATAATATAAACCCGGCGAAGACCACCATTGTACCATTCACTAGGAGATATAAACTTGATGCTCTTTGACCAATCCGTCTGGATGGGATAGAGTTAGAATTCCAGAAGGAGGTGAAATATCTAGGAGTTATACTAGATCAGAAACTACTCTGGAAAGGACATATGGAGTAAACGATAAGGAAGGCCACCAGGGTCTTCATGACCTGTGGGTCCATAGCAGGCAAAAGTTGGGGTTGCACTCCGACTATTCTGAGATGGATCAACACGCCGATCGTGAGACCCATGATAACGTATGGTTCAGCTGTCTGGGTAAACAAGACCAGCCAACTAACCACCATCAAGGCGCTCAGCAAGCTACAAAGACTGGCATGCGTATGCATAACAGGGGCTATGAGAACGTATCCAACAGCATCTATGGAGGTTCTCCTCGAACTTACACCTCTTCACTTGCATATACAGACCCAGGCGAAGAGGGCTCTCCTACGGATGACTGATATAAATATCGGGACAGAGGGTTTCCTGAGCCGCACGAGGATTGATACTCTTACGAATCAGTATCCCGACATTGCAATAGCGAGGGACACAATCTCACTAAAGTTCAGTTTTGTCAAAAGATTTAAAACTGAACTTAGTAACAAAAGGAACTGGGTAGGTATATCGAAAGCGTATAAGAGGATAAGATACTCGGAACCTACGGGAAAACACACCATTATCTTCCAGGCGGAAATATACGCCATTGAAAGGTGTGCTTATTTCAATCTGGCGAGGAGATACCGGAACCGAAAGATTGCTATCCTCTCCGACAGCCAAGCGGCAATCAAGGCTCTAAGATCCTACCAGGTGTCCTCGAAACTGGTTTTGGAGTGCCTTCAGAAGCTAAACGAACTTGGCCGTTACAACCAGGTCTGGGTACTTTGGGTTCCGGGCCACGCTGGCATTGAAGGAAACGAACGGGCCGACGAACTGGCAAGGAGGGGAGCGTCCACACCCTTTGTCGGCCCTGAACCCTTTTGTGGTTTGGGAAAAGGAGCTTCTTCTATCCTAACGAGAAAGGACGAGATAACCAGAAGGAATCAATACTGGGAAAATCTACCATGTCTAGAGCATTCCAAGATGGTTATCGGTTCCTACAATAGGAAAAGATTCGAGGAATGCATGACCCTATCAAACAATAATCTAAGGATTATCACGGGAATGCTAACAGGGCACTGCAGATTGAATTATCATCTAGCCAAACTAGGAATCCGTGAAAACGGGTATTGCAGGTTCTGCTTGCAGGAAAACGAGACTGCAATACACATACTAGGAGAGTGCCCTGTACTCATGCATAAAAGAAAGAAACCCCTGGGGGACCATCTTATACCAGGTACGGACTGGGTATCCAGAGGTGTAGGAAGCATATTAAAATTCCTCCTGGATACTGGACTCACTGACAGTCTTTGAAGTCCAAGAAGGGGGCACAATAGATCTACAGGTCGCAATGCATCATCCCCATCAATAATAATAATAATAGTTCACCATCTCAATCAGCTTTTTATTCAATTCGAAATTAGTTGCTATCACAGTCAACACTCAGAAGTAGGCTCCATTCAAATTTGCACTTACAGTGTGGATCGCTTGAAACTTGAACGAAATGCTTAAAGATCTGTTGTGTCACTTTTGAATGCTATCAGTTCTATAGTTTTCAAATTTTGTTAATTTACTTTCGGTTGTTTTGAGGTTAGGTCACTCGTTAATATTTAGAAATGACAAGAATGGCATTGGACTGGAATTCACAAGGCATTAGAAGTTGCAAAACACCGTAAACTAAGGAATCAATCAATCAATCAATCCAACAGTTTCTTTGACAGCCTAAAAGAGTGAACAGGCAAAGTCCAAAAGGAAGAATAAAAACAATATTTAAAGAACCAATACTTGAAAGCCATCTAATGTATGTCTTAAGCATAATGAAGGCATCGAATTTAACTGAAAAGTCTATTAAATTTTACTGAAAAGTCTATTGAATTTAACTGAAAAGTCTTTACTATATATTCGATAGTTAATTTATTTAAAATGCGCGGCACACTAATCGCGCCGCTTCAATTTGTTCGCACTTGAATAATGTTCGCTGATAGTGTGGCAATTGCTAGAAATTGATGTTGGGCAAAAAAAAAACAAGAATGCCACACGCGGCCATAAATCACGCACACATGGCTGCAGTTTTTCTGCGAATTTTTTGCTAGTTTATTTTTTTTTCAAGTCTTATTTGTTATTTTGTGCACATTTCAAGCTCAAGGAAACTTCTGTTTGGCTGATTTTTTTTGCTGTCTGCTTTTTATTTTCAGGTTAACAACAAGCGCAACCGTAATCGTTGGCTATCAACAAAAATAACCAACAACAATAGTACGAATAACGCGCAACAAAAACTAGGTTACACGGCGTTCGCTCGCTCGGCTGAGTTGCTCGATTTGTTGGAATGTGATACGTTTTTTTGTAAACATTTTTTTTAAAATTTTTTGTTTGTTGAATGGAAATAGCTGCTGCTTTCGTACGCGTTTCGTATGCACAACGCTATGATAAATACACATTTTTAAAAGCTTAACTAGCACAAGAGAGATTTATGAGCTGCATTAAGGTGCGCGGAAAAGCGACCCCGAAAGCATTGGGCGAGGCAAAGTGCAGTAAAGGTGAGTCTTAAAGCAGCTTGAAGTGATTATTTTCACTTGCAATTGCTTGTGTGTGTGTTTTCTTAATACTATTAGTGATTAATGAAAAGAATTTAAATTTTATTTGAATATTTTCTATTATCAGACATTTTTAAAGAGAAAAGAAGATCTTTCAGAATTTCAACTTGGTTGCCTCTTTTAAGTTCATAAAAAAACCTCCGAGAGGAAGTTTAGTGTTGCTCTTAAGGAACTACTAAGCAAGGATCTGATATGATAAAACTGGAAATAGAATAGTGGATCAGCTGTAGGCGTTTATGGTGGAACTAAGGAAGCTTTAGATCACGTTGCAACACCGTGCGACAAAAATTAAAAAAATTTTTCACACCGGAAAAAGTTCATATGGGCGAGAAACTAGAGACCAAATATAGTTATACTGCGTACTCAGTTTTTCATTTCTACATCCTTTGTCCTTTTAAAAGGACTACAAAATTTTGAAGGGGATAAAAAATAAAAAAAATATAAAAAATACTTAACCTCGTTAAAATATGGCGATAAAATTTTAATTAAATTTAGATAAAATTGATTTTTTATCTATTTGTGTAAAAAGGATATGAAAAAGGTCCTTTGAAAATTTTAATCCTTTATATCCTTGAAAATTTACATCGAATTTTCTTGAAAAGTAAGCATGTTAAAACCCCAAATCTCCCTGATTACGTGTCAAGATTTCATTATTCTCGCTTCATTAATTTTGTATCTTTTTAAAATAAATTAAAATACTGATACTCAAATAAATTAGAATTTTTGTACTTCTTTAGAATTGCAGCTTTCGCCTTTTTTTAATAACTTTCGAACGAATAAAGTTAGAGTAATGAAATTTTGACACGTGATCAAGGAGATTTTGGGTTTAACATAGTTACTTTTAAAGAAAATGCTATATAAATTTTCAAGGATATAAAGGATTAAAATTTTCAAAGGACCTTCTTCATATCCTTTTTTTATAAATAGATAAAAAATCAATTTTATTTGATATACTTCATTGTGAGCTTCAATGTCTGAGCCAAGGATCAGACTGACTCAACGGGAACTAAACCTGGGCGTTTTTATTTTTTTGTTTTTCTTCTTCTTGTTTATCTTATAAATGAGTTAGCTTAGGTTAGGATGAGTTTGCCCAATTAGCACTTGTGTACCATTTTGCTGTCGCTTTCTCGAATAGGTCTTTCCTACATGGGAGAGAAAACCAAGCATTGCAAGAATCACAAGATTTGATTAATTTCAGTCTTGTCTTCAATCGGCTAGAGAGCTAATATGACTAGGATTTTTTAATTGAAGATTTTTAGCCCTAGAACCACCTCTCGTTCTAGCCAACTTGAATTATTAACATGTTTTCGCAGTTGTTAAATTCATAACGAATCATTTCTCTTAATATTTCGCCAGAAGTTTGTCTCTAAAACTTGTGAAATCATAGCTGCAACTAAAGTTTTGCTACCAGACCATAACCAGAGCTTTACCCATATGAAACTTCCGTGCATTCACCCGTCTGTGCTGCATGCATTGCACTTGTTGGCCAAAAGTCTGGCCACCAAAGAGCACTCGTACGTTTCGAGTGGTGCTTGTGCAGCGCAATAAAACTTTTCTAATTTCATTTAGGCAATTTGAATTCTAGTTTGTCGCTTCTCCCTCTCGCTGCTGCGGGTCGTTGCGCTGTGCCAAATGTGGCTGTTAAGTGGGCACAAGTTTTAATATATTTACTAATGTCTGCGCGCAAGTACGCGTGCACTTAATTACACGCGCCGCAGGCAGACTTTCAACTCAAATATTAAAATATTCGCCCTCATGTGCGAGTTGTGGCTGATGTGTGAACGAAAATTACAATGACAAATTTAAATGAAAACTGCAAATACAAATTGCAATAGTAATAGTCAACATTACAGAATGCACAAACGACAATTGCATTCCGGTCGCACTGCATGAAATTCCAATCGAGCGCATAAGTCTGCAAATATGTACCTCGAACATTTTGACCGCATTCCATGCGCAATAATAAAGTAAATGTCAACGATGCAATTTCGTTGCAGCAACGACCAGTGTTGCAGTTGCAGCGAGGCGACAATTGTCGCTGTAATTATTGACATTGTGCGAGTAAATTTGCAAATTGCCCACAGAGCCGGCGAGCAAATGGCACGAAGGGCACTCAGACGCGATGCCATACAGATGCATTGTCCATACACACACACACACACACACATACACACACTAATGATGCCTGCAATTGCAAATATGTATTAATGCACTTTGACATTCATACAAACGTTTAAACGTTTTCAGAACAACAACAACAACAGCAGCAGCATTGCCAATAACCACCACTGAGCGACTGTCATCAATCGACGACAACGCAAATGTTGGTATCCGTTACGCGTTCGTGCGCGGCATTTGGCCCAATTCGAGTTTCAGTTCCAATCATGCTGAACGCTGCGGGGTGGGGGGGTGGTCATAAAACCTGTTAGCGCTCTTCGCTGGGCACATAATGAAATACGTCAAAGATTTATAAGCAGTAATTAAGGCTTTGCTCGCCATCGCCTCTCAGTGTCCTCCCTCGCAGCTTCCCGCACCAAACGCGGCGCGCTTTGAATTTAGCAAATATTTCTGCTCTCTGCTTCTAGTATTTGCTGCCATTGTCTGTTGTCATTTGTGCTGTGGTTATGTTGATTGTGTTGCTGTTTGTTGTCCCGTTGTGCCGTTAGTGCTGTTATTGCTTTGGCCCTTTATTGTTGCTTTTTAATTTTAAAGTTTTTCTTGTTGTTGCTGGTGGGAAATTGTTTGCGGCAAGCAATAAAATGTGCATTTTTTGTTCCGTCAGAAATACTCGACTGTCCGCTGGGCGAGAGTGACGCCTTGAGGGAGGTAGGCAGTAGTTGTTGGTGAGAGAGAAGGAGGTAGAGTGAGCGCCACATTGGGGGTGTATAAATAATTTATGTATGTACAGCTAAAGCGGAATAAGCGCAACTCTCACTCTGGCTGTGAATAAAGTGCTTTGTGGGCGTTGTGTAGTCGACGAATTGAGCGCAACGTGATAATGATTTATTGGCCGGCGAACGTCATTGATGCCTTTATTGGCAGTTTCGATGTCGCTATTCGATTGCTGTCTTTGTCGCGGTGAAATATTTTCTGTATTGTTGTTGCTTGTGAGCGCGTTAGGAACTTTTTAATGATTTCTTAAGTGGCCAAACACCGCGAGAAAAGTAAGTTACAATGTTTTTAGAGATTGTTGGTGAATATTTTTTTAAAACACTCAAATAAAGTTTATATTATTAATATTAAAATATTTTTGTAAGAGATTAAAAATTCTTGCCTTCCGAGCTGCCATTGCAAGTTGTAAGATTTGGGTATTAAGTAAAAAATTGTAGCTGGGCTCATAGTGAATGATCAGTTTTTTTGAACATAAAAGTGATTGACTGAACTGCCATGTGACAAAGGTGAAAACACCTAACTGGGTAAGCAAATGACATAGTTTTGGCTATGGTAACGAAATTTCAATAGTTCTAAACTAAAACCTATAACCAAATCGAATCAAATCTAACTTACAGTTAAACCTAACGCCTAAACGCTATAAAATCGTATTGTTACGAAAATGACTTCTCTAAGTTCTTTTTGGATTGTGCTTGAAAATAAAACCAGGAGATTTTAGTACCAATTTTGATTAAGTACGAAATAAACACTTAAACACATTTTCAGATTTGGCTTAATTCTGGCGTTGAAATTAATTTCTGAGCTTTGATGTATTCAGAGACCTATAGTAGAATTTTATGGCGAATATTTGCGTGGTACATTTTTTCCTTAAAAAGTCCTGTTTTACAGGACATTTTTGGCATTTTAGAAAAAAAGGGTCAAATTGACCCATACAAATAGTAGCTACAGGGTTAAAATGCTCCACAAAAATATTCTTCGTAGTATTTTACATCAAATTGCTGAACACATCATATACCTAAAATGTAAGGTTACATGGTTTTCGTATGCCGATTCACCATAAGAATGTGCAAAAGGGGGAAAACTTTGACCCCCCCTAAAAAAAAATTCAGATGTAAACTTTCAAAACGCCGATACACGTATATTTTTTTTTGGTCCCCTCTACCAGAATCCGTTGTCAGAACCTTGTTATTTAAAAAAAAAATTTGATTTTGTTGTGCAGTGTAACAAAGGAGCTGAAAAATAAATAATTTTGTATATCATTAAAAATTCCCCATTCTAACGTGCCATGATACCTTAATCAGCCAAAACTTAAAATTCTTCTTTTTAAAAAAGTGAAATATTTGAACCCTTGTCAGCTTCTAAAATCAAAGAAACATGACCTAGAACATGATCTAATAAATTTATTTCTTCTCAAAGCAAATTCTCCAAATCTGTTATTGTTATCTAACCTCAACCCAATCACACCGCAAACGCTCACTGAAAAATTGGAGTGTTTGAACCTCTTACACTATCTTCACCTTACACTATCTTCCTAACAATATTGTAATCTTCTAAAACACTAGAAAATCGAATCTACATCATAACCAACCTTCTTGTAACCTTCTAAAACATTAGAAAATCGAATCTACATCATAACCAATTAAACATATTCCTTCTGGAAACAAATTCTATCGCAATGGAACCTCCTCACCCATTCATACCTAACCTCCTTCAAACTTGCTACAATTCAAAGCAACTTTACTAAAACATAGCCAACCAAAATCTAACTCATATTGATAACCAAAGCCAAACCTATGCGTACCTAATATTTCATAATCTGTCCAACTATTCCAACCACTCGAGCTTGAGGAAGACTAACCTGAAACATAACCTAAGAAACCTAAAGTTTTTCTTAAAAACAAAAACAAGTGTAATAAAATCTCTTTTTCCGTGCAGGGTCAGCGATGCCAGCGAGCGAGGCGGTCAACACGGCGCTACCACCGATCCCTGCTACGATGGGTTCAATAGAGGAGTGGCTGACACGAGCTACAAATAGAGCTTGGACAACTAGGTGCGACTGCAGGATTGCACGTACCCTGTGGCCAGCACTCAACGCGAAAAAAACTAAGAGCCTTCTGCTCCTCGACAAACATGCTGCGACAAGCTGTGGAGACGAGAATGCAGTAGTATCAGTCGAGCATCTGCTATGCCGCTGCCCATCACTACAAAGACGACGGCTCCAGACTCTTGGGGCAAGGTTCTTTGATGGGTTCGCGGAAGTAGCAGCCGCACAGATAACCGATCTACACAATTTCCTCGCCAACACCAAATGGTTCCCAAACGATCCCGCTTGGATCTACAGGGATCCCAACAGATAAAGGAACGCACCGGTTTTCTCCGAAAATGAAGGGATTCACAATGGACCCAACAGGGTCTCCGAGTGGAAGTGCTTGCCGCCCACACCCCTTCCGTAACCTAACCTAACCTAAAATCTCCCAACATGTTCGCACCCTTTTCCCTTTTACAACATCTTTATATATTTTACCTACGCACATCCCAACCAAACTCCATATTTTAGAACCTAACCTCCTTTATCTAATCAGATTCCTTTAACGATTTCCACTTATGTCCACCAAAATTTTATTCTCAGTGCTATCAATAAATCTTTATTGACACTTATCGGAAACTTCTTTGTAGCTTTCGCTGCACACTTTTTGTATTTTTTCCATCTGATTTTGGTTTTCGTCTCGTTTTTGCTTAGTGCCTTTGAAAGGATTTGCTCGTTTGCGTAACGAGCGACCGGCGCATAGCAATCACTTGAACTGTTTAATAATGACTGCGGGCGAAATTTTATAGCTGGCCATTAAAATATTCATCAGCAGTTAGCAAAATTTCCTAAAATGCTGCGCTGCCGCAAACACGGATCGTTGTTTGTTGCTCTAAGCAACGCTAATGTTGCGATTGATGGGCAAAGGGCAAAGAGCACAGCGCCAATTACATAAAAGTTTACAAAATGCTTTGCTTTGCTATCGCACAACTTTCGGGCATTAAATTGAATAATGTTGCAATGAAAATGCCGCCCGTTGCCTGTCGGTTGTAATTTGACAATATTGCATTTTTGTTTGACATTTTGCAAATGCCAAATGCAATTTACGTGGGTTTTTTTCTGCCTCAAACCAATCATGTTGGGTGCAATTTCCTCGAGAGCAATTTCAATTTTGTGTAAATTCTATTTCAAGTGCATGCTGGGCAAATGCTCGAACGCTCGACTGGCCGCCGCTGTTTGAGGAGTGCACAAGAAACAATGCACAACGAGTGAGTGCTGGTTGCGTGTGTCAAACCTGAGGCGACGACTGGTTGACCTAAATGTGAGGGCACACTGCCAGCAACGATACCCTACGGTGGGCATTAGCAGCGGGCAGATGGTTGAGACAAAAGCAAAGTTGTTAGTTGGGTGGCTGTCGTGGCAGTATTTTTTAGATTTTTGAACTTATTTAAAAATGAAATTAGAATTGCTTGATTCAAACAAAAGTTCCGGTTTTAAGTTGGAGGTCCAAGTTTGAAGTTGGAGGTATCAAATTTTGACACTCGATTAAAAGTGGCTTACTAAACTTTTTGCTATCGTATTGAATACACACTGTAGCGCATTGCCCACGCCCCCAAATGTATGCAACAATTTCTAATTCAATTTCCTTGTTAGCAACGTGTGCACAGCGCATCAGAGACCGAGTCAGCACATTGCACAGTGATTCGTTCCATAGACAAAATTCAAAACATTTATAGTCTCACAATTTAATGATTTTGATGTCATTTGAAAGGTAAAACTCCAACTAAGAAAACCCGAAAAAATATGTGCAAAAAATTAATGAGTGCCTGTGCAAAAGCGACTCAAAGTTGAAACATTTTTCACAAAAAAATGTAAACACATATTTTCTGTTTTTTAGTCTATTGAGTAAAAAAAATTTTAAAAATACATCGTTACCAAGAAGTTTCTAAAACTTTCAATGTAGATTAAGAAATGATGTGGCCATTTTCGCTTTTAATATTTTCTCAAAATTTGTAAAGCTGAGGCTTTTATATCACTTTTAATTCAAAATATTTTTCTAAATTAAAAATCTGAAAATTGGCAAAACTTAGAGGAAAATATCTAAAAAGTATGTGAAAGTATGTTCCTAGATTTTTTTAAATTTTAAGCAGCATTCTTTCTCTATCGGATAATGTAATTACATCCTCCGACATCTTCCGATCTCAGAAAATAATTCTAAACACCTATTTTTCGACAAAATTTATTTTTTTCATCCCTAAAAGTATGCAATCAGCATGAAAAATTGAGAAAACTACAAAAAAACAAAACATATGTCTTTTATTATCATTTTTATTGCAAAACTAATAATTTTTATTCGCAAACTGTCCTAAGACAATTTCTGTTAGTCTTTGCAATTATCAATGTTTACATTACCGATTAAATGTAAAATCTGAAAAATCTAGCCAACACACTCGTTGCTATAGCTCACCAAAAGTGACGAAATTTGCAAATTTAAGTCTCAGGTATTGCCAAACTACAAAAGTTTAAGAAAAAACAAAATGGAGATCTCAATTCAGCAGACCATGATTAACTAGTGTACCAAATTTTATAAAAAACGGACTACTCCTTCTAATTTTGTCCCGCGGTTGTATGGAGTCGAATCACTGTGCATTGCAGCACTTTTGAGATTTAATTTCCAACTGCTGATTGCACCTTTTGCGCTCGACGCCCCGCGCTCCCTCTGCCCTTAATTGACATCGAGAGCACAAGTACTGCGTGGTCTTGCGGTGCCTCTCGACACCTTTTCCATGTCGTCGCCATTGGCATTCGCTTTCTCCACCATCGTTGACGCGCACTTAACGACCAATGTTTGCAATTAGTTGGAACGCAATGAAGTGTTATTGTTTTTGTTGTTGTTGTTGCTGCCAATAATGTACCGGAAATTCGCTGTCTGTTGCCGATGCTGCACTCCAGCTGATTTTGATTTTTCGTACTTGAGCTGCAAATGTTCGAGATTAACTCTTCTCCGCAGCTGCGCCTTCGCCAGGACAAGTTCGCATTCGCAGTCACAGGAAATTCAATGTTTTCTGCTTCAACGTTTCGCAGCACTCTTACAGCTTTAACGTTTTTCCTTGTTGGTGTTATTTTTGTTGTTGCTGGTTTGTTGTTTATTGTATTTGGTCTGCGTTTGTTGTGGCTTCGTCTTTTTTCACTGCTTTTTGCGCTCCCCTCGTGTGCACTGAGCGCTGTGCTATTGGCATTTCCTGCTAACCCAGCCAGGCAGTTGGCCTGTCGGTCGTTGTAGTTGTGCTGGGATGGCTGCAATTATTTGCGCAAAAGTGAAAAGGCTTAAGAAAATTGTAGTCGATTTGTTTGGATTTAATTTCGTTTAGCATGGGCCGGAAATGAAATTTTTTATTTCGGCGGAAGTGCGTGGGATGTGCAAATGCCAAAGCTTGGCACTCCTCAGGATGCCGTCTGGCTGCAAATAAACAAACTCGACGTGAGCGAGAGTTCATTGTATTTTTAAGGCAAAAGTGCGGAATTAAAGTGTGATGGAAGATTTTATTGTAAAACTTCAGACGATTTTGTGGTCAGTTGCAGCATTCGTATTTATAGCACCTCGTGTGTGGGCTTCAGGAAATTCTTCTTACTGACAGCTTGTCCATTTGTAATTTGATTAGCAAAGTTTTGTTTTTAAGGCTGAATGCGTGTGTATGTGTGTATGTGTATGGTATCTTGGCAATTCATCAATTAAAACTTTGGCAATTTTTAGAATATCTCAATATGCACTAAAGTTTCTGTTTTATGGCCAATTTTTGCATGCCAACGAAAACAAGTTACATCCAAAAGCATAAATCATATAGCAAATACAAATCTTGTGTGTGTGTGTTAAATGTTTGATGTGTATGTGTTTCCGCTTGGGCTGTTGCTACTGCATCCGTTTGACCAACTTGGCAGCTACTGCAAAATATTGAGAGCATATTTTATCGAAGTGAAATATTTTTGTATAAAAATTTTGCAAATTGAAATGTGGCCAATATGTATTTTTTCGATTACAGAAGTTCAATTACAGTGTTTTGAGCGAGAATCTTAATGTATGGCATTTGAATAATTAAAACTCAAGTAAGAGTAGAGGAAATACTTTCGAATCGTTATAAGAATGCAGGGAAGAAAATTATTTTGTAACTTCGGCTGAAGGCCCAGTTGCCAGTGCTGTGTTTATTGTATTTATATAATAAATTTTTTATTGTATAAATCTTTAAAATAAATAAATAAATAAATAAATATTTTGTAACTATGGTTTAAAGTGAAATAGAAATAGAAAGTGACATAGAAATTGAAGGCAATTTGAAATAGGAGCAAAAACGTTACTGCTAAGATTGACAGGAAAAGGAAGAGAGAGAAACTAGCTCCTAAAAATACTACTAAATTTTGAGTACAAAATTTTGAAATGAACTTTTAGAGATGTTTAAACGAGATGCTTAGCAGCAAACTTCAGTAAAAGTTTTCATGCACAGAAGTAGTCTACAGATGAATTTAAAATCTCGAAAGACATTGAGCCAGGTGGCTTAAGGTATCATGGCACGTTAGAAAGGGGAATTTTTAATGATTTACAAAATTATTTATTTTTCAGCTCCTTTATTATCAATCTTTGTGAAAACAAACAAAATTTTCTTTTTTGTTTTTTTAGCATAATGTCTCTTATATAGGTGGAGCTGAAGTCGCGTAGAAAAAAAAAACGTCCTCCATTACGGACACTTAATCTCTCTCTTAATCTCTCTTTTTTGTTTTCCTTAAACCTTCAGTATATTGTAAAAAAATTTTCAAAAAGATTGATAATAAAGGAGCTGAAAAATAAATAATTTTGTTAGTCATTAAAAATTCCCCTTTCTAACGTGCCATGATACCTTAAAGATCAGATGTTCAGATTCTTTGGAAATACTTTGCAGTATCTTTAGTAAAAGTTTTTCTATTGAAACTTTTCTTCAGCTTTACTCTGAAAAGGCTCAAAGGTCCAAGACATAGTGATTATATGAGATAGTCAAGCTGTGTTTGAAGCTCTTTTTTCTAATACAATAACCTTGAAGACTGTCTGAAAATGATTGAATTTAAATGAACTGGACAAAAAAACACAATGACGAAGTACTCTGGATTACAAATCAATGAGATAGCTGACACTTTATCTTGGAATGAAACAACCACAGCAATTATTGCTCCAGAACTGTCCAAAGCTTTAAGAGTTTACTCCACCAGCGACGTGAAGAATCGGCAGAGTAAAAATAAATAAATAAATAAATGAATAAATAAATAAAAAAATAAATAAATAAATAAATAAATAAATAAATAAATAAATAAATAAATAAATAAATAAATAAATAAATAAATAAATAAATAAATAAATAAATCAATAAATAAATAAATAAATCAATAAATCAATAAATCAATAAATCAATAAATCAATAAATCAATAAATCAATAAATCAATAAATCAATAAATAAATAAATAAATAAATAAATAAATAAATAAATAAATAAATAAATAAATAAATAAATAAATAAATAAATAAATAAATAAATAAATAAATAAATAAATAAATAAATAAATAAATAAATAAATAAATAAATAAATAAATAAATAAATAAATAAATAAATAAATAAACAAATAAAATAAAAAACAAATTAAAAATATATAATAAGTATAACGCCGTGCGACAAAAATAAAAAAATTTCAAAACACACGAAAAAGTAGATATACTTGCAAAACTAAGGGCCAAATGTAGTAAAACTGCGTTTCTAGTTTTTCTCTCTGACGTCAGGATTTTTTTTTAAAGGACTTTGAAATTTCAAGGACATGTTTATTTCAAAAAATTATTTTAAAAATTGAGCGCATTGTAGAATAACAATATGGATATCAAATGAAAGAGAAAAATCCTTAGAATCTTAGAAAATTTAATGTTTTGGTGCAAAAGGACGAAGAGGTATTGAAAATGTCCTTTTAAAATTGTATCCTTGAGTATCCTTGAAAATTTCAAATAATTTTTTTTTGAAAAAAATTTATCTTAAGGACTAACGTGTACACTACTACATCCTTGAATTTCGTCCTTCTAACTTTATTAGTTTAAGATATAAACAATTTAATTTGAAAATGTCCTTTTAAAATTTTATCCTTGAATATCCTTGCAAATTTCAAATATTTTTTTTGAAAAAAAAAAGATATCTTAAGGACTAATATGTACACTACTACATCCTTGAATTTCGTCCTTCTAACTTTATTAGTTTAAGATATAAACAATTTAATACTTCTCTTTTTTTTTTAATATGAAAAAATATCATAAATTTAAGGAAGCAAAAATACTTCAACAGACTTTGAATTGCATCGTAGACTTCTTAGAAATGCTGCGAAACAATTTAAGTAAAATCGCGGTGTTTTTTTTTAACTTTAAACTCTATCAACTCTAATCAAAGAATTTCATAAGTTTAAGAGAGCAGAAATACTTCAAAAAGATTTCTAATTGCATCGTAGACTTCTTAAGTCTAAGCAAAAAGATTTGACTATGTTAAGTCGCTATTTTTTTGTAATTGTAAACCGTAAAAACACTTACCTAACCTAATTTTCCAAAAGCTATCGAGAAGAAATGACGCTGCTGTCAACTGTGGACGAAGCCTTGGCGTTCATTCTTCTGCATTGTGACATCTGAAAGAAAGACATCTGCTTTGTCCTTAGTGGAGACTTTGAGTTTCCGGTGGTTTCTGTAAAGTGTAGGACCCGAGAAAGTGTAATTCTTTAACCCTATAAAGTGGGTTCTGAGGACTAACTCATTTACGGCCTTTCGCAGATATAAAATATAGAAAGTGTGTTATACTGTATGTTTTACTATATGTCTTACTATATCAGTGGCGCACGACGCGGCAGTTTTGGGGTTCAAACCCCTTCCCAAACACAAACAATGCTGGTACAAAATATGGTTTCGAATGGTATTCGGCTCAAAAGTTGTACGCTAAGCTCCCCAAAATGAAATCCTGTCAGTGCCACTGTATCATATATACTTTTACTATTTCACTGCCTTCAGCAGTAGCTCACACAAGAGGGTTTTGTTGATTAAAACCCCGCTAAGTATTTGTTTGTTACAAAAGTTTCTAGGGGCAAATATGGTTCAAAATGGTATTTGGCTCAAAACTTGAATTCCTGTGTACGTCACTGGTGTTCAACAATGTTTCAATGCTTCAAAATTAGAGCAATTTTTGTGCACATGTTGCTGAAATATAACCAAAATGCGTCATTTGAATTTGTTTTTTGGTTCTGACACCAATCTCAGTTTTAAAATGCAAATGCAATTAAAAAACTCTTCAATGGCCAACAATTATGCTTTGAAAGCGAATAAAGTTTCGTAACAATTTTTCTAACTGGTTTTGATGCCCGTCAGCACCAAAATCCAGTTGAAAAAAACTTCGTTGACAAATAAATAACAAAGTTTTTAAACAATTCTTCTAAAAACGAAAATGAATTAAAACCACTTCTGCATTGCAGAGATATTAAAAGATTCTACAACATATTTTGTAGTTGTTGCTTTCGAAAAAGTGCAACGCTGGCGCCATTTTGTGTGTCAGCTTAGCGCAATGGCAATGCATGTCAGCCAAACCAGCCAACTTTTGGCCAGCAGCAGCTAAAATTTCTAACAATATTTTTGTGCGTGAAACATTTAAAAGCACAAACAACATTAATCTCCATTGTTTGCCGCTACACGTTGGTTCTTTCAGTTGGACAGTGGACGGGATGCACTCAGTGAGGAAGAAACAAACAGACGAAAAATATTGGAAGCAGCACAGCACTTTGAAAAAGTCAAACAAATGTATTTCGTTTCCGTTTTCCCTTGTGCAAAGTACGGAGGGGGGTAATGGAGGAATTTTAAGCGGCGACTTGAATGTCGCACAACATGAATCACGGCGCCAAAGAGTAGCGGAAGCCAAAGGGAAATGCTCAAAGTGTGTTTGTTTGTACCCAAACACACTCACACTCACACAACAACACACCGAGTGGTGTAAAATAGAAATGGAAAGCGCTCGCTAAAAGCGTTCAACGTGTCCCACTCGGCGTGTTGTTGTGCATACTGGCACATACTCGGAAGTGGCCAAAATGGCGGAGCGGATGTTTAGCAGCCCAAACATGACAACCAAGTAAGGCATTGCCAGTAGGGTGTTCCTGTCGTGGCGGCAAAAGCTTTTGAATTTCTGCATAGATGCGCGCAAACAGCAAACAGTGCGATGTGTTCCGACGCGATGCGGTGAAAATGTGCCAGTAGCGACTTTTTGAGTGCATAGCATAGTTGCTGTTGTTGTTGTTGTTGTTGGCAGATGCAACACGAACATGCGGTGCGTTTGGTGTGTGTGCATCTGTTTTTTGTTGCTGTTGTCTCATGTAAATTGAACGCGCAGCAAAGTCTTTGCATTGGCGCTTCTCGTTTTTTTGCGCACGAAATTCGATGAGGCCATGAACCAGTTGTTGTTGTTGCGTTTATATTTTGTGCCAAAAGCGAGTGTTAAAATAGGAAACGTTTGGGAGTTTTAAAGCGCAGAGAGGGATAAGCTTAAAGTTGATTTATTTTACTGATGCGTTTGCTTAACCCACGCCCGATTAATGAGACTTATGTGTCCTGTGTAAGCATTTGCTTTTCTTTAAAAAATGAATGAAGCAGAATGAATAGTCTTGAGTGATCAAAATTTCATTACTCTAACTTTATTAGTTCGAAAGTTATTAAAAAAAAAGGCGGGAGCTGCAATTCTAATGCAGTACAAAAATTCTAATTTATTTGAGTATCAGTATTTTAAATAATAAAAATATACAAAATCAATGAAGCGAGAATAATGAAATTTTGACACGTGATCAAGGAGATTTGGGTATGTTTTAACATACTTACTTTTCAAGAAAATTCTATGTAAATTTTCAAGGATATAAAGGATTAAAATGTTCAAAGGACCTTTTTCATGTATTTTTTTACAAATAGATAACAAATTAATTTTATTTAAATTCTTGAGCTTTTCCTCTTTCATTTGATACATATATCGCCATATTCTAACGAGGTTAAGTATTTTTTATATATTTTTTATTTTTTATCCCCTTCAAAATTTTGAAGTCCTTTTAAAAGGACAAAGGATGTAGAAATGAAAAACTGAGTACGCAATATTTCTATATTTTATCTCTAGTTTCACGCTCATATAGATTTTTGCCGGTGTAAAAAATGCTGTCGCACGGTGTAATATGTAGTCTTTGTAGGTATGGAAAAGTGTGTTAATGGGAAATGATTGATACAAGCGTTGGGTTGTAGATGCTAGTTTCTGGGTGGTCGATGAAAGGTGTTGGACATGAGCTGATTGTTATTAGATGTTGGCGAAAGGTGATAAGTGATATATAACGGTCGACAGTTGGCAAGTGATACAAGAGAAGAAGAACGTTATAGCTGATAGGATAAGAGAAAAGGATAGAAATAATAATGGATAAATGTAAAGGAGATGTACGAAAGATGATAAGTGTCATAAAACATGTCATAGTTGGCAAGTGATATGAGGTGTTGTAACGGATCCGTTATAGAAGACATAGATGGCCAGTGCCAATCTGAGTCTGGTGAGTCTGGGCATGTTCTCATCATTACTCATTACTGGTCTCAGGGCATTATTACCCCCAGAAAAATTTATATTTTCAAATACTGAGTTCGATTTTGGAACTCCTTGCCAAGTCTCCTTTAAATTGTTTAATCTCGAAGTAAAATGTTGGGCATGTGACCCTCAATCAAAGTCTTTTAAAAAATACAAAAATTAACTTAACCCTGCATTACTATTGTCTATTACACTAACGCCATTACTAACTATGGGTGTAATCCACCCACAACTTTTGATTATCTGTTTTACTTATCCATTGAGGTAAAATAAACAAAAATCAAATTTTTTCATAATCAGAACATCATAACACGTCAAAACAAAAATAAATTATTTAATTTTGTTAATTCATTTATTTAATATAAACATTTGTTTATGTGCATCTCATTTCAAGAAAGAAAAATATGAAATAAAAAGTTGTATTGGGAAAATAGCCACATCTTGCACAATATTTAAGCTATGTTTCTTGGGCTAAGTGATTTAGAAAGCTAAAAAATAAGTAATAAATATTTATTTAATAATTTTTTCTGGACCGAGGTAAAATTTTGCGTAAAAACTCAAACAAAAATCAACAATATACCTTCTACTTTTAAAGGTTACACCGTGCGACAAAAATTAAAAAAATTCCAAACACACGAAAAAATCGATATACTTGCGAAACTAGGGGCCAAATGTAGTAAAACTGCGTTTTTTGTTTTTCTCTCTGACGTCAGAATTTTTTTTAAAGGACTTTGAAATTTCAAGGAAATGTTTATTTCAAGGAATTATTTTAGAAACTTAACGCATTTAAGAATAACAATATTGGTATCAAATGAAAGAGAAAAATCCTTAGAATCTTAGAAAATTTAATGTTTTGGTGCAAAAGGACGAAGAGGTAGTGAAAATGTCCTTTTAACTTTAAACTAAACTTTATCCTTGAATATCCGTGGAAATTTCCAATAGTTTTTTTTTTTAATATATCTTAAGGACTAATATGTACACTACTACATCCTTGAATTTCGTCCTTCTAACTTTATTAGTTTAAGATATAACAAATTTAATGTTATAAAAATTTTGTTACTTATCCTGGAGCATAATTTTTAAGGATTTTCTACTAAGTAAATGGTCTATACGTTATTTAAAAAATTGTCGCCAAAAATTGATTAAAAATATATAAATGTATTTTATAAAAAATTCAACTTCGTTACTAACAATCGGTGTTAAGCATCCAGCAATTTTATAACGCCACTACTATCGTGGGGTGTAACACACCCAGTGACTTTTTAAAAGAATTGTATAAAAGCATGAGCTTTATTTAAGCAACTGCAATCTACTCTAAAACCTTGCAAATGCGGATTACATTATAACTTTATGTTGGTTTTGGTTACAAAATCTATATTTTACTAAGAAATTGAACTCACAGGGTGGATTCCACCCTGACGATAGTAATGGAGGGTTAAAATTAACTTAAAGAACAAGCCAAAAATTAGGGTCTAAAACATTTGAAGTTCACTAACATATTTGATACAAGAATGAAAGAAAGTGCAAAGGAATCCAGTCACCTAGGCAGCAGTAAGCCTAAAAATGTAGTAAAGTTCTTAAGCTAAAAATATTGTCTATTTATTAACACTAAGAATGTGGTGAATTTCATTTTGGAAACCCATTCCCCAGAACCCAAACTGCTTCCACACATTCAGTTATCAAAATGGAATCAAGCCGAAACACAGATTTCCCTCTTAGACAAAGAATGGGATACTTAGCTTTTTCATTGTCATCAATCGATTTGCAGCTGCGTCAGTATTTACTTCATCAGCAAATCCATTACACACGTTTGAGTGCCACTCACTGCGAATATCGAAACGCAAACAATGCGCACAAATTAGCCCAAAATAACAGTAAAAGCAGGATATGAGCGAACAAGTGTGGGCGTAGTAGTAAAACTAAGTTTACTGACCATTTCCTGGCTCATTGTTGTTAGGATTTTTTCTTGTTGTTATTGTTGATGTTATTGCTGTGGCTAAGCACACACACACACACACACACTAATACGTGTCATATACGATAACAAAGTCGTGTTTGAAAAATATCCCAAACGAAAAGTGAAACTTTGCTTCAGTCGCACGTACGCGCCGCCACAATAATAAACGAAACCGCATTAAAAAAATAACCCAAAACAAAAAGTGATAGCAAACGCACACCGTTGTGTTGGGTTGTGTTGAGTTGTGTTGTGTTGGGTTGTGTTGCGTAAGCCTTGTTCGCGCAGTTGTCACTGTGGTCGTGTGCTGGCAAATTGAACGAAACGAAATGCGTTGACAGGGCTGCCAGGGTAACCCTATGTGCTATGTGCGTCGCAGCGTATTGACAGCAAAGTGTGGATAATGTGTAATTTTTGTCTGTGCTGCTGGCAATGTGTGGTGGCGAACGCAAATTTATGCGCGCCTCATGGCATTTGTTGCAAGCGCACGTGCACCATTCAAATGTTTGTTTGTTTGTATGTGTGTACATGTAATATGTAGAAAAAGGATCGCTTTTTGTTAGCGCGCCATGTGCCGGTGGCCCCTAACACGCATCTGTGCCGCATTGGGTTTGTTTTTGCGGTGTTGGTGTGTCAATTTAATGCTTATTTTTTTTTTTAGAATTTTTTATTTTTCAAAAGATTTTGCGCTTAATTGAAATGGCATGTCAAAAGCATGTCTTGAAGATGTACATAATGAAAAGTTTATGTTTTTCTTTAATATATGAAAGCAACATAACCAAGTTGTGGCTGTTTCTAACATGCATTCTAAAATTTAGTCCAAATGAAATGTGGTTTTTATGGTGTCCTATTTTACTGTTAGCGCAAGCTGTTGCGCTTGATGAAAGCCCCCAGGTGCTCTCAACGATGAAAACTCAGGCGTGTTGATGGGAATATTACTGGAGCACTGTCAAATTGTTTGACATTAGAAATGTCAGCAGGGAAATTTCGATGTAAAGTGTTTGGTTAACCCTTTCGCTATTTTGTTGCCATATGGCAACATGCTACTTTGTGGACGTCTGCATCCGCTATGGTTTCAAGAATACATTTCTTTGTTGGTCTTTAGAATAGTTTGAAGTTTTAGGAAAAATACGAAATTAATAAACTGAATATTTAAGTTTAAAGAAGAGAAGTATGCAGGTTTTTTTAATGATACATCTTGACATAGTAAAGAAGTGAAGAAAAAGCAGAAAAATTAGATAACTTTTTAATTTGACGTTTTCTTTCAATTTAGATACTTTTTTTTAATTTTGGCTCAAGTAAATGAATAAATATTCAAATTTTCGTTATGCGAAAAAAGTTGTATGTTGAGGTAATTATTACAGCCACAACGATATGGTTGCTCTCATATAAAAACACTCTAAAGTACAGGGTCCAAGTATAAAAATTAAAAAATTTCTTATGGAATGTTGCTAATATAAATAAAATAAAATAAAATAAAATAAAAAAAATTTAAAATTTTAACTTTCCCAGTGAAAACCTGTAGCGGAAAGGTTAATAAGAACAGTGGCTCCATTGATTACGTCAGAAGTTTAAGTTTTGAGGCCATAAACGTGTGATGAGAAGCGAACAATAGCGGAGAGAAATCTTCAGGTTACGACTTTTCTGCAGCGAGCCTTAGTGAAACAATTAGCTAAAATGTAATGTCCTGTTTAAACAGTGAAAAAATGAAGTGAGGCAATTTAGTTCTTAATTTAGTTTATGGCTTTTGATGTTCACACAGCTCAATTTAGCTTACACCTCAATTTATCTTTTATCGATAATGTTATCGAAATGTTTTTGTTTTGTCGCAAGAAAGTTTTTTGCTTAATAAATATTTGCTTGAATAAATATTCAACAGTTAGTAATATTTATGCAACATTCCCACTGATGGACAACATTTTTAAGCGAAATTTCAAAGAAAACAAATGTTAACAAGAATTTCATTTAATTTCTGTTTTAGTTTCTTCTTTCTTTCATTTCTCATTTCTGTTTTTGTTCGGTCTATTGTGAATGAATTTGTTTATCGATAACAGCACAACACAGGGTTGCATGGTAAATTGATCTCATTTTATGGTTAATTGAGCGAAAATTGGAATTAGCTAAATTGAAATTTTTGTATGACAAATTGAGCTGAATTTAGACTAAATTGAGTATAAATTGAAAAAATGTCTAAATTCCGCACTTTAGCTGGCTGTCTGAATTCACAAGTAGTTCCAAATATTTACTTACTTAATTGGCCATAACAAACCGTTGTCGGGTAACGGGCTGCGCCAAAAGTTCTTTCCAGGAATCTTTGCTTTCTTCCCGCTTTGTTTGTTATTCCAAGAGCTGATTGGACGTTCTCAACTTGGTGCTTCCACAGGAGAAGCGGTCTTCCTCCTTTCACGTCGACCTCCAACTATCGAAGCGTAGTTACTAGATGAAAGCTCCAAGTAGTTAAAAACCGAGTTTTAGGTCTAAACTTTTGGTGCATCATTCCTAGAGAAGGCATCCGCAAAGCAGAAGTCCAGAAGAAGAGAAAAGCTTCATGGCAGATCGTACGCCAGCAACGAGTTGTTATGAATAGTTAAGTGTACTCAAGTGAGTTCTAGACCTAATCTATAACTCTTGATTTGGTGTGATAACTTTACCATTTATTCATTCAATCACTTTGACTTTCATATTGGAAATTCTAACAATTCTATCAAAATTTTATCAAAATTTGAAGTTCAAAGTTCATGGCAATTGACCATTACTTCAGACAATTGAATTTGGTTCAATGCACTTTTTTATGACTTCCTTTAAGGTATCATGGCACGTTAGAAAGGGGAATTTTTAATGATTTACAAAATTATTTATTTTTCAGCTCCTTTATTATCAATCTTTTTTTACAATATATTGATGGTTTAAGGAACACAAAAAAAATTAATTTTTATTTTTTTAGCATATTGTCTCTTATATAGGTGGAGCTGAAGTCGCGTAAAAAAAAAAAACACATCCTCCATTGCGGACACTTAATCTCCGAATCGGCTAATCTGAAACAAAAAAACAAAAACGATTCATAATTATTAAGCTTTCGAACACAGGAATTCACCAGAAAAATAAAAAAACGCTAAAAATAAAAGGATAGGAGCTTTTTGAAAAAAAGTGTCAAATTTTGACTGCGTTTTTCACCTTTTTTCCCAGAAAAAGTACTTTACATTAAAAATTTGTCTTCAATATTGTAGTGGATTCTTGTAAAAAATAAGTTAATAAAAAGAACTAAACACCTTTTTTTAAAATCGGTCGAGCCAATCCGGAGATTAAGTGTCCGCAATGGAGGATGTGTTTTTTTTTCTACGCGACTTCAGCTCCACCTATATAAGAGACAATATGCTAAAAAAACGTTCCTTGAACCTTCAATATATTGTGAAACAATTTTCAAAAAGATTGATAATAAAGGAGCTGAAAAATAAATAATTTTGTAAATCATTAAAAATTCACCTTTCTAACGTGCCATGATACCTTAAGTAAAAGTTAACCTACAAATCACCAAATGCCGCATTACTTATCTGCGAGAGGATCCAATAAAAATCGGCTATAATAAAATACTTTTCGCTGTATGCCAAACAAGTCACGTCTTCTGATGTGCTTCAAGGTCACAAATATTCCCCCGGTTGAACACATGCAAAACAAACGCTAATTAGGCACACTTCCCCACACACACACACACATACACATCAGCCACACATCAAAACCATAGCAAGGCGTCCTGAAGCCCAGCACGCTTTCGTTCATTTTGCTGCGCGCCGCTTTGCCATTTGTAACAAATTGAAAATTTCAATGTATTGACAGCAATGATCCCTCATTGTTAGCTGCCACACATGCATACATACATACATACATTACTCTTCATTCGTCATGCAACCATCATCCATATTTATCATTTCTTTGCGTTTTGTTGGCAGCAACTTGAAGTGAAATTTGAGCAACAATGCTTTAACAACATTCAACGCTGTAGCAACATTCAGCTCACCATATGGTCAGCATCTTTCCAATGACATTGTTGTTGTTGTTGTCTTGTGCCACAACGTCATCAGCTGCGGCAATCATGAAAATGCGCGCATTATCCGTAGCGTGTAAAATTATTTCAGCAACCCGAACCCATTCACAGCAGCCTGCTGAACAATAAAAGTGTTGGTGAGTTTTGTTGCTCTTGTTGCGGCAATTTGTTGCTACAATCGACGCCGAAATGAAAGCTAAACCAAAGTTCTGTTGACATGGGGTCGTCACTTTTATTATGCAAAAATAATCGCTGCCATAAAACTATACAACTTTTGATATTTTTGGCATTCTCGCAGCTGTTGGGCGTATGTACGCATTTCTATATAAAAACAACAACACTAAAACAACACTGATTGCCTGCAAATGCTGTTGACTTTTTCTATTTTTGTCAATGAAATCAAAGAAAGTTTTTGACTACTTTTATTCTCATTATGTTTTATGGATTCTCAAAAGGGTATTTGAGGAAATGAATAAAGACGCATAGGACGAATCACGTAATCATTTACAGGGTGTGTTGAGTTTATTCAGGAAAATTAATTCTAATGTAATTTAGAAGCAGTGAAGCTTTGTTCAATAAATCAATGTTTAGTTACTTCTCTAGAAATAATTTAAGTGGAGTTGTGTTACGAAAATATTTGTTCTACACATTTTAAGGCTCTTCGATGAGGCATTTCGAGGTACATTTTGGTCAATAAATCTCTAGAGACTATGGACATCGAAGTCAGTCACGAAAATGTTTGTTCTACACATTTTAAGGCTTCTCGATGAGGAACTTCGAAGTACAGTGAAACTTTGTTCAATGAATCAATCAATTAGAAGCAGTGAAACTTTGTTCAAAAAAATCAATGTTTAGTTACTTCTCTACTAACGATGGAAGTCGAGTTGAGTTACGAAAATATTTGTTCTACACATTTTAAGGCTTCTCGATGAGGAACTTCGAGGTACAGTGAGATGTTCAATGAATAAATGTTTAATTATTTCTCTACTAACGATGAAAGTCGAGTTGAGTTACGAAAATTTTTGTTCTACACATTTTAAGGCTTCTCGGTGAAGAACTTCGAGGTACAAGATGCTGTTCAATAAATCTCTAAAAACAATGGACATCAAAGTCGGCCACGAAAATGTTTGTATAACACAATTTAAAGCACTTCGATGTACAATGAGACTTTGTTCAATAAATCAATGTTTAGTTACTTCTCTACAAAAAATGAAAGTCGAGCTGAGTTACGAGATTTTTTTTGTTTGCACATTGAGGCTTTGTTCAATAAATCAATATTTTTGCATAGTGTCAATGGAATTTAAGTTCAATAACGAACATTTTTTTGTTCAATGTACAACAATTTAGGTTCCTTAAAGCACTTTGAGGTACTGTAAGACTTTATTTAGTAAATCAATACCGATTGACTTCTTTCTTTCGCACAGACTATTAGAAATATTGCACAATAAAGTACATCATCCATTATCATCCAAGTGTGGACTGTAAAAATTTCTCAAAGCCATTTGAGCGCCGTCACTCACACTCGACTCAACTTGCCGCACTTGCCGCATACACAGATTTCCACTTAGTGTATTTCTTCTTGTTGTTGTCGCTCTGAATCCGAGTTTGAAAATATTGGCAACAAAATGAAGTTGTCGCCGCTCAGGTGGGGTGGCCGAACACTTAGTTAGTTGTAAAAATTTCTTACTGCAACCTGCTGATTTGGCTGCAAATTTAGATTTCTTGAAAAGCTGACGTTTGAATGGCGTGCAGGCTGATTAGTGAAAGGAAAAAAGCATGCAATGCGTTGGAAAACTGTAAAAGTAATCAAACTCGAGTGGGCGATGGCGTAAATGAAGAAGAAAGACAAAGCGACAGAGCAGAGAACACAAACATAAATGAAGTGCACTTTATACAGATTCAAAATATTCAAAATTCCAAAAATTTATAGTCTCAGAATTTATCGAGTTTGATGTAATTTAAAAGGAAAAACTTTAACAAAGAAAACTAAAAAATCTGTGCGAAAAATTATTTAGTGCACACAGAAAGAGCTGCTCAAAGTCGGAACTTTTTTCACAAAAAAATTTAAACACATGTTTTCTGTTTTTTAGTCTGTTGAGTAAAAAAATCTTAAAAATTCATGGTTAGCAAGAACTTGCTAAAACTTTTAATATAGATTAAGAAGTGATGTGGGTATTTTTAATATTTTTTTCAAAAGGCAAGGCTGAGGTTTCTACTTCACTTTTAATTTAACATATTTTTCAAAATTAAAAACCTGAAAATTGGCAAAACTTACAGAAAAATATCTAAAAAGTATGTGAAAGTATGTTCCTGGATTTTTTTTTTTATTTTAAGAAGCATATCCTCCGATATCTTCCCATCTCAGAAAATAATTTTATTTGAAAAGTAGTAGTAAACACCTATTTTTCGACGAAATAAATAATATTTTATTTATCCCTAAAAGTATGCAATCAGCATGAAATATGAAGAAAACTGCACAAATGCAAAACATGCATCTATTATTATAATTTTTATTGCAAAACTAAAGGGTCCCGATACAATTTCTGTTACTCCTTGCAATTATCAATGTTGACGTAACTGATTAAATGTAAAATCTGAAAAATCTAGCCACCACACTTGGTGCTATAGCTTACCAAAAATGACGAAAATTGCAAATTTAAGTCTCAGACATTGCTAAACTCACTTCAGCAGACAATGATTAACAAGATTACCAAATTTTATTATGAACAGACATTCCTTCTAATTTTGTCCCGCGGTTGTATGGAGTCGAATCACTGTGCGTTGGAGAGCAAAACTGAAACAAATAAATTCATTAAGTATTAAGTATGAAAAAAACTCAAACATGATGCAGCTCTGAGCGGTGCAGAAACCTATTAGAAGGAAATAAGATTTTATATATTTTAATTTAAAATTAAACTTACATTTACTATATTGTTACGAAAATGACTTCTCCAAGTTCGTTTTGGATTGTGCTTGAAAATAAAACTACTTCAGTTACTCAGCGCAAACGCAGTCAAAAACCAACAATCGCTTTATTTACAAATTTACATTTGTTACTACTTTACACTACTATTATCGCATGTTTCCCCTTTGCTTGCTCAACACAGACTCGACCCTTTGCGCTGCACACTGCTGCTTTTTATACTTGTTTTCTTATCGCGTCGATGTTTCTTGCACATTCTAGTTGTACTCTCTATCTCGATTGTTCTAGCACAGCTTATCACCTTCGCGAACCATCCTCGCCATATCGGAATTATAGCAAGTTTGCCGTACTCCAAAGTGCATGCCTAAAAGTATGCTTGGAAAAGCATTCATGCACAGCACAGAGTGCATCACGATGATGATACAATATCTTATTTTGTTGTTTTTGTAAATTATATAAAATGTAAATGTCACCCACTAAAGTGATTTGTTGCGCATTATACATTCATTCATATTCGCTCTTTTTAATAAAACTTTTACATCAACAAACTTTTTGCTTGTGTTAGGCAAAGAAGGCAGTTAGTGTTGCCCAGCTATTTTGAATTAGTTCAAATGATTTCAAGTGCTCTGCAATTTCATTCCAAACAGACACAGCAGCATTGGTTCTCAAGTCACTAAAACAAATTAAAAACCAAAAACGAAATGAAAAACTAAGCTGCCTGGCTGTCGCGCACTGTTTGCACTCTGTGCGTGTGTGTGTGTGTTTGGGTGCGTCGCTGCAATTGCTGCTCTATTCGTAGCGGAACTACTTACGCAAATCCTGCGAAATCCTTTGGCCTTTGTGTGTCTGTTTTGCCTTTAACACGAGCGTTGCGCTTAATTAATTTGTTTGCGTAAGTGGTGGGTATTTGCATGAATTACAGCATCTTACACAAAAAAAAAAGATAAGAAAAAAATACTGGCGCGGCGGAAAAACCAGCGTTGCAATTAAAAATGCTGACGCAACGTTACAGCTGTGCCGGCTCTCAGCAATGCGACGCGCATAGAGACAGCGACAGTTGGTTTGGCTGCCTCCTGCTGTTTTCTAATGCTAGCCGCTCGAATTTTCAACGCTTAAAACATTCAGCTCAATTAATTAATTGTTGTTGTCTGCAATTATTTGCGCGTTTGGCTAATGGCAGCCATTGATTTTGTGTGTGCGTGTGTAGAACTAATTAAATGCGTGGAGTTTGGTACTGAATGGGAGTGGCACCTAAAAGTATGTCATGACCGGTGCGTTGTGTTGCTAAAGGTGAGGATTTCAATCTAGTGAACTTGATTGCTTTTGTTGCATACTTTTAGGCTACTGTTTTATTGTGCAAACTTGCGAAAAAATATGAAAAATTCAAAATTGAAAATTTATAAACACATAAAATTACAAACAAAATTTACTAAAAATTATAAAAAATTAATAAATAATTACAAATGATTAAAAAATTAATATGCAAAAAAAAACGAGTGTGCTTATGACCACACGACTGAAGTGAAACTTCTTTCGCTCCATCTGTATGTATATATATATAGGTGTGTGTTCTTCCTCTCTTCCTCTCATAGCCAAATACGTTCCGTATATCTAAGCACACTGCAGGCCTATTGTCTGTATCACAGTGTAGGAGCAAGAGAGAGCAGTGCGCGTGCACATTTTCTTTCTCTCTTTCTCTTATAGCTAGTAAATGAAATATGTATATATTTCAGTCTCTTGCTTATATCCCCCACTCAACTCCCGTTCGCCTCGCCCGATCACACTTTTCGTAACGCTTACGTCACGCGTTCGCCAGCGTACTCCCAAGTCAAGCGTGCGTAAACCACTCAACTCCCGTTCGCCTCACCCGATCACACTTTTCGTAACGCGTTCGCCAGCTTACTCCCCAAGTCAAGCGTGCGTAAAGAAGTTTCACTTCAAAAATGTAAAAAATTTATATGAGTTTATAAGATTTTTTTTTCAACTCCTTGAAGGTAATTATACAAAATTAATAAATAATTACAAATGATTAAAAAATTAATATGTAAAAAATTAAAAAAAATGTATGAGTTTATAAGATTTTTTTCAACTCCTTGAAGGCAATGAAATTATAAAAAATTAATAAATAATTACAAAAGATTACAAAATTAATATGTAAAAAAAATGTAAAAAATGTATATGAATTTATAAGATTTTTTTTGCAACTCCTTGAAGGACATAAAATTATAAAAAAATAATAAATAATTACAAATGATTAAAAATCTAATATGTAAGAAAAATATAAAATATGTATATAAGTTTATAAGATTTTTTTTAACTCCTTGAAGGACATAAGATTATAGAAAATTAAAAAATAATTACAAATGATTAAAATATTAATATGTAAGAAAATGTAAAAAAATTTATATGAGTCAACTTTTGTTTTTGACTCCTTGAAGGCAATAAAATTATAAAAAATTAATAAATAATTACAAATAATTAAAAAATTAATATGTAAGAAAAATGTAAAAAATGTGTATGAGTTTATAAGATTTTTTTTCAACTCCTTGAAGGCAATAAAATTATAAAAAATTAATAAATTATTACAAATGATTAAAAAATTAATATGTAAAAAAATGTAAAAAAATTTATGAGTTTATAAGATTTTTTTCAACTCCTTGAAGGCAATAAAATTATACAAAATTAATAAATTATAACAAATGATTAAAAAATTAATATGTAAAAAAATTTAAAAAATTTATATGAATGTATAAGATTTTGTTTTTAACTCCTTCAAGGACATAAAATTATACAAAATTAATAATAATTACAAATGAATAAAAAATTTATATGTAAAAAAATGTAAACAATTTATATGAGTTTATAAGATTTTTTTCAACTCCTTGAAGGCAATAAAGTTCAATTCACTGCACTTAAATCGGCACTAAACGCCGCTGGCTTTTATTATTTGCATTATGTGTTAGCTTTGAGAGCTAAAGTAGCTGCAAATGTTTAGTAGAAGCGAATGAATGTTAACATTCATAAAACTTATTTACATACAACTCAACGTTACAGTGAAGCGTTACGTGGTTTGCCTGCCAGTGCAATGTAATTAAATATTCGGCAACCGGCGCACAGCTTTCAACACCATTAAAACACACTTAACCCTGCGGCTACGAGTCACAGCACCTCGTTTCACATTTGTGCCGTTGTTTGCATTTTTTCTGGTATATTTTACATTTTTTTGCACTACGTTTTTCAAATCGATTTAACACAGTTTGCGCCCAATTGTGCTGTGCTTCAACTGATTCGCTTCCCCTTTTCCCTTCTGCATCGTCTTAATTCCGGCTGAGCAAACTCGAGGCGCTAACAAGCGCGCCGTCTTTCCACAGCCAGCTTTGGATTGCTGCCAATTACAGATAGGCCGGTCTGGCAATCCGCCGCTCTTTGCCATGGCCAACAAGAGGCAAAAGGCAATGGCATCGAGTGAAAGTGGCGGCAACACGCTCGCCGTAGCGAAAATGTGCCCGAGAGATATTTTTCGCTTTGCGCTTATACGCTGCAGGAATGCAATTTTGTTGTTGTCCTTGCTGAGACCGATGCCATTTGTAGTGTGTTATCGGCACTGTAGGCTGATAGCAGGATTTTGTTGTTGTTGTTGTTTGCATTATTTGCCATTTTGCATGCGTTGCGGTGTTGGCGATGAGATTTCTGCTTGAGAGCGGTTTCTGCAAATATGTATGGTATGTATGTATGTATGTATGATTTGTGCATTTGTATGTTCTGAAGAACAAAAAGATTGTTGTTCTACAAAAATTGCTCGAAAACACGAACTGATAAAAGAAAAACTAACTATTGTAAAGCGTCTTTAAAGTTTTGTATGATTTTTTAATGTATTTTCAGTATTAATTACATCATGCGACAAAAAATAAAAAAATTTTTCACACCGGAAAAAATCCATATGCGCGTGAAACTAGAGACCAAACATAGAAATACTGCGTACTCAGTTTTTTATTTCTACATCCTTTGTTCGTTTAAAAGGACTTCAAAGTTTTGAAGGGGAAAAAGAAAAAAAATGTAAAAAATACTTAACCTCGTTAGAATGTGGCGATATGTATATCAAATGAAAGAGGAATGGCTCAAGAATTTAAATAAAATTGATTTTTTATCTATTTGTAAAAAAAATTTGAAAAAGGTCCTTTGAAAATTTGAATCCTTTATATCCTTGAAAATGTATATAGAATTTTCTTGAAAAGTAACTATGTTAAAACCCAAAATCTCCTTGATCACGTGCCAAAATTTCATTATTCTCGCTTCATTGATTTTGTACCTTTTTATGATTTAAAATTCTGCTTCTCAAATAAATTAGAATTTTTGTACTTCATTAGAATTGCAGCTTCCGCCTTTTTTTAAATAACTTTCGAACCAATAAAGTTAGAGTTATGAAATTTCGACACGTGATCAGGGAGATTTTGGGTTTTAACATACTTACTTCTCAAGAAAATGCTATATAAATTTTCAAGGATATAAAGGATTAAAATTTGCAAAGGACCTTTTTCATATCCTTTTTTTAGAAATAGATAAAAAATCAATTTTATTTAAATTCTTGAGCCTTTCCTCTTTCATTTGATATACATATCGCTAACAAGATTAAGTATTTTTTATATTTTTTTTTATTTTTTCCCCCTTCAAAATTTTGAAGTCCTTTTAACCCTTATTCTCATACCCAAACTTACTAACGTCGTTTGGCACCCGGGGTACCCGGGTACCCATTTCATGAAATTTTTAAGTTTTCACTAATAGAAAACAAAATTTTTTAAATATATGATTTGTTCGCTTTTCACCTAAATAACGAGGATCCGGAAGGTAAAAAAAAATGTTCATTATTTGTCAGTTTTTTTCACGAAAATACATCGCAGTGGGCACCCGGGTACCCGGGTATGAGAATAAGGGTTAGAAGGATGTACAAAGGATGTAGAAATGAAAAACTGAGTGCGCAGTATTACTATGTTTGGTCTCTAGTTTCACGCTCATATGGATTTTTCCCGGTGTGAAAAATGCTGTCGCACGGTGTAATTGTTGTTGTTCTCAAATAGTTATTTTGAGTTTGTTATATTCAAAACTAAAGAATAATGTTTTTGTATTTTTTTTTTTAATATTCTCAAGTAAATATTTTCTAGTACAAGTTTACTTTGCTGCCATAAGCGATTTTTATTTTTCATATTTTTAGTTATTTTGGATTCTAACTTCACATGCGCGAGTCCACATGCATTTGGCGTACCAGCAAATGCGCACAATGCGCTCACATTTTGCATATTAAGTGCTTGCGTATGTCACAATACATACGCACACACACACACTCTCGCATCCATACGAAAAGCAGCACCGCTTAGCACGCTGATGGCTTTGTGTCAAAACGCCATCAGGCATCGTGCTGGCATTATGCAAACGCGTTTTGCTGCGACTTTTGATGGCACTTTTCACCCCACAATTCACCCTCAGTTCCCTCCTCAGGGGCTTTGTGGACCAGTTTACGATGCTGCGTTTTCATTCGCCTTCATTTTGTGATGTGCGCTTTTCTTAAGCGAAGTACTTTTTTTTAGCGACAACCGAAGCAATGTTGCTAGTGCCACTGTTTGCCAGAAATTTAAAGCATTTGGCATGGCATCCCAGGCTCAGTTTACAACAGCTGTTTGAAAGCTTCGCTGCGGCTGCATTTAATTGCTCACTGTAGCTATTATACCAACACACACGCACACACACAATTATATGTGCATACAAATACAAACAAAAACCATGAGAGCCAAACAAACAGAGCCCCACTCAAATGTTTCAGTCGCATTTGCATGTATGCACTTGTACTTGTATGTATGAGTGCGCTTGTCAAAGTGTGTGTGCGTGTGTGTGTGCAAACATATCTCTGCTGCTGTCGGGCACAATTGGCTCTGTTTGCCTGCCTGCAATGCTCGTACAATTTAATTGTTGCAGCTTCCACTGCTTCCACAACTGCAGTCACACTCACACACAAACACAGATACACACTCGCATGCCGGTAGTTGTGTGTTTGTGTTTGCGTCTGCACATTAGTGCGCCATGTCTTTGCTGCTTGTTGCCGCTTCTGAATGGTTTCGTCAGCGGAATTTCACTGTAATTAATTTAATGCACAATTAGAACATCGACTGCAGTCACATTTTCCCGAAATCGTATGGCTTTTCGTTGTATGCGTTGGTAAATGAAGCACACATGCACTGCTATGCATATGCAACTTGGTCGACATATGTGTCTGCTTGTAGTGCAACTTCTAAGACATTGGCTGTCAATTTAGTATGCAATCAACTCGACTGCGTTTTGGGCCAAATTCTCTATTTCTGCTGCAAATGCGTCAACAAACGCAACATTAGTGCAAAATAAACATGTCGTCGGCAACATGGCCTTGGGAAATGAACAATTTTAATATAGTTAGACATGCAGCTCTCATTTAAATGTGGCTTTTCTTAAGTTGAATAGAATCAGTTGAATAGATAGAAGTGCAAATATTTTGTTCATTATCTCCAATGACTCATTTTGTTTAGATACAGTTTCAGGGTTGTGTGTAGTTTCAACGAGACAACTACTGTTGTACACAGTGCGACAATTATGTATTAAGACTGCCTCTAGAAAACACAATTAAAACACGATATCTGCTAATTTTTCGGTATATTTATTCGAAATATTCTCCTCCTGATTCAATACACTTGTTACATCGATTTAATAGTGATTCAAACGCGTGTTCCAGCTCATTTTTCGGAATTTCCTCCAGTGCTCTCGTCGAAGCCCGTTGTATGGTCTGAATGTCATCAAAAAAGCATCCTTTCAACTTCAATTTCAGTTTCGGGAACAAAGAGAAGTCGCACGGTGCCAAATCAGGTGAATACGGCGGATGATTCAACACACAGTCCTGATTCCGAGCCAAAAATTGACGAACAATGAGTGCAGTGTGACTCGGTGCATTATCGTGCAACAGAGACCAACTTTTTGGATCGCGGTATTCTGGTCGAATACGACGGATTCTGGCCATCAAACGCTTCAAAACTTCGAGGTAATATGCGGCAGTAACTGTTTGACCAGTTGGAACAAATTCTTTGTGGATAATTTCTTTGCTATCGAAGAATGCGATGAGCTTTGTTTTGATTTTTGATGGAACTTTTCATGTTTTTTTGGCTTGTGGTGAGTTTTTTGATTTCCATTCCGCGCTTTGACGCTTGGTTTCTGGATCGTATTGGAAACACCATGTTTCATCACCCGTAACAATTGTTTTCAGGACGATTGGATCATTTTCTGCGGCTGCAACGATGTCTGTAGAATGACTGACTCTCATTAATTTTTGCTCCTCGTTCAATGTGTGTGGAACAAATTTTGCGCAGAACTTTGTTTTGCACAAATCCTCGTGAAGAATGAGTCGGATAGTTTCTCTGTTGATGTTTAAGGCCTCTCCCATAATTTTCAGTGAAGCATTGCGGTCTTCTGCAATAAAATCCCGAACTTTCTGGATCATTTCCGGCGTCCGAAGTGAAATTGGCCTTCCTTCTTTTATTTCATCTTCCAGCGACTGTCTGCCATCCACAAAACGTTTATGCCATAACAAAACATTTGATCTTGATAAACAAGCATCGCCATACGCTTGCTGCATAATTCGGAATGTTTCTGATGCACTTTTACAAATTTTTGCGTGGAATTTAATGGCCCTTTGCTCCATGTTAAAATTTCAACAACAAACGAAAACGTGTTTTGCAAAATGAATTTTAATAAATAATAAATGTCAACCAAATGTCATGAAATTTTGACAGTTAGTAGAGGAAGGTTGAAGCTTCAAAACGCATGTGCTCGCACATAGATGGCGTGCTTGGTTGTTGAGATATGGTTCGAGTCTTAATACATAATTGTCGCACTGTGTATATTTGTAACATGTAATGTTACTTCTACCAAGACAAAGCTTGTTCAGTTGAAGCTTATGAAAAGTCATTCTCATTTAGTTCATCTGCTGTGTGTTTGCGCCAGCATTTTCGATATAAGTCTTACTTATTTTTAATTTTCATTGAGCACCTCAATAGCTCAGCGGGTAGCGCGCTGGCTTCTCATACCGAGCGCTCCAGGTTCGATTCCTGGCTTGGGCTGGAAAAAACACTCATCTACTTCTGTCGCTATCCACATGAAGGGAATGAGAATTACAAGAATCGCACAAGTGCGCTCTTGGCAAGCAATGGCAAAACCTCGAAGTGTGAACGAAAAACTGCCAATCGCCGTTCGGATTCGGCGTTAAACTGTAGGTCCCCTCCCTCCCTTTCCCCATCCGCTTGAAATGTGTGCTGTAACATATGTTGGCAAAAACAGTGTTGCATACACAGTTCAAAAACGGGTGAAATATGTGGTGGAAATATGGGCCTTTCAGGCCTCCGAGTGTGTCTCTTATAGAGGCAGCCACCGCAATCTAACCTAAAGAGTGTTCAAAGCAAGCAGTATCTGCTTTCAAGATATACCACAACCGGCTAAACTGGCCAAAGTGTGCCTTTACGTCTTCACGGACTAAGGACCTCTTCCACCTTTCTACCATACAGCAGTTGTGTGGGTTAGCTGTGTTATTTATTGTTACTCATACGCCCCACTGATCATGAAAACGGACTCTTTTTCAACACTTTGTGCAGTTGATACGTAATCTATGGCAGTCATGCCCAAGCGAGGTAAACGCAGCCGCTCGGCTTGCACGTACAGATCGTGTGAGCGAAACTGCTGAGCGGTTGCAACGTTGGCAGCGGATCAATCTGTACTTGTTGTAAACACACACTTGCACAAAATGTTTGTGCTTGTATTAGTAGCTTTGCCAACGCTGAGCATTACTCGTCTATGGGGCATTTCACGTCACGTTTCACGTTTTTACACTAAAATGTGCTCTAAGTATTAAACGGTTGGAGATCACGTTTTAATTTTTTTTGTGGAGAATGAGTACATTTGAAGCTTTAATTTACGTTAAAATAATTAAAAAAAAAAGTGTCGAAGTTACTCAAACATCGATGTGAAATTTTCACTTCCGGTTTACTATACGTACAAAAAATTAAAGTTTAGAATTCGACAAAAACAAAAAAACAACACCTTTTTTACTATCAGAAACAATACTTTTTATTTTTTTTTACAAATTAATTTATGTAATTTTGTGTAAAAATCCATTATTTTCAGCTATGTGTATGTACTCTATGTGCTCTAAGTCTTAAACGGTTGGAGATCACGTTTTAATTTTTTTTGTGCAGAATGAGTACATTTAAAGCTTTAATTTACGTTAAAATAAAAAAAAAAGGTGTCGAAGTTACTCAAATATGGATTTCAAATTTTCACTTCCGGTTTACTATACGTAAAAAAAATTAAAATTTAGAATTCGACAAAAACAAAAAAACAACAACTTTTTTCCTATAAGAAACAATACTTTTTAGTTTTTTTACAAATTAATTGATACAGATAATAAGCATCCAAAAATGCATGACTTTCTGTTTAGTCAATTTTTAGAAGCTCATAACTCAGCAAAAAAAC
The DNA here is from genome assembly GCA_964056695.1 of Melieria picta. Taxonomy (NCBI): domain Eukaryota; kingdom Metazoa; phylum Arthropoda; class Insecta; order Diptera; family Ulidiidae; genus Melieria; species Melieria picta. The sequence continues at coordinate 128,583,973 of OZ057399.1, read as the reverse complement.
ATCATACGAAAAAAAAATTGGGTGTACACATCCACGTCTACTAGAAGTATCACTGACCAGAATATAAACAAAATGCATTTTTTTGGGATGTCCGCTTGACGTGAAATGCCCCCTATACTAAAAAAATGTTACGTATACGCAACGTACAACGCTCACTTTAGTCTGAATTTTCTCAGATTTTTTAAATTAATTTTTTTTTGCAGCTACAAAAGTACATTCCTGCTATATTTATTGCAACTAAATAACACTTTAATAAATACTTACTAAAATATTCAATATTTTGAAAAAAAATCGACATCAGATAATAAGAAATACCAGATTAATGTTACTCATACGACCTGCATAACATTAAACGTTGAGTTTTCTACTAAAATATTAACAATTTCTGTCATTATTTTTATATTCTAACTAATTCAAATCTAACAAATCAATCTTGTTTAAAACATTAAAAGCTGCGCTAATTTCCAGTTTATTTTATATACGTATTGTAACGATAAGACAGTTTGTCGCTGTGCAAAGCAACCCTGTCGCTACGCGCCGTGTTATAATTCAATCTGGCAACGACGGCCGCGACAATGATGGCAACTTTTAGTCCAATCTGGCAATGATGGTCGCGATCATCATGGAAACCTTTAGTCCACTCCGGAATGTGCGAGAACGATCTGCGCGATGGCCGGACAGGTATAAAAGACAGCCGGGTGCGGCGCAGCGAGTCAGTCTGATTTTGACTAGTGAAGGTGCCACACGGAGTAATTGAGCGAATAATTAAGTGTAAAGACAGTAAAGTGTAAACCTGTGAAATAAAGTGATTGTTGGTTTATTTTATTGACTGCGGTTGAGGAACTAAGTGTGTTTTATTTTCAAATTACGCAATCCAGAGATACGTATTAGCCCACTAAAACTCATATTCGTAACAGTATGTTCCGACAATATTTAAAATGTTAGCCAATTAAAATCACTCATACGCACCGCAACACATAACAACTGTAGCAGCAATTTTCGCCAAAATTTCGACACCATGAATGCATAGTTGCACAGCATAAAACCAACAACAACAATCCACAATATATTCTACAATTTTATATGCGTGACAAGTGTTGCGCAACACTTTAGTTCAACATTTTATTACCAACTTAAGGTCTTAAGGTCAACTTCAAGGCAACATTTTTCTGCAATTTTATTTACTAAAAATTAATTAAATAGCTGCACTAAATAGAGTGCAGCGCAAATAGGGGCACAGTCATGCTTGTTGCTTGCTGGCGCGTTTTCGCTAAAATATTCGAGCTTAAATGCAATTAGCAGCATTCTGTGTGTGAGTGTGGAGGAGTAAAACGGCTGCCAGTGGTTTTGGTTTAAATATTTTTGACACTGGTTGGTGTGGCACAAGTGCGAGGGGCATTGGAGTTGTATTTTTTAAAGGTTAAAAGTTTGAGCAGGTGGCGTAATTATTGAAGGAATGAAAGGACATCAAGCATATGGTTTGCAGTGTTTTAAAATTTATAGAAATTTTAAAGTAAAGACATTTTGCTGGTCATGGCTTTTCGAGCAACAGCTGGAAAATATTCTTGAAGAATCGGTTAAAATAAGTTTCAGTTTATTGTTCAAGTTGACAAATCATTACAAAGCAAATCACACGGCATTTTAATTGCAAGAACTGAAGAATTGATAGATCAGTAGCCCTAAAAGGATTTTATTTTTAGGGAGAGGGAATATTTGTAACCATGTTTATGTTCCAAAATGTTTATCGAAAACCTGTATTTTGGGGACTTTGAACCCCGAAACTCCCTTTAGGTGTACCACTGTTATAGATAATATTGAAGCTTAGTGCAATAAAACAATTATGGTGTTCACAGTTCAGCGGTATCTAGCATGTTAAATTTCCCACCTGGCAATTTTCCCGAATTTTTCCATATGGTATCTCAATTGTTTTTACTTTGTATGAAAAACAGAGATACCGGTAGTTTCAAAATTTGCCACACTGCTGAGCATGTTTATTGAAATAGTCAAAAAACAAAGTCAAATTAATTTTTTGACACAATCTCTGGAGCGAATTTTTTTGAGTACTTTATGCCACTATCGGGACGATTTCTTTATTTGATGTTCAACGTTTGTTTGCCATTTGAGCGAGGCATTTTTATTTTGAAAATTTTTCCACAATTGTTTGTATATCTTTCAATGGGGTGCTCACAGTTTAATCGTAATTTTTTAGGGAAAGTTGCCCGAAATATATTTTCCCGCAAACTGTGAATACCATAAATAAAGTCTTTTTTATTGTTCAACCCCGAAACTTTGCTCTAAAACTAAAACAAAAATAACTGCTACAGTTATTTTTTTATTATAATTTTTTGGGATTTGTTTTTTTTGTCTTTTTTTAAAGACCTCTCACCAACACAGCTTGAACCTAAAGAATCCATAAATTTTTATGCGAATATTATGAGATGATCATTTTTAATGAAAAAAATATAAACACGTTGAAAAATCATTGAAATTTGTGTAATATTTGCGCTCAAAAGTATGCAGAAATATCTGTTATAGTTACTTTTTTATCATAATTTTACTTTTTTAATACTTTTTAAACAACCTTTCACCAACACCATCTTGAACTTGAAAAATCCATCAATTTTCGTGCGAATATTATAAAAATTTTATTTTATATGAAAAAAATATAAAATTGCTTTTAAATCGATAAAGTTTGTTCAATATTTGGGCTCAAAAGTATGCCAGAATAACTTTTATGGTTACTTTTTTATTATAATGTTTTTCTTTTTAAAGACCTTAAACCATAATTTTTAGTGCGAATATTATAATTTTAAAATTTATAAATTAAATACAATTTTTATAATTTGTATTTTATATGAATAGACATAAAAATGTTTTTAAATCATTAAAGTTTGTTCAATATTTGCGCTCAAAAGTACGCAAGAATAACTTTTATGGTTACTTTTTTTATTATAATTTGTTTCTAATTTTTTAAACAACCTTTAACCAACACAACTTGAACCAGAAGAATCCATAAATGTTCGTGCGAATATTATAAAAATTTATATTTTATATGAATAGATATAAAAATGCTTTCAAATCGCTAAATTTGTTTAATATTTGCGCTCAAAAGTATGCAAATCTAATTGTTGTGGTTACTTTTTTATTATAATGTTTTTTTTTAAAGACCTTTCACCAAAATAGCTTCAACCTGAAGAATCTATAAATTTTCGTGCGAATATTATAAAATTATTTTAGAGAAAAAAAATGTTTAATGTTTTTTTAATATTTGCGCTCAAAAGTATGCAAATCTTATTGTTGTGGTTACTTTTTTTATCATAATTTGCTGCTAATTTTTAAACAACCTTTCACCAACAGAGTTCAAACCTGAAGAGTCCATAAATTTTTGTGCGAATATTATAAAAATTATTATTTTTTAATAAAAAAAAACGTTAAAATTTGTTTAGCATTTGCGCCTAAAAGTCTACCATCAGTTGCATGCTACAAAATATTGTATGCTCTTCTTCTTTTCTTTATGAGCACATAATGTAGGAAAATTGTTTATGGCCCTCTCATTGCTTGCACCTAAAAGTATGCCATAATATTTAGATTTGATATAAATAAAAATAAAGCAGGGTTTTGATGCAATTCTTACACATAAATAAGTTATGTCCTTGCAATAAATTCTTAAAAGCTAATGTGCGCGTGGAATATGTGTTGGTACGTGTATGTATGTTGTATGTATGTGTTGGTACGTGCGTGCGTGTGTGTGTGTGTGTTATTCAGAATATGTTATTTGCTAATCAATGTTTATTTTTGACATTTTCAATACACATTTAATTTGAGCCTGTGGCAAAGTGACGCATCGTGTAAGAATGCTTAGCACACATGTGTGCATATGTATGTATGTATGTATCAAAGGCTGTGTATGACATGCGCGCGCGTGTGTGTGTGTGTATATGTTGACATTTTTCAATGTAAAATGTATGAAAATGGCGTAAAATTCGGTAGAGGAACGCGTTGGTTGGAATATGTATGTGACGCACATTGGCGTCAGTACCACTTGACAAGGGGCTGGTTGAATATATTTTTGTAATTTCATGGCAGCATACGAGCACGTGTGCGTGTATATACATTTATGTATATGTGATTTTTATGTATTGTGACTAAAATGTTGACACCCGTAGGAGATAAAGTCAAAAATAGCAGCGAGGCAATGCACAGTGATTCGTTCCATAGACAAAATTCAAAAAATCTATAGTCTCAGATTTTAACGATTTTGATGTCATTTGAAAGGTAAAACTCCAACTAAGAAAACCCCAAAAAATCTGTTCAAAAAATTAATTAGTGCAAGTGCAAGAGCTGCTCAAAGTCGGAACTTTTTTCACAAAAAATTGTAAACACATATTTTCTGTTTTTTAGTCTATTGAGTAAAAAAAATTGTAAAAATACACGGTTGCCAAGAAGTTTCTAAAACTTTCAATGTAGATTAAGAAATGATGTGGCCATTTTCGCTTTTAATGTTTTCTCAAAATTTGCAACGCTGAAGCTTTTACTTCACTTTTAATTTAAAATATTTTTCAAAATTAAAAATCTGAAAATTAGCGAAACTTAGAGGAAAATATCTAAAAAGTATGTGAAAGTATGTTCCTGGATTTTTTTTATTTTAAGAAGCATTCTTTCTTTGTCGGATAATGTAATTACATGCTCCGATATCTTCCGATCTCAGAAAATAATTCAATTTGAAAAGTGGTCTAAACACCTATTTTTCGACAAAATTTATTATTTGTATCCCTAAAAGTGTGCAATCAGCATGAAAAATTGAGAAAACTGCAAAAAAGCAAAACTTACGTCTATTATTATCGTTTTTATTGCAAAACTAAAGGCTCCTAAGACAATTTCTGTTACTCTTTGTAATTATCAATGTTGACGTTATCGATTAAATGTGAAATCTGAAAAATCTAGCCAACACACTCGTTGCTATAGCTCACCAAGAATGACGTAAATTGCAAATTTAAGTCTCAGGCATTGCCAAACTACAAAAGTTAAAAAAAAAAACAAAATGGAGATTTCAATTCAGCAGAATGAAGAACGAACCACTCCTTCTAATTTTGTCCCGCGTTTGTATGGAGTCGAATCACTGTGCAATGTGGCAAAAATTTTCTTTTTTTCTCTAAACCTACGATCAGAGTGAAAAAACCTTCGAAGTTCATAGCTATTGAATGCTGTTTGAAGTCATTTAAGCTTGATTCAAGCTTCGGTAAAAGTCTGAAGTACACTACACGAAAAATTGAACGTTCAAAACTCGTTTCTAGGGCTCCTCTTGTTGCTCTGTGTTTATATTTGCATTGGGTGTATGTATGTATATGCTTTTCAAACTTTTATATTGGCACGCAATACACTTTCGCATTGGGTTAGCAGACATTGACGCACTTCCTTCGCTTCCACGGCCCGCCACACGCAGCATGGCATGAATTGTTAATGTGTCTTGTCTGGCCATAAGCGAAAAACTCAATTCGCAATAAATGTCAACGAAAAACAAAAGATTTTCCAGCATTACACCGTTGACAGTTTCTAGTGAAGTGAAAAAGCGCCCAAGTTCTTTGCGCCTTTTTATATATTTTTTCTATGTATGTGTGAGCACACAAACATTTAATCAAGAAGGATTTGAAGTACAGCTGGCTTTAAGTTGCTAACTGAAAACTCAAGTTGCCAACTTTTTGCAGTGTCATTCAGTTTCAATGCAGACTTTTCAGCGCCGACAAACAGACAATCCAATGCGTTGAACAGAGATAAGAAGGAGCAGGAGCAGGAGGGGTTGAAGTGAAGAAAAGCGAAAGTCAGTTAAATTTGTTTAATTATTTAAACATTTCGAATTAGAGCCAACAGCGATTGGCTTTAACACCATCGACTACGCGCTGACAACAACAACAAAAATACATACAGAATTTGCATTTTGCTTTTTCAATTTTTTGCGCGCCACTAAACTTTCGACAAGCTAACGCAAATTCTTTTCATGGCATTTTTTTGCATTTATGTAAAAATAAAAACGGCATTAAAAACTCAAACGCTGCTGCTGCAAGATCATCTTTGTTGTTGTTGTTGTTTTAAGCTTGTGTTCATATTAAATATGTAGCACTCGATTTAATTTTGCTAATTTGTTGAGTTGAGAGAATTGAAAGTGTCAGTGCATGGTTGGGTGTCTGCCTGCTGGGTAAGAAAAACAGAAATGAAGAAACCAAAGTTGCTAATTGAAGTTTAAAGTTTGGCAAAAATTCATGCGAAATTTGAGAAATTAAGTGAACAGGGCGAGTGATATTTGTAAAATGATCTCCGGGGGTTGTAATGAAAATCTGACGAGTTGGTTGCCCACAAGTTGGGTCGGTTTGGACAGTCTCGGGAGAAGACAGCATGGTCGACGATAAGCTTGAAAATAATTTTTGAATTTTTTCAATGGAAATTAAAATGTGCGTAAGTCAGTATTACATACTTGAAAAAGTTCAGTAAATAAATATTGTTGAGTAGTAAATATTTTGCAGAAAGAAACCATTAATTCTTAATTTTTATTAGAGAATAAAAAAAAATAAATAAATTAAAATAAATAAATATGGTAAGCGGATTAGGAAGTGCCCAGAAAGTAGAAAGGTAAATAGGTGTGTTTTCCCTACATAAATTCTTCCTTAAAAATTTTTTTATAACACTTAAAATTGTTCATGCAACTTAATTGTAAAATATTTATTCCAGAGTTCAAAGTCAATTCATGCAAATCCTCAATAATTTATTTTCTCTTCTCTTTTATTTCAATCATTAAATACAAACTCCTCATGACTCAAGATCACTTTATGCAATTTTATTCAATTTTTTCCCCAAAACAATTCCCCTCTCCAAATTTTATGACTTGAATTCTCTGAATATACAATCGCAAAGTTGAGGCATTTCATAGTCTTTGCTCTTATTGATATCTTATACGCGTCTAGTGATTGCCCCAAATTTTCTGTGCACGCCAAATCCCTCAGTAATCTGTTTACTTTTGTTAATTTTCGTAATTTGCATATTTCGACAGACGTCGAAGTTTCATTCGAGTGCACTTCAATCATTGAAATCATTTGCATGATGTGCTCGTAACTTTTGCGCTGTTGGTCTTGCCGTCATTTGAAATGGCGAATAAGTGGCCTAAGCCCAACAACACAGGTGTGTGTGTGCACACAGGAGCATAAACAAACACACATATACATAGTACATACCGACGCATTATGTATGCAGATGTGAGTCTGTTGCTTGTTGGATCAACTGGGACATAACATGAGTGCCGAAACAGAAGCTAACTCGCTTTCATGCAAAGTCGGCCTCGTGTGAAATTGGCCAATAAAATTTGTCATGTAAGAAGCGACGAAGATTGCGCCGGCTGTGAAGTGTGGCTCGCTGTGCAGCGGCTGTGTGTATGTCGCAGTCCACGAAAATTCCATACTGCGCACAGTGGACACTTTAAGAGAGATTTGTCCAGCTTTATTACAATTTTTCTGATTAAATTTAAGCTAAAGATTTATTGTATGAGCCATGCAAACAATATAAAAATGACATATTTTTTTAGACTTGAAAAATGTTGGGCTTACATTAAGGGGGTATTACGATTTTTTTGGGCGATTTTCAATGAATTTTCAACTTTTTTTTTTGAGAAACTGAAAAACTTTTTTTATTCAAATCTTTTTACACATCGTAGTATCAAACTTCAAGAGTACAAAAAAATTTTTTTTGACATTTTCATTTAAAGTGTAATTTATAGAGGGCGCTGAAGTGGACATCCCAGTCGGCAAATCAGTTGCGGTTCCAGCTAGATCAGCAATTCTGCATATCTGAAATCAAAAAATCAAAGTGTTTTTGAAAGATAAGTACAATATCTAGTGCCTGACGAGAGGAAATTTTTCTAACTTTAAATGTAACAAAATGGCAGCACTTTAAAAAAAACATACGAAAAATGGTCGTTTTTTTGGGACGAAAAGTCGTGTAGAAAAAAAAATACGAAGTAAAAAAAAAAAAGCTCTCGTCAGGCACTAGATATTGTATTTAAAAATAAGTAGAAAAAAAAATTAGGCCGATTGCACTTTACAGTTTTTCTCCCGAGCTGGAACCGATTTCAAAAACATGATTTCGAGAAAAACGCGTTTAAATGAGCGCGCGCCCTGCGTTCGCTTCTTTTTCACGCATACATATAACAATATATATATCAATAACTTTTTTTCTAATGTACGGATCGATCTGATATTCGGGGGACGAATTCTAGACGCATATACGAATAGAATGAAACAATAACAAAAAAATCGAAAAAAAAAATTTCAAAAATCGTAATACCCCCTTAAGCCAATTTATTGGACGATTGCACTTTGCAGACGACAATGGGACGACGCACAGTGTCGCGAGTGTGGCCAAAAATGGTAAAAATCAATGTTACAAAATGACTAAAATGAATATGACAATCGACAGATAATATCTCAACTAAGAAAAATCCGTTATCCGATCTTCAATATCCTACTCCGTTCCATTTTTATGTAGCTTCAAAGTTGATGCTAAAAAATACGCATTCGTTCCAAGTTTGTGGGTAATTCTTTGTGCTGAATGAAAAATCAAATAAAAATATAATTTATGTACTAATATAGTCATGTTATATATTAAATAAAACTTTGGAATTTTTCCTGTATGGCAGCACTATTTTTTGGTTTGTGCTTTGAAATAAATGTGAAATTCCGTTGCATTGAAAAATTACGTTTTTTGGTTTACTTCTAACAAAGAACCAAAAGTTTGGTGGAAAAAAGTTTAAAAAACACCAAAAAACACTTTTTTAGTTCCAACCCTAAATTACTTAAAAAAGTATGTATTAACATAATCCGGAGTAATTTTTTGCCTTGAAGTGCCTATTTGGTTGTTATTCGCATTTTTCTAGTGACGCCTCCACTAAAAATACGTGATTTCTTCGAAGTGTGGCGTAAAGCTGAAACCAGAAAGCGGTCAATAAAACTTGATTTTCTTATAAATTTACTTAAAGATAAGACGGGCGTTGATGTTAGTCATGAACAAAAGCAAAGTTTGCGTCCCCACCTAAACATTTACTTTTTGCAGTGGCACCTACAGTCAAAAATGGTGATTTTTTCGAAGTATGGCTTGCGACGTTCAATGAAAGTAGCGACAAAGCAGCTGCTGAAATGATGAGCTGTATAAAGGACAAGGTTGGCACATTGTTCGTATCATCAAAAGTAGGCAGAATGCCACGCCCACTTTAAAAATCTAAACATTTATACCAAAATATGGTATCACAAGCTGAGAAAATTAATACACGAATTCATAAAGGAGACGTTTTGGCCACTTTATATATATGGTCCAGCTGCCACGCCCACTTTAAGGTTTTAGAAAGTTTACCAACTAAAATTACATCGTGGAACGAGTATCGTGAACAGCCTTCTAACAATACAGTTTTAGTTGTAGTAAAATACGAATATTTTTGAAAGTGGGCGTGGCAGATCGCCCATTTTTAGTGTGAGCTTTTATGTCATTATTTTAAGCTCAAATACAAAATTTCATAAATTTATCACTAATATTAAGAAAGTTATTTCAATATTACAGTTCCTTTCGTATGGGAGGTGGGCGTGGCAGTGATCCAATTTTAATGATTTTTTGTAAATTTCTTAATTTCCACCACGAAAACAATCTTATCAAGTTTCATCGAAATAGGACAACGCTAAGTATTTTTGGCCACGGCTTATATGGGATCGCGACACTGTGCGACGTGGTGCTGGTCAAAAAGGACAATTTTTCAACTTGACATCGTCGTAACGATGGATGAAGCACATGAAAATTTTGCGTGCTCATGTCGGGGAAATTCGAAATAAAATTATTAGCTGACATGCACTTTAGTCAAGACTAAAAATTAATTAATGTTCAAAGATATAAAAACTAAAAAAATGCTATATAATTTATAAATGGGATTTTAAGGAATCAACTATTTAATTAATTATTTAAACAAATTATTACTAAGTCGCTTAGAACAAGTCATTATTTTGAAAGCAATGGAGCTTTTTATATAACTAAATATTGAATTAAGTATTCTCTTATTAGTCATATGGTTGCTATACATTGAATTTAAATTGTAAGTCATACAGTTTTTAGTCATTCGTTAATTTAAATAAGAAAACATTGAATTGTACAAAATTTCAATGATACTCAAATTATAAAAAATCATTTTAAAAAAAATTTTAAATACAACCTTAAAGAAGTGACTATTGAATTAATCAATTGAACTGTTATTTGGTTGCAAAGCATTCCACAATTAAATAGTAATTCACTTATTAGTCTTTCTGTCACTAATCATTTAATAAATATTGATTCAATTATTGACTGTACATTTATGGAATCATTGAATTTATTGAATCAGTGAATTAATTGAAACAGTGAGTTTATTGAGTCAGTGGATTCATTGAATTATTTTGTACGTTATACAGTTTTTGATCATTCGTATATAGTTATTCAATTCAATTCGAAACAAATAAAATTTAGTCCTTAGCATTTAGAGATTGTAGCTAAAATTAATTAAAAAAATTTAATCATTATTAATTTAATCAAGTAGTAATTCTTTCATTAGTCACTTAGTCCATATTCATGGTATATACTTATATTGATTTAAATTGTAAGTCTTTAGTCCTTTCGAAACCTAAATAATAAATCAATAATAAATCAGTTAAAAGTTAATTTAAAAAATTAATCATTATTTATTTAATTAAGTAGTAATTCTTCCTTCTTCTTGTTCTTCTTTAAAAACTTAAATAATAAATCAATATTTAATCAGTAAAAATAATTAACAGCATAAACAATGAATCAATTCAACAAGTAACATTTGAAGATTATGGCTTAAAAAGTTAAATCCGTTACTTTTTTAATTTTTATGATTTTATGAAATTATTACTAAATCATTCAATTGTTAAATTATTAATTCACTAATTAGTCAAACACTCGTAAGTCATTTAGCAAGTAGTTAGTGATTAAATAATTTCATTAGGCATTTAAAAATCACTAACCTACTTGTGGTACACATTTGTGCTTTAATCAGTTATCATTCAATCATTAAATAATTAATTATTAGTAATGCAATTGTCAGTCATTTAGATATGGTAATTTAATTAACAATCTTTTAATCATTAGTCTAACTGTCGCTAGTTATTGAATATACATAAGTTGAAAATATAAGTCACTCATTCCAATCTATAATGATTTAATTCTTAGTCATTCGCTTTAGTCGTTAGTCACACTCTAGTTAGACATTCAATAACTTGTGATTAAATTGTAAGATTTAAAATCTTGAATCACTCAATAAATAAGGATTTAACTTTTAGTCATTGGCTTAAGTCATTAGTCACACACTAGTTAGTCATTCAATAAATTGTGATTAAATTAAAAGCTTTAAAATCTTGAATCACCCAAAAATTAATTATTAATTTTTTAGTTATTCGCATTAGTCATTAGTCACACTTTAGTTAGGCAGTCAAGAACTTGTGATTACATTAAAAGTATTAAAATCTTGAATCACTCAAAAAATAATTATTACATTTTTAGTTATTCGCATTAGTCATTAGTCACACTTTAGTTAGTCAGTCAAGAACTTGTGATTACATTAAAAGCATTAAAATCTTGAATCACTCAAAAAATAATTATTACATTTTTAGTTATTCGCATTAGTCATTAGTCACACTTTAGTTAGTCAGTCAAGAACTTGTGATTACATTAAAAGCTTTAAAATCTTGAATCACTCAAAAAATAATTATTACATTTTTAGTTATTCGCATTAGTCATTAGTCACACTTTAGTTAGTCAGTCAAGAACTTGTGATTACATTAAAAGCTTTAAAATCTTGAATGACTTTATAACAAATGATTCAATTTTTAAATATTTGCTTTAGTCATTAGTCTCACACTATTTAGTCATTCAATAACTTGTGATTAAATTATTAGCTTTAAAATCTTGAAGCACTTAATAAATAATGATTTAATTTTTAGTCATTTGCTTTAGTCATTAGTCTCACACTAGTTATTCATTCAATAACTTGTGATTAAATTGTAAGCTTTAAAATCTTGAATGACTTAATAAATAATGATTTCATTTTTAGTCATTCGCTTTAGTCATTTGTCATTCAATAAATTGTGATTGAATTAAAAGCTTTAAAATCTTAAATCACTCAATAGAAAATGATTTAATTTTTAGTCATTTGCTTTAGTCATTAGTCTCACACTAGTTAGTCATTCAATAACTTGTGATTAAATTGTAAGCATTAAAATCTTGAATGACTTAATAAATAATGACTCAATTTTTAAATATTCGCTTTAGTCATTAGTCATTCAATAACTTGTGATTAAATTATAAGCTTTAAAATCTTAAATCCCTCAATAAACAATGATTCCAGTTTTAGTCATTCGCTTCAGTCATTAGTCACATACTAGTTAATCATTCAATAACTTCTGATTAAATTATCAGCTTTGAAATCTTGAATCGCTCAATAAATAGTGATTAAATTAAAACGTTCTCGTTAGTCATTAGTTACTCACTAGTTAGTCATTCAATAAATTGTGATTAAATTAAAACCTTTAAAATCTTAAATCACTCAATAAATAAGGATTTAATTTGTAGTCATTCGCTTTAGTCATCCAATAACTTGTGATTAAATTAAAAGCTTTAAAATCTGGAATCGCTCAATAAATAATGGTTTAATTTATAGTCATTCGCTTTGGTCATTAGTCTCACACTAGTTAGTAATTAAATAAATTGTGATTAAATTAAAAGCTTAAAATCTTGAATCACTCAATTAATAAGAATTTAACTTTTAGTCCTTAGCTTTAGTCATTAGTCTCACGCTAGTTAGTTATTCAATAACTTGTGATTAAATTAAAAGCTTTAACATCTTGAATCGCTCAATAAATAATGGTTTCATTTTAATTTCATATAAACTCTTAGAATCCTTTGTTATAGAATAATGATTCAATTCAAAGTGTAATGATATAATCTTAGTCATTCAGAAAATATTATTCTAATTATTAAAACATACAATCTTTCCATTTACTTAATCAATCACAATCTGATTCACCCATTGTTATACTGAATTAATTAATGAGTGTTAATTATATGAGTGTCAATTATATGAGTGTTAATTATAATTAAATGACACTCATACGCCACGTTGCGCTGCGCTCAAAAATGCACATATCGCAATTACACAGTTTAAATGTATTTTTTTTGGATTGGTGTCTTAAGCAAATTTGTTGGTCGTTAAAATATCTACAAACTTGCCGAAGACAGTAAAGCGATATTCGGAATTATTTAGGACCTATTAGAATTTAAACGTTCGAAGACTTAAGCGACGAACTCGACAAACTTCAAAGTCGGATTTCTCATAAACTAGAGCCAATTTTACCAAACGGCTGGTGGATCTCAACTCAGTATACCTATAGAAAACTCACCCAGTAGGTCCCTCCATGTCTAAATTTTTGAGGGCAAATTTCACGCACAGTGTAATTAATCATTTTCCTTCATGATCAATGCCTGCTTTTATGAGATAATTTTTCAATTATTAGTCAAATTGAATTTTAGCCCTACACTGGCTCATCTGCACACAAATTTCATGGGTAGTGTTTTTTCTTTTGATTTACATGCGTCGAATCTCCGAGCCTTCGCCACTCCTCTGCCTCTGCCCCCTAATGCGCTTCGCTTCGCATTGAAACGCATTGCGTTGGTGTTGGTCAGTTCACACCATTTCGTTAAGTAGCGGTTCGAGCGGATATGCTGCGCCTGAAAGTAGGCAAAGCTGCTCAAATATTTTATCTTACAGCACCGTTGCCAGCAGAAGCAACAAAGCAACGCAGAGATAACTCGTTTGTGTGCGCTCGCATGTGTGTTTGTATTTGTGCAGATGCTTGAGTGCTGATGTCGGTCTCGATGGGCAACGGCATGGAAAACTTGAAAGGCGCATCTCAAAGCGTTGCGTTTCGAATGGCAGCTCCGACTGCAGGCTTCCGAAAACAGTGAAAGAGCAAAGTGCCAGCGAGCGAAAAGACAGCAGATTGACGTTAGTTCCGCTAACGCGGCTCAGCTGCGCCTTTTCATGTGCTGTGCTGCGCCGAGGTGAATAACTTTTTCGATTAAAAGCAACTTTATTCGCGGCACTAAGGCCGGGGCGAAGTGCATGCAAGGAAAAGCTGTCCGAACCCGGCCATGGCGCAGTTGCCATTTTGCTTTTTTGCACAAAGCAGCGGCACGAGGCGGCTGGCGGAGGCTGTTGAAATGTTTTTCCGCTTCCGCAGTTTTATCACTGCCACGGCGCTGCACATCATTACGGCATTTATTTGTATGAGTGTGTCTGTGTCTCTGTTTGTGTGCGAGTTTGCAATGCTGAAAGTGTTGCTGTCTACTTGTGTTCACTGCAATTTTCATACACAAGTTTGTATATTTGTGTGTGTGTGTGTGTCATTGGCCGCTCGCAGTCTGCTCAACGCGCTGAAAATATTTGCTAAATGGTTTCTTTCATGAAATATGCAAGACATAAATCTTGCGCCGCTTTCGCACACCGGCATTACGTGTGTGACAAGCGGCAAGCAGCCAGCGTTGCCACAAGAATTTATTGATTTTCCTGCGTGCGCGCTTCTTTTTTCTTACTGTTTTTTCGACTTGCCATTTTGCTCATTTTCTTAGTTTTATCGTCGACGTATGCGCGTGGCGTCGTAATGGCGACGGCGCGTCCGTTCTGACTGCGAGCATTTTGTGGTCTTGCGGCGCATCTCTATGCACACCTGGGCGCCGCTCTGTGACAGCGCACATGATGCAAAATTAAATTTTCAATTTACAAAAGTGGCGTAGATGTTGCGACGACAGCGAGCAGGAAATGTAAACTTTGACGCTGAACGGTGCGCTGTGCGTTGCTCGGTATGAATTTAAATCCTGCTTAATTTGTTGCTGGCTGCTTGTTTTGCATTTCAAATGTTTGTAGCATACATTTCGGCGCCTTGTTTGTGCTAAAGTAGTGTGAGGAAATTGTACTAAATTCACTTGTAAGCCGCAAAAAGATGAGTTTTACGTATAAATATTTATGCTGTGTATTGCGGTGCCCAAAATTATATTGAATTTGTACAACAATGTGCTCGAAATTGGCCTAACTTGTTTGCAATATTAAAAGCAACACACCAAATATGCCATCGTACAGGTATGCAATGAAATGTTGGTAAAATGGGCTTATTTGTAGTGTAAAAATACTGTTACGAAAATTAGATCTGCAACACAATCAGTGGCGGATTCAGGGGGGGGGGGGCTGGGGGTTTGGGGATTGAACCCCCCGAAATATTTGGATCGACTATAAAACTACATACAAATTAAAAGGCATTTTATAAATATTGAAGAATTACTTTTTGAAACCCCCCGAAATATTTTTCTGAATCCGCGCCTGAACACAATGCAGGGGTAATTCGTTTCTCTGGATTGTGCTCAAAAATAAAACACATTCAAATACTTCAATTCAATGCAATTCAGTATTGGTAGTCACTTTTTTTTTACAATTCTACTCTCCGCTCTGCGCTGTACCTCGCTGCCTTTTATACCTTTTTGCTTGTAGCGTAACTCGTTCTCGAACATCTCAGTATCGCCCAGAGTTGTTCTCGAATATCCCAGTATCGAGTCGCGAGTCGCCTCTGCGATTGTTCCATCGAAATTACCATGCCCCTAAAAGTATGCCATGCTCGGCCTCGTTCTGAAATATCTCAGTTTTACTTCACAATTGCACATTGACGGCAAGCATTATCGTCACAATACCTACAAAATTATGACCCTGAAGGTAGGTAGAAAGGTCAGTAGGAGTCGCTGCCCTAAGGTGGAGCCCGCTAAGGCTACAAAGGCCCATTATGACACCACAATCAGTCGAACTTAAGTCCGCTCACTCCACTCACTCACCTTGAAAAATGTCTAAAAGTCAGCAGTAAGAAAGAGACTGATGGTTTAGTCTTTTCTTTTCAAGTCATACTTTCTAGTTCTTTTAAGTGATCATCCAGGATCGCTAGAATCAAGGTTACTTAAAATATTTATCAATTTTACTCACTTGCTTAGTTGGTCATAACAACTGGTTACCTGATTTCGAGCTTTTTCAATACTTTTTCCAAATGCTCCGCCTTTTTCGAGACTTCTTTATCTTTAACAAACATTAAGTTAAGGCTTCTTCTGTTTGGTTCGCTTCTTCTATCGGAGGTATGGTTTCCTTCTTAGAGGTCATTCATCGTCTTTCACATCAAATACAACTTAAAGGTTAATATCAACTAACGAACTAAAGGACTTTGAAATTTCAAGGACATGTTTATTTCAAAAAATTATTTTAAAAATTAAGCGCATTGTAGAATAACAATATGGGTATCAAATGAAAGAGAAAATCCTTAGAATCTTAGAAAATTTAATGTTTTGGTGCAAAAGGACGAAGAGGTATTGAAAATGTCTTTTTAAAACTTTATCCTTGAATATCCTTGCAAATTTCCAAAAGTTTTTTTTGAAAAAAATATATCTTAAGGACTAATACGTACACTACTACATCCTTGAATTTCGTCCTTCTAACTTTATTAGTTTAAGATAACAATTAAATAAGTCAAAGTCCTTTAAAAAAAAAATCCTGACGTCAGAGAGAAAAACTAAAAACGCAGTTTTACTACATTTGGCTCCTAGATTCGCGAGTATATCGCTTTTTTCGTGTATTTTGACATTTTTTGATTTTTGTCGCACGGTGTTATCTACATCAGTTTTAATAAACAGTACTTAATTCGACATCGGTTAGTCTTTCAGAGAGTCTATTTTGTGTTATGTGCTTTTTTATCAATCCAATCATACTTAACTAGCTTTTCGCAAAGTCTATGTTTGGCCTTGAAAGAGCCATTTGCATCGCATACAACCTAAACTGACTGCTGACTTATTGAAAGATTTTTGTATTTTGAATTGAGGCTAAATAAATTTAATAATTTTTTTAAAAATAAATTTTTCTTATTTTTTTGCGCTATTTTCAGTTTTAACAAATTCTCTTGCTCTCACTTCTGTAATCCTTTTCATATTCCAATCTTACTTACCTCCAATCTTGTTTCACTCAAGTTTGTATCATTTACTAAAATTTTCAATTAAATAAAACACCAAAGTAATTGTTACTTTTTAAGAAAAATTAATGTAAAATTTTATTAAGTACTCTGTGTAACTAATTTAAAATCATTTGGTTTGTGTTTTCTTTTTAAAATCAGTAATATTCGAAATCAGTTGTTAACAAATCAACGCTACTGGAATGGATGCAAAGCCCTAACTAGTCGCAGACTCTGGCATTATTATCTGTAAAAAACAGCCTAAATGTATGCTACGAAATCAAGGCGCCAACGACAAGTGTCAGTGTTTGAAAGTGCGCACATGGTGGCATACTTTTAGGCGCATTGTATTAAGGACGACGCACTGTTTGGCGCCAAGACTAGTTACGGCTGCTGACGGAAGAGACAGACGCCGCTTGTGCAAAATGTTACACAACTGCGACAGTCCAGCAGATTTCAGCATAGAGGAACACAAATTGTTGTTTTTTTTTTGCGCTTTTCACTTGTGAAACATGCTAAATGCGACAAATAAGAAATATTCTCAACAAAACAACATTTCACACTACTGGCTGGGCCTTGTTGTTGTTGTGTTGGTATTGGTGTTGGTGTATGTGTAAAAATTAGTTATGTAAATTCTATCAACTGACAAATGTGTACAATTTCTCAAATTTTAGAGTTTGTTTGTATGTGTGTGTATGTTTGTTTATTTGTGTTTGTTATAAGCAAAACTGTCCCACCATTGTTTTACTGTTTTTGCTTAATTTTTTGGATTTTTTGTCTTAAAGTTTACGACATGAAATGTTGCACAACGCCAAAGCTGCCACATCTCTGACTGTTTTTTGTTATTATTATTGTTGTTTTTTGTTGTTTCTGTTTGTTGCTATTGCAAAAATGCCTGTCTGTGTTAATGCTCACAGTGTATTGCGATTGTATGAAGCCAAAAATGTGTCTATCAATTTATTATTTTTTTGTATATTTTGTTTTTATATTTTACACATAAACTTTATTAATTTACTTGTGGTTGTTGTTTAAATATTTCTACTTTTTTTCTTCTAAAATAAAACTTTGCGCATTCGCTTTTTTAATTTCATATTTGTCTGTTTGTATGTGTGTATGTGTGTGTGTGTTGATTTCTCTCCAATATAAATAACAAGGTTTTTTAATAATTATTTTATTTACATACAATTTCAGTGTATAATATTTTTGCAAGTAATTCACGCTTACGTAATGATAAATGTAAGGATTTTCATTCTTTTAATTCAACAGAATACACTTAGAAGACTGAGTATTAGCCGCTCATACGATAGGCGAAAGCTGCTAACCAAACCTGGAATTTCCTAATTGACGCTGCCAAAGTGTTGGGGAAAATGTATAGGAAAACCAAAATATATACCTAAAGGGCCCGTCAACCCGATGGAATGCTCCAAACTAATCGCTTTCGCAGACGTACTGGGTGTGTGTTGGTGTGTGAGTGTGTGTGTGTGTGTGTCATAACGTAATAGAGAAATTCTCATAAGATAAAATAAATCAGTCTAAGTATTCAACTTGCGCATTTGACGACGGTCGCACTGTTTCCCTGTTCCCGCGCAAACAACCAAAGCACAGCGCCGCATTGCCATCCGCAGCTTCAAAAACGGCGACAGCGACTCACTCGCTCACTCATTCGACATTAACTGTAATTCAGGTAAATTTAACCGCGACGAGTTGCAGTCGCTGTCGCCATCGGTCAGAAATTAAATTTCAGTTTTTGCTGCTGCCGCTCTTCTTCTTCTTCTTCTTCCCATTGCTTTTATGCAATTTCTACTTAATGCCGTCTGGTTGTTGTTGTTGTTGTTGTCACAACCCACCTCAGCTGTTTACGGGGGGAGGTGGCGCGCTGCATAATTAACTGTAAGCCCTCGTTGTGTCGTCGGTCAGTGGTACGTGAGATCCCCGTTCAGTATGTGGCCGCCTCATTTCACGCGTACTTGGCCGTCGTCGTCGTCACGAACTTCCAGCGCTGCGTCTCGAGCGCCGAGTTGCAGCGCTGCGCCGTCACGCCGTGCTCGTTGTGATCGCGCGAGTCCAGGCAGAGGTTCAGCTTGCTGTGCTGCACAAAGCCGCCCTCGCGCTGCGTCCAGTGCTGGTTGTCCGAGTCGGCGCACGGCTTCATTACGACCTCGGAGCCGCGCGCGAACTGCACCAGCGTCAGGCAGAGGTTGTCGTGCTTGATTTCGCCGCGCTTGCTGTACGCCCACTCCTGATTGCCGCCCGTATTGTGACACGGAAAGAGTCCTGCGGGAACGAGAGATACAGAGAAAATAGCTTAATGAAATATTGATGAACATTCTTCAGTTGTTGTAGTTGTTGTTGTTGTGTGCTGCCAACAAGTTTAAAGTGGCGCGGCATTTATCAGTTAAACTCGGCGGAATTAATCAAAGATGCAAGGCCAGCGCAGCGCAAACAAAATAAATCGCTGACGAACGGTTGCGGCTGCCGTGTATTGCTTTTGCTTTATGCTTATTTTCACAGCATTAATTTTAATTTACGTCAAACGCTCGCAGCCACTGAGCAATTAAGAATACTCAACAAATGGCCGAATCCTTCCACCTTCGGATATGACTTATGCAGCGCCCGCCGAGCGACGTGCGGCGTATGAATGAATGCAATAATGAGAATGAATGCAGGTTTAATGGAAGCGCAGCGAGCCGGTTGAAGTGAAGATAAAACGTTATTACTGTTTAAAGTGGACGAGGGAAATAGTTGCTAGAAGGAAATTACAGTGGCTGCTTGAAAGGAATTTTGTACTACTTTAAGACATACTTTAGAGATGCCACTATGAATGTCAGATAATACGAAGTGGGTATTATTATTATTATTGATGGGGATGATGCACTGCGACCTGTGCATCTATTGCGCCCCCTTCTTGGACTTCAAAGACTGTCAGTGAGTCCAGTATCCCGAAGATATCGCGGGGAACTGCAGGGCAGACGAACTGGCTAGACAAGGAGCGACCAAGGAGCTATCCTCAGAACTTGCCGGCTTAGGTATTCCATTGAGTACCTGCAAGCTGGTGATAGAGGAAGCGATGACAAAAGCTGCTAACAATGCATGGGCGGCCTCAGAGACAGGCAAGACAGTGCAACAGATCTGGCCAAAGCTGGACTGGAAGCGCACCAAAAGTCTGCTAAACCTCAATAGGGGCACGCTCAGGGTTGTTGTCGGAGTCATCACTGGTCACTGCATCCTTGGCAGCCACGCTATTAGATTAGGGCTGGGCCACCTGGCCAACGACTTCTGCAAAAGCTGCATAGACATAGAGGAGGAAGAAACAATTCTCCACTGACTTTGTACTTGTCCCGATCTTTGCAGGAAACGGAAAAAACATCTAGGGTTTTACCATACAGCCAACCTCGCGGACTTATCGGAGGTTGACGCCAAGGGCCTAATACGCTTCATCACCTGTTCGGGCTGGTTTGAGACATCTTAACAAAAAAAAAGGGGTTAGAGTTCCTGTGGTACCACAATGGGCCTAGCTTGGCCTATGTGAGCTCTCATATGAGAGCTGCCACCACCACCTACCTACCTACCTGGACTTCAAAGACTGTCAGTGAGTCCGGTATCCAGGAGGAATTTTAGTATGCTTCCCACACCTCTGGATACCCAGTCCGTACCTGCTATAAGATGGTCCCCCAGGTGTTTCTTTCTTTTATGCATGAGTACAGGGCACTCTCCTAGTATGTGTGATGCAGTCTCGTTTTCCTGCAAGCAGAACCTGCAATACCCGTTTTCACGGATTCCTAGTTAGGCTAGATGATAATTCAATCTGCAATGCCCTGTTTGCATTCCCGTGATAATCCTTAGAATATTCTTTGATAGGGTCATGCATTCCTCGAATCTTTTCCTATTGTAGGACCCGACGGTCAAGTCAAGGCTGGTCGAGGAGTGTAAGACGGCTCTGGGCGCGCTAAGCCGTTGTGCTGATATCACCCTCATCTGGGTTCCTGGCCATAGGAACATTGAAGGGAATGAGAGAGCGGACGAATTGGCGCGCTCAGGGGCCTCGCTTGACGCATCACTGGGTGTCTCGGTTCCGACGCCTTTGGAAGTTGTCGGGAGGGGCTGCTATCTGCACTATCTCAGTCTTGCCAATCGGAGGTGGAAGTCGCTGACTTCCTGTCGTACCTCGCGGGAGACGTGGCCCTCCTACAATGAGCAGAGATCCCGCGAGCATATCTACAAATCTCGCACGGACGTCGCTAGGCTTACGGCGGTCATCACAGGCCACTGGACCATAGGTCCACATGCGGATAGGCTAAGCATCCCCTTCAATACCCACTGTAGGAGCTGTGGGAATTTAGATGAGAAAGAAACACCAAACCACTTCCTCTGTCACTGCCCAGCTTTGGCAAGAGCAAGATTTAAGTCTCTAGGGAAACACTTCCTTACTTGTTCCACCGACTGCTCGACAGTAAGTCTGGGGAATCTTCTTGGATATCTAAATTCTACCAGGTGGATTTAGTCATACTACTAACCAGGTTTAGTTTTCGGTGAGCATGTGGTATCAAAACGGCGTCTATGCGCTAATTGTGACTTGCAGGGGGACTGTGAGTCAGCCACTTCAACCAACCAACCAACCAGGACCCGATAACCATCTTGGAATGCTCTAGACATGGTCGATTTTCCCAGTATTGATTCCTTCTGGTTAACTCGTCCTTTCTCGTTAGGATAGAAGAAGCTCCTTTTCCCAAACCACAAAAGGGTTCAGGGCTGATAAAGGGTGTGCAAGCTCCCCTCCTTGCCAGTTCGTCGGCCCGTTCGTTTCCTTTAATGGCGGCGTGGCCCGGAACCCAAAGTACCCAGACCTGGTTGTAACGGCCAAGTTCGTTTAGCTTCTCAAGGCACTCCAAAACCAGTTTCGAGGACACCTGGTAGGATCTTAGAGCCTTGATTGCGGCTTGGCTGTCGGAGAGAATAGCAATCTTTCGGTTCCGGTATCTCCTCGCCAGATTGAAATAAGCACACCTTTCAATGGCGTATATTTCCGCCTGGAAGATAGTGGTGTGTTTTCCCGTAGGTTCCGAGTATCTTATCCTCAGCCCGTATACGCCTATCCCGGTACACTCTTCCGTGAAGGAGCCATCTGTGTACCAGGATATCATATGCTGGTCTAGCAGATACGTTTCCGATATACCTACCCAGCTCCTTTTGTTAAGTTCAGTTTTAAATCTTTCGACTAAACTGAACTTTAGTGAGATTGTGTCCCTCGGTATTGCAATGTCGGGATACTGATTCATTAAAGTATCAATCCTCTTACGGCTCAGGAAACCCTCAGTCCCGATATTTATATCAGTCATCCGTAGGAGATCCCTCTTCGCCTGGGTCTGTATGTGCAAGTGAAGAGGTGTAAGTTCGAAGAGAACCTCCATAGATGTTGTTGGACACGTTCTCATAGCCCCTGTTATGCATACGCATGCCAGTCTGTGTAGACGAAGTAGGTAAATCGTAGCACAAGTTCACTTAAAGTCAAGTGTGCAATTTTAGCAAATTTTTCAAATGGAAACTTAATCAAAAATCCCAATCCACAATCGCACTCACAATTGTCGCAATTGTTGATTATTGCCAACATTTCTTCAGATTGTTATTTCCACTTTTGAGCCGCTTTTTCTCCTACAACCAACAACAAAAACTCTTCATATCCTTAGTGCCGCATCACTTGGCGCTTCCGCTCGTTTTGCAGCATTTGCTGTTCACTACAATAACACTAAAAATACGAATTGTGCCACTCACCCACAGTGCCATCGACCAGATGTCCCATTGTGTCCAGGCAATCGTTGGCGCCCTGCCGAAACTGTCCATAGTCGACGGACTGCGGCACTTGCAACTCCGGATACACATTGTCCAGATACCACTTGAACGGTTTGCAGTGCAATTTCTCCTTCAGTGCCAAGCGGTCATCGATGCTGTAGGGGGACAAGCAAAAACAAAAACATGTACATGTAGCATTGCGTCGAGTGGAGCGAAAAATGCGAAAACACAAACGCCCAACGCAAAGTCAACACAAATAACTACGCACAACACTAAAGCACTCGCAGCCATTTGACAAACTTCTCAACCCAAACTCAAACTGAAACTGAAACCCAAATACATTCCGCCCAAACCGAATCGCATCGTTGTGCCCATTGAATTTCCAGCCGCATTCACTTACTTGCCAAATGGTATGTTGCGAGCGAGCGGCACCGACGCATAGTAATACTGCTTGTAGTCGTCCATCCAGACCTCGGCGGCGCGGCGCGTGTTGCGCGCAAACACATTGCCGCTGCCGCCCGGGAACGTGTACGGATGCCGCTTGCGGAACACATGGCCGACGCGACTGCACGGAATTATCTCCAGGCTGCCGCCGCACTGCCACACGCGGAACGAGATCTCGAGATTCTCGCCGCCCCACACGTCCATCTTCATGTCGTACTTGCCCAGCTTGCTGAAGTAGGCCCGGTCGATGACGAACAGGCCGCCCGCAATCATGGGCGTGCGTATGGCGGCGGTGGGATCGTTCTGGCGCGCCGCACGCTCCGCCGCGCCCAGGTACTCCCACTTGAAAATCAGATTCCAGCACTCGCAGCCATTTGACAAACTTCTCAACCCAAACTCAAACTGAAACTGAAACCCAAATACATTCCGCCCAAACCGAATCGCATCGTTGTGCCCATTGAATTTCCAGCCGCATTCACTTACTTGCCAAATGGTATGTTGCGAGCGAGCGGCACCGACGCATAGTAATACTGCTTGTAGTCGTCCATCCAGACCTCGGCGGCGCGGCGCGTGTTGCGCGCAAACACATTGCCGCTGCCGCCCGGGAACGTGTACGGATGCCGCTTGCGGAACACATGGCCGACGCGACTGCACGGAATTATCTCCAGGCTGCCGCCGCACTGCCACACGCGGAACGAGATCTCGAGATTCTCGCCGCCCCACACGTCCATCTTCATGTCGTACTTGCCCAGCTTGCTGAAGTAGGCCCGGTCGATGACGAACAGGCCGCCCGCAATCATGGGCGTGCGTATGGCGGCGGTGGGATCGTTCTGGCGCGCCGCACGCTCCGCCGCGCCCAGGTACTCCCACTTGAAAATCAGATTCCAGTCGAAGCCGCCGCGCAGCTCCGCCGAAGCGCCAATGTACTGGAAGTTGTCCATGCTGATGACATCGATGACGGGACAGACGACGCGCGTGGGGTCCTCTCGCACGCGCTCGAGCAGCGGCTCCAGCCACTGCTCGTTGCACTCGACGTGGCTGTCGAGGAAGGTGAGCACGCTGGCGAGCGCCGCGTCAGCGCCGCGCACACGCGACCGCACCAGACCCTCGCGTTTCTCGTTGCGAATGACGCGCACCTTGTCGATTTTGGCCAATTCGAGGCCGTCCTCCGCTGCAAGAAGCAAGGCGAAAAGAAAAAAAAACCAATATTAACAAACGAATTGTGCGAGTGAGAAGAGAAGGAGAGAGAGTGAGCAAAGGTGGATACTTACGATGGTCACTAAAGTCGTCGACTAGAATGATTTCAAGTATTAAATGCTCGGGACTGCGATTCAATACACTGCAAACAGAGAGAGAGAGAGAGAGAGAGAGAAGCAGATGATGGAACAGACAGCGCCAAGTTGTGTGTGCCGGACTCACCTGACAATTGTGCGTAGTAATGTCGATCTAGCCTCGTTATGGAATGTTATGATGACACTTGTCACTGGCAAGTCGGAGCGGTACTTCTTGTCGCGGCACCTGCAGACGAAAAATGGCGTTCGATGAGGCTGCGATTGGCAAAATCAATATTAAGTATTTGGCATATTTCGGGCTAATGATGTGCGCAGAAAAGTAATTTTCATTTTATTTCTTCTGGGAAATCAAATGTAGTTATGTGTGTGTGTGTGTGTGTAGGAAGGATGACAAAGCCATGCAATCAGCGCTAATTAAACTGCCAGTACAATGAAAGCCTAATTTATGAGAAAATATTAATGACAATTGCAAAGCGCTTTCTTCGAATTCTCATCCACTTTGAGACATAAGAGCTCAACAAAGCTATTGCCTAGCATTGGTTACGTTAATGAATTGAAATTCTGTCAGGGTGAGAAATAATACTATACAAAGTATCAGTCTTAAGAAGAAGAAGAAGAGGCGCCCACGTATGGTGAAGGTTGAAAGCATCCATTGTTGGATAGATAGGAAGTGAATAACGCAGAGGGTTGGAGGCTTTGTTGAGTGCTGTGTCATTACTAATAATGTTGTTGTTGCGCTTGCATGATTACTGAAAACGAAGATCTGCTGCCTGTTGCTCATTCACTGAGTAAAGTGGGAAAGTGGGAAAGTGGGAAGGTTGAGAACTTGTCCCAAGGTAGAAGATTTGATTGAAAAATGATGATAAGATAGAAAACAATTAGATTAAAGAACAAAATTTGAAAATTTGGGAAGTTGCGATGCAAAGCCTGAAGTGGGAACCGAATACACGACTTCTGGTATAGGAACCCACTGTGCTGGACGCTGGGCTAAGTTGAATTCGATATGGGAAGGTTAAACCTTTACTCTAATTGGTCTATGCGATAACCAAAATATGTGTATGTTTATTTTTGGAAATATGAGGAACTTAACCCTTTCCGGAAATTTGTACGATATATCGTATAATTTTTTTATTTGACAGCGAAAGCATCTTTTATGGAACGGCTTTTTAATTCTTATTAAGTAGGCTGTGTTGTAACATTCTGTTTAAAAATATAAATTATTATAGCCGTGGCTACACAGTATGAGTGCCTGTTGTAAGCAGCTTGTTGCAAGAATTTGAAAAACCAGCAAATGACGGTGCTTCTGCGGAGGAATTTTTAAATATGTAATACTTTTTTGTACTCAAAAGCGAAACAATTTCAAAGTTTGAATCTCAGTAGATTTATAAAACTTATTAAATTTAACATTTTTTGCGTCTAAATATTTTTCCTGAGTCTTTAAAAAAATTGTACGGTATATCGTACAAATGACCACAAGGGTTGCAAAGCTTTGTACGATATATCGTACAAAGGAACGCAAAGGTTTCAATATGTGTTTGCATTTTTTTAAAGTTATGGGTTTGGTAACAGATATTTGCGTTTGCTTGCCTGCCACGCCCATCTGTAAGCCACGTGACTAATAAAATTCGACTATTCGGTAATTTTCGGTGAAAAATAAGAGCTACTAGACGATTTTTTGTTTTACTGGGCAGACACGGGTTATGTAAGGTTAGACATGCGTACTTGCCACTCCCACTACGATAATAAGAATGGGTTATATTCAGTGTCTTTCCGTAAAACTGTACGAATTTTAATTGATTCTGTGTTTTATTGAGGGGAAAAGGGCTTTGCAACAACAACAACGGTTATATGAGGCCGAATAAATGTGATTCAATTGTTTATATATATAATTTATATAAGTTTCGATCAAAATGAAATCACTTTTTGATTTTTGTTATTTTACTTATGTTTTCTATCCAAAAAATCAATGAATTGTTCATAAAACTTAAAAAAACGAAACTAAAATTTAATGAATTTTTACTCCTTTGCGGACCATTGTACGATATATCGTACATAATTGACTGAGCTGTAATTCTCAACCTAAATGATTTTTTGATATTTTGTTGTATTTTATTGCTAAAATGTTCACTGAGAGTCAATATTTTGAAAGAAAAATTTGTATCTCAAGAAATGCGGAAATTGACCGGAAAGGGTTAAATAAGAATTACTGTATAGGTAAATTAAAACAAAAAAGTGTTTTCCTTCTTTTGGACATAATATGATTTTTTGAGATCTTTGAAATACTCCCAATTTATGTTTAACACTAGAAAGAAAAGAAAGACCACAAGTTTTCCTTACCTACAAAGACTACATATTATATTCGCTGATATCTCGAAAAGTATACAATGGATTTGGTTAATTGTGATTGTAGAACCCTAATTGTAGAACTAATTGTAGAACCCGATAAAAAAAATAAAAGTCATCAAAGCAAAAGTTGATAGAAATACTAAAGAAAGTACAAATATTTAAAAATGAAAAACCGTCAAAATTACTGCAATGGTCCTTCTAGTCTGGTCTTTCTCTTAAAAAATTGTATATACAATAATTATTTATTTATTTATTTATTTATTTATTTTATGTAAGGAAAGGTTAAGGATCTGATTTGATCTAGTTTGATCTGATCTTGTTTAGTCTTATTGCTCTGGTCTGATTTGATCTGATCTTGCTGGGTCTAATAGCTTTGGTCAGCTTTTGGTCTGGTCTGGTTTGATTTGATGTTGCTTGGTCTTGTTGTTATAGTGAACTTGAGGCAGATTATCCGAAGCATTAGTTTAGTTTTTTTCAATGGATTGCACAGTGATTCGACTTGATACAACCGCAACTTGAATTTGCAATTTTCGTCATTTTTGGAAAGCTATGACACCAAATCTGCAGACTAGATTTTTAAGATTTTACATTTAATCGGTAACGTCAACATTGAGTATTGCAAAGAGCAACAGAAATTGTATGAGGACCCTTTAGTTTTGCAATAAAAATGATAATAATAGATGTATGTTTTGCATTTGTGCAGATTTTTTCATTTTTCATGCTGATTGCATACTTTTAGGGATAAATAAAATATATTTTGTCGAAAAATAGAAAATAATTCAATTTGAAAAGTGGCCTAAACACTTTTCAAATTGAATTAATTTCTGAGATCGGGAGATATCGGAGGATGTAATTACATCACCCGACAAAGAATAAATGTTTCTTAACCCTTAAATGCATGGGGCAATTTTTTTCGAATCAATCTAGAGCAAGCACAAACATGATTTAAATTGATTCAACAGATGTACGAAGGATTTAGGAACTGTACCATATATGGTACGCCATGCATTTAAGGGTTAAAATATAAAAAAATATTTTCCTCTAAGTTTTGGCAATTTTCGGGTTTTTAATTTTTAAACATATATTTTAAATTAAATATGAAGTAGAAACCTCAGCTTTATAAATATTTGAGGAAAAGTTAAAAGCAAAAATGCCCACATCAGTTCTTAATCAATATTGAAAGTTTTAGCAACTTCTTGCTAACCATGTATTTTTACGATTTTTTTTACTCAATAGATTAAAAAACAGAAAATATGTGTTTACATTTTTTTGTGAAAAAAGTTTCAACTTTGAGCCGTTTTTGCACACACACTAATTAATTTTTTGCATAGATTTTTTGGGGTTCTCTTAGTTGGAGTTTACCTTTCAAATGACATCAAAATCGTTAAATTCGGAGACTATTAATTTTTTGAATTTTGTCTATGGAACGAATCACTGTGGATTGTCTCAATTTAGTTGAGACAGATTGTTTTAACTGAAACTGATTATCTCGATAAGAGTTGGTTTAATCTGGAAACGGTCAGCGAATTACTAATAAAACGTAGGAACACAGTAAAGTTTTTCCTTTTTCGCTAATGACCAGCCAGCCCATTGAACCAAAAATATTTTAATGAAATTCTTTAAAAATCTGGTCTTCAAGTATATATTACATTCTGACTATATTCCTTTTTGTTGTACAAGCGATTTCTTGTTCAAATCGTAATTTTTCTTGGCGCCAATAAAATGTTACCCACTGTACACTAATGCAAAATTTGAGAACCCTAAAAGACTCACACACTCTCCACACACACACACACACATATACCATATGTATGTGTAACAGACGCTAAACTGACAGTTGCAATAACAAATTCTTCGTTGCCTACCAAGGCGTGCGCCCTCGCCCAGCTTCAATCTGTCCAGCACATGAAACATGTCCTGAATATGGAAGAAACACGCGCCAAGGCCAAAGAAATGCCAACAAAAATGTTCATAATGCGTGTAAATCCTTTTGAATCCCAACAGCAATGCCCAACGTTCAAAACAAAATCAATACAGCTGAAACATGCGACTGGGCGACTCGAGTGTGTGGCCGAATGAAGCAGCTGTCGAGCAAGTGGAGCGTCACACTGGGCGGGCAAGTGGGCAGCTATGCGGCGGCGGGCGTCATCAATTACTCCACAACTATGGCCATACGAACGCCTAATGTGCTTTTAATGGACTCGTCGCGCATGCGGATGGGTCGAGCGCGCATTTCATCTTTCGGGGCGATAATGTGGCAAAATTAATGAAGTGCGCACTTTGAGCTGATTAAAACGCTGCGCAACTGGGTCACTGGCTGTGATTCGTTTAAATTTCGGCCCTGACGCGTTGGTCGCAGTGGATAGAGCAACAATTTACATAAGCAAATTGAAGATGTTATCTGTGCAACTGGGGGGCGGGGGCGAGGGAAGGGCGCACTTTTACGCTCGATTTGTCAGCTACAAAAAGGAAAGGAATGCGCATGCAAATTGTAACAACAACAAGGAAAAAACTTGCACGGAAGGAAGCGGCTTGACACAGACTGTGGCAACACCAGTTACCGGCGACAAAAGCGAGGCCAGCCACTTGAATGTGAGTGGACATAAACAAACAATAAAAGTAACTGTATATGAACGAAAGGTAAACAAGCACAGAACAGAATAGAACAGCAGAGAAGAAGGGAGGACACAACACACATGTCGGACGAAACGGACAACAAAAATAGAAACATGTTGTAGAAATATTGGCAGCACAGGAATGAGATGGAGGGAAAGAGAGAGGAACAGAGAGAGTGTGAGAGATTGGCAATCTATAGATTGGAAGCTGGCAACACACACACACACACACACACACACCAACTATGTACTTGGGTATGAAAATTAATGTCAATGGTTTATAGCAACAATGACAACCAACCACAGTAACAATAACAACACTGCACAGTGATTCGTTCCATAGACAAAATTCAAAAAATTTATAGCCTCAGAATTTAATGATTTTGATGTCATTTGAAAGGTAAAACTCCAACTAAGAAAACCCAAAAGAATCTGTGCGAAAAATTAATTAAAGTGTGTGCAAAAGCTGCCCAAGGTCGGAACTAAAAAAAATGTAAGCACATATTTTCTGTTTTTTAGTCTATTGAGTAAAAAAATTTTAAAAATACATGGTTGCCAAGAAGTTGCTAAAAATTTCAATATTGATTAAGAACTGCTGTGGGCATTTTCGCTTTTAATGTTTTCTCAAAATTTGCAAAGCTGAGGCGGCTTTCACATCACTTTTAATTCAAAATATTTTTCTAAATTAAAAATCTGAAAATTGGCAAAACTTAGAGGAAAATATCTAAAAAGTATGTGAAAGTATGTTCCTGGATTTTTTTTATTTTAAGAAGCATTCTTTCTTTGTCGGATAATATAATTATATCCTCCGATATCTTCCGATCTCAGAAAATAATTCTATTTGAAAAGTGGTCTAAACACCTATTTTTCGAAAAAATTAATTTTTTCATCCCTAAAAGTATGCAATCAGCATGGAAAATTGGGAAAACTGCAAAAAAGCAAAACATACGTCTATTATTATCGTTTTTATTGCAAAACTAAAGGGTCCTAAGACAATTTCTGTTACTCTTTGCAATTATCAATGTTGACGTAACTGATTAAATGTAAAATTTTAAAAATCTAGCCCACACACTCGTTGCTATAGCTCACCAAAAACGACGAAAATTGCCAAACTATGATACAAAATTTTAAGAAAAACAAAATGGAGATTTCAATTCAGCAGACCATGATTAAATAGTGTACCAAATTTTATGAAGAACGGACCACTCCTTCTAATTTTGTCCCGCGGTTGTATGGAACGAATCACTGTGCACTGCAGTAAAAACAGCAACAGTTGCTTGTGCTGCTTTTGTGTTGCTTCTGCTGTTGTTCTCGTTGTTTATTGTAGTGTTTTTTTGTTGTTGTTCTCGTTGTATATTGTAGTGTTTTTTTTTTTGTATATTGTAGTGTGTGTGTGTGTGTGTGTGTGTGCAGGGAGCAGGGACTGCATGACAACAACGGCACAGCTCAAATACTTGAAGCCAGTCAGCCGGCACTACGGGCGACCTCCTTCGGCAATGTGTGGCGCATTGTTCTTTTAATTGTGTCCGGGCACACGTGTATAGCTGACATATACACGTACGAGCTACGCACACACACACACACAATTGCAAACGCCAGTTTCCCACATGCAGCGCACCCATTTTGACATTTTATTTTTGTAATTTCCGCCGCTTTGTGTGTGCACATATTTTTATGTTTTGCTGCTGCTGCTGCCAGCATGTGTGTTGTTGTTGTTGTTGTTAGTATCCCGTGTCTGTGGTGGAAGGTGAACACTAAGCCAAGGGATGAGGGTGTGGCGGGAGCATTGGGTCGTAGTTGATGCAATCAACTTGTTCAATACGTTTTTGTAGCCGTTTTGTTCCTTTGTTGTTGTTGAACTTTTGTTTGCTTTGCCACTTTTGTAGCAGCACTTGGCCCCTCCCCCCTTGGCAGCGCTGCACTGGCTTATTGACACATGCAGCAGCGCAGCATTTGCAACTTTGATTGGCATTCAAAATAAAAAAAAAACACCAAAAACCTTCCATTTTTGGCCCCCATTGTGCATAAAAAAAATATTGCAAAAATACTTAAATAATGCAATTTAGTGCCAACACTTTTCGATTGCAATGAAAACTCAAAAATGCTGCGCAAACTTTTAGTTTAGTAATTTTCTAGTTTCGAACAACTCTGCCACTTACATTGGATTGCGCGTGTCGGGCACATCGCGATTGCTGGGTAGCGCATCGCTGGCCTTCTGATTGAAGCGATTCCTGATGTAGGGATCCTCGCCCGCGCGCAACGCGCCGCCACGTATGTAGGCCGCCTCGTCGAAGTACTGCCAGTCGCCCACGCTGGAGTGCCCCGTGCCGCCGCCGCCACTGTGCGACGTTTCCTCCACCTGTGTGTTGTAGCCGTTCAGTGCCAGCGCACCAACGCGCGGATGGAACGCCGGACCGGTGCCGATGATGATAATGTTGCCGTCGCCGTCGCCGCCGCCCGGCTCCTCGATTTCATTGCCGGTGGCGCTGTGCAGCCGGCTCAGCTTGTGGCCCACGACCAGACCGAGGCCAGTGGCGGCGGCCGGCGAGGGCTGCGCCTCGTCCTGGTACATCTGCATGGCGGTGGCCACTTCGCGCAGACGCAGCGCTCGGTTTTCCACCTGCAATGCAAAGTCGATAAAGTATTTTAATGTCTGTTGCATAGCATTAACGGTGATAAATGGAAATTGAAAAGGGGCATAGGGGGTGAGAGGAAGCAGCAATTTAAGTTGCTACAGTTAGAGGATTGCGTGTGCTGCATAAATGTTTGCGAAAATTTGTTGCTGCCAACGATGGCGGCAAAGGCTCACTTGTCCATTTTTGGCATTCATAATAATAAGCCAACAACAACAACTTTATATTGAGCTCGCTCTCAGCTCGTTTATATAGTTTGCAAAGTTTATCATTTATGTCGTTGGTGCTGTTGTTGTTGTTGTTGCTGTCTGTTAAGTAGCCCAAAAGTTGCACAGTAAATTAGAACTTTTCAGGTGCCTTGCATGCGCATTGGCTGGATTTCCATGCTGATGGCAACAACAACAACAACTTCAAACGGATGAGCTGTGTTTGCTTTTACGGTTGCCGTTGCTGCCGCTGTTTGTTCCGTTAGCGGCAACAACGCTTCAAACTTTATACACTCTGCCATCCTTTTCTGGCATTTCGTCGAATTTGTGTACAACGCCCAGGAAGCGACAGTTTGTGCATGAATGTGAAACTTTCTGCTGGTGCAACTTTTTTCGACCACTTATGAAGCGCCATGAAAGTGTGCTTAACGAGCTGTAATTTTCCAGCAATTTGCTGAGGTGTCGGAAAAGCGGGAAGGACGTGAAAATGCGCGCAACGCAGGCGTTGAGTTGAGTGGTGTGAATGAGTGAATGAGTGAATGGCAATAATTTGATTTCTGTACAGGGAGAATTTAAGTACTCGACAACAAAATTCACGATAACTTTTATAACATTTTATGTGAAATGGCTTAACAAAAGTTGAATGTTTTTTAAGCATTTTGTTCGTTTATTGTGGTCATTCTAAATATAAACTTTCACGGTAAAATGTCAGTGTTTTCTGGCTTAGAAAATGATAAAAATAAAATTATATGATTTAAAATTAAGGAAAAGTTTAGTCACATAAAAGTTCATTTAACACACAAGTCTAGTTAAATACGTAAGTCATAAGTTTTTTTCAAGTTTTAAGCTTAGTCTGAGTTCTTATGTTAGCTCCGTCTGACAGACTAAATCAAAGATGTCAGAGTCGGAATATTGTAAGCTTAGAAAAAATCATAAGCTCTGTCACAGTTGCATACCAAATCAAAGATATAAGTTGTGGTCTAAACAGTTAACTTAAGGTAGCATGGCACGTTAGAAAGGGGAATTTTTAATGATTTACAAAATTATTTATTTTTTAGCGCCTTTATTATCAATCTTTTTGAATTTTTTTTTACAATATATTGAAGGTTTAAGGAACACAAACAATTTTTTTTTTAACATATTGTCTCTTATATATGTAGGTGGAGCTGAAGTCGCGTAGAAAAAAAACACATCCTCCATTGCGGACAGTTAATCTCCGGATTGGCTCGACCAATTAAAAAAAAAATTGTTTAGTTCTTTTTATTAACTTATTTTTTACAAGAATCCACCACAATATTTAAGAAAATTTTTTATTTAAAGTATTTTTTCTGGGAAAAAAAGGTGAAAAACGCAGTCACACTTTTGACACTTTTTTCAAAAAGCTCCTATCCTTTTATTTTTGGCGTTTTTTTTATATTTTTCTGGTGAATTCCTGTGTCCGAAAGCTTAATAATTATGAATCGGTATATCAAATCATAGATGTAAGTTTTGGTTTAAACAGTAAACTTAATCAACTTAGGGTTTTAAACTCAGTCACAGATGTGGGCTTTAGCCTAAGCAATTAACTTAATCGGAGTTTAAAGTTTGATCAAGGCCGTCAACTCAGCCTTACACGTAAATTTTGCTCCTAATTATAAACTTAATCAGAGTTTTAAGCTTAATCAGAGACGGTAGCTCGGTCAGACAGTGTTGCCAGATTAGGAGTTTTTCTTCTAGATTTAGGAGATTTTTGGCCTTTTGGGAGAATTTTTAGGAGGAAAAATTGTTTAGGAGAAAGTTTTGGAAATTTTTATGGTGATACATTTGACATCATTAGTGGCACTGAAACCTTGAATATTGAAAGCTGAAAGTGTCTAATTTAATTCAATTAATTGTTATGCATTATAGTGTTTAATTTATGCAATGAATAAAGGAAGTTTACAAAAGTGAATTTCATACTGATCTAATTTGTTATAAGTTGTTTTTTTGCGTTAAGTTATTGTTAAGCTGAAACTGAGTGAATAAATTTTTTTTTTTTTGAGGAAATTTCAACTTTTTTTTTCAAAATTTAGAAGAAAGTCATTTCAGGTATCTGGCAACACTGCGGTCAGAGCAGTCTACTTAATCATAGAGATTAGTTCTGTTCTAAGCAGTAAACTTAAGGGGTTATATACGTTTTCATGAGTCAAAAAATCGAAAAACATTTTATGATTTATTTCGAACAAACATACTTTCAAGAGTTCATGTTCAAAATTTCAAGTCAATCCGAGCAGTAGATCGTAAGTAGCAACTCGATTTGTAGCGCGCTATCTGCCTTGCGATAGGCATCTCGCAAAACTTTAAACGTGATTTTCTCCAAATGATGTTTTTTGAAAAATGCCTTTGCGGTGACCACGATATCTCAAAAACTACTTGACCAATTCATCTAATTTTTTTTATTCTTTTCCTAGTTACAATACGGAGTACTTGAAAGATCATTTTTTCATTTGCAGTATTTGTCTTAACTAATATTTTTTTTAAATACATTTTCGAGACTCAAAAAATCGCCTTTTTTTTGCATTATGGTTTCCGTATGAAAAAAATTTTTTTTTTTTCGAAATTTTTCGTTCAAGTACTCGGCGCTGTAGTAAACAACTGTAAATTTTTTGTCTTTTTGATTACAGTTGAGTTGTTGGCATTCAAACGTGGTCACCGCCAGACTCTGCAGAAAAAACGCGCATCAGGACAAGAGCTACAACTTTTACAATTTTCAATATTTTTTCATATTCGACTACTCTTTTTTTTCGTAAGAATATGTACTATGTATACCTGTTATGCGAGTTTCTACAATAATAAATTATTTCAAATAGCCCAAAAAAAAATCACAAATATGCCCTAAGTTTCCTGTAGCCCTTAATCAGCTTAGTCAGAGCCGTAAACTCAGTCTTGGAAGTATGTTTTGGTCCAAGAAATATGCTTAAGTTAAGTTAAGTTTTAAGCTCAGTTAGGATTGTATACCAAATCAAAGAGGTGAGTGAATAAACTTAGCTTGAGTTGTAAGCTTAGCTAACGTCACAAGCTTAGTCAGAGTCACATAGTTAAGTAAAGAAGTATGTGACTCTAAGAAGAAAGTTAAAGAGTGCTGGAACTATAATCAGGGTCATAAATATAGCTTAAGTCATAAGAATAGTCCAAATTTTATGTTCGTGCACTAAGTAGAAGCTTAAGCTTGGTTTTAATCAGAAGCTCAGATTGCCTTGTCTAATTAGTTGGAGTTACTTACAAGTACTTAAGTCAAGTAAAAGTTAAGTTCAAGCTTAGTTCAAACTATAAGCTTAGTCAAAGTAAAATGCAATCTGAAAAATTTGAAAGCAGAGTTTGGGGTTTGAATATAACATAATTAAAGTCAGAAGCTCATAAGGAGTCGCATGTTAAGCTGGAGTCGTAAATATAGTCAAATATGTAGTCAAAGTCCTAAGTATAAGTTAGGTTATAAGCTTCAAATCTTTACCTTAAGTCAAAGTTGTGAGTTCAGTGAAAATATTTAGGAAATTTTTACAAATGTTAAAACGATGTTCGAATCGGAGCTTACACGGAGACTTGAGCAGAATAGTTAACTTAATTTCCGATAAGACAAGTTAAGTCAAGTTTAGTTAAAACTATAAGCTTAGTAATTTTAAAGCAGAATTTGTGGTTTGAATATATAATAATTAAAGTCAATAGCTCAGATGGAGTCGCATTAAGCTGGACTTGTAAACTCGTAAGTATAGTCAAATTTGTGGTCAAAGTCCTATGTATAAGTTGGGTTATAAGCTTCAAATCGTAAGCTGAAGTCAAAGTTGTGAACTCAGTAAAAATATTTAGTAAACTTATACGAACAGTAAAACTATGTTTTAATCTGAGCTTACATGGAGTCTTAAGCTGAATAGTCAACTTAGTTACCAGTACTTAATTTAAGTACAAGTTAAGCCAAGTTTAGTTCAAACTATAAGCTTAGCCAAACTATAAACTTAGTCAAAGTAAAACGTAGTCTTGAAAAATTTGAAAGCAGAGTTTGGGGTTTGAATATAACATAATTAAAATAAGAAGCTCAGATGGAGTCGCAAGTTAAGCTGGAGTCGTAAATATAGTCAAATATGTCGTCAAAATTCTAAGTAAATGTTAGGTTATAAATTTCAAATCTTAAGCTTAAGTCAAAGTTATGAGTTCAGTGAAAATGTTTAGTAAATTTATAATGTAACAACTATGTTTGAATCGGAGCTTACACGGAGACTTAAGCTGATTAGTTAACTTAATTTCCGATAACACAAGTTAAGTCAAGTTTAGTAAAAACTATAACCTTAGTCAAAGTTAAATGTATGTCTCGAGAAATTTGAAAGCAGAGTTTGGAGTCGTAAATATAGTCAAATCTACAGTCAAACTCCTAAGTATAGATTAGGTTATAAGCTTCAAATCTTAAGCTGAAGTCAAAGTTGTGAGCTCAGTAAACATATTTAGTAAACTTTTACAAATAATAAAACTATGTTTCAATCAAAGCTTACTTAATCAGTCTTAAGCTGAATAGTTAACTTAAATAACTCATAAAAATAGTTAAACTATGTTTTAATCAAAGCTTGCGCGCAGTCTTAAGTTCATTAAGAGTCCGAAACTTACGTCAAAATCAAAAGTTCAGCCATAGCCAGAGCCATTGTTGAAAGCTTAGTCAAAGTCATTGCTCTGTTGGGCTTATGTCAGCCCATGTTTCAAATGCAACGATTTTCCTCAATCATTATGCGATCAAAAATCCTAACTAGCCAATTCACTGCCATTATTTTGCGTTTATTTTTCAAATGAAATTCACAAAAGTGCAATCCAACTTCCTATTGAAATATTGCACAATGCGGCATAAAACGGTCATTGCTTAAGGCTTAAGCACAACAACAACAACAAAAACTTTACCTGCAGTCATTACTAATGAATTCGTAAAGCCGATTGAACGCTTTAGACACTAATGTGCGCACTTCGCCACACACAGCCTCGGCCCAAGTCGGCTGACTGACGGCGAGTGTCAGCTGGCGGGCTGTGGGCCAAAATTGGCGCAACAAAACCGAAAAAACGGCAGGCGACTTATTGGCGCGCAAAGCGTTTGCCAGCGGGCGCTTTATGAAGCGCTGAAGTGCGGCAAAACGACAACAACAAAAAGCTAAAAAAAGACACAAGCAAAGACAACGTCATGAAGCCATGGCGAGTGACTCAAGTTGTGACATACGCGTCGAGTGAGTAAAACTGAATAATGACAATGCTCGAGTGGACGCTGACAGCAGGCGACCGCGACGTCTGTTCGGCGGCGCGTGCAATTGGCAGTTTTGGCTTTCAGTGGCAGTGCCGAAAGTGGTTCAAGGTTGCGACGCATCTTCACTGCAAGTGTTAAAGTGTGGGCTGTAATTTAATTCGACTCAACATAATATTTGAGCAATTTTGTTGTGGTGGTTTTGTTGAAGCGCTAAAAATTAAATCCGCACTTGAGCTGCACTCGGCAGACTTTTAAATGATTAAGTCAACACTTGTTTTTTAATTGCTGCGCGTAAGTTGCGAGCTTTCGAGTCGTTGCAATGGATTTTGCAACGTTTGTGAAGCGTTCGCTTGCAGACAATTTATCTGCATATGTTGTGGTACAGTAGCGAGAAAAATCATTTCATCAACCAAGTCAAATGCACTCTGGAACTTTGGAGCAGCACTTGGGTTGTGTACATTTCGCAATATTTCAAATGCAAAATGTTTGCAGTGAACTTTTGGGTTTTTTGTATAATTTTTTTTTATTTTTACTTTTGGTTTTGGTTTTGATTTGGTTGGGGTTCGCTTTTTCAGTGAAATCAATTCGATTGCAAGTTGATGTGGTAGTAAAAAGGTTATGCGACAACAAAGGCAGTGAAACGTTGAAACAATAACGGAATTTAAGTGGCATTTGCAATTGCAATGAATGTAAATGGGGTTGTGGTGAGATTGATTGAACATGTTGAACAATGTATAGAAAATTATATAATTTATAATTTTATTTATAAAAATTATATGAAGTAAATGAAATTGAAGTCATTATTTAGCATAATTATAATTATACGATTTTAGTCAAATTTAATTTGGGATAACTTGTTGCCATTTTTAAGGTTGATTTGCGCAAGCTTCTCTTGCGTCAAATTTTCCGCCAGCAAAATCATTCACCATAGACAGGAACAGGTAGCAATCAATTGGATTATAAAGTGGATGCATATAAACCGCTCAATCGAGCTTCCAGAGCTTCTGGCGGGTCACTATCGATGTGTGTGACCTGGCATTGTTCTGATAGAACACAATTCTTCTTCTATGGGCCAAAGGTAGCCGCTTCTTTCACACAGTCGTTAATTGAAGTTAAACCATAATTTTTTGTGCGAATATTATAACTTTAAAATTTATAAAATAAATAAAATTTTTATAATTTATATTTTATATGAATAGATATAAAAACGTTTTTTAATCGTTAAAGTTCGTTCAATATTTGCGCTCAAAAGTATGCAAGAATAACTGTTATGGTTACTTTTTTATCATAATTTGTTTCAAAATTTTTAAACAATCTTTCACCAACATCTTTTCCTGCGGTCCCCAGCTTTCTGCAGAGGGAAGACGGCTCCTGGACATCGTCAAGCCAAGAGACAATCGAACTCTTGGTTGACACTCACTTTCCGGGTAATAGTTGTACCGACGAAACTATCCTGGGTACAACAAGTTCAATCGGCCCACATCATAGCATGGGGGGGCAAGACATGGTCAGCAGTGAAAAACTGCACTGGGCTATAAATAGTTTTCTTCCTTTCAAGTCTCCGGGGCCTGACGGTATCATCCCAGCTGATCTGCAACACACATCAGACATGGTCGTACCGTGGCTTCTGGAGATTTTTGTAGCTATTCTACACCTATCTCATATTCCTACTGTTTGGACTGAGGTAAACGTGGTCTTCATACCTAAAGCGGGGAAGGTCTCACACTCGAAAGCAAAAGATCACAGGCCTATTAGCCTGTCCTCTTTTCTTCTCAAAATCTTTGAAAGGCTCATTGACTTTTACATTAGGGACAAAGTGGGTCATCTACTTTCACCCAACCAACATGCATATACGAAGGGCAAGTCCGTCGAGACGGCTCTTCATGCACTCGTGCGGCAAATTGAATACTCCCTCCTTTATAGAGAATTCACCTTGGTGTCTTTTCTCGACATTCAGGGAGCTTTCAACAATATTATTCCGGCAGCCATTACTGGCTCACTGACCAACTTGAAACTATGTAAGCCGATAGTGGACATAGTTCATTTCCTTTTAACAAATAGGGTTATTAACTCTTCGCTAGGTTACTCCTCCGTTAGGAGGTGGGTCACCAGAGGTACCCCGCAGGGGGGAGTCCTTTCTCCTCTCCTTTGGAACCTTGCGATTAATGACCTGCTTTTGCAACTGAGCCGTACGGGGTGTAAGGTTGTTGCATACGCAGACGATGTGGCCATAGCGGTATCTGGGAAGAACCTTTCGACACTGGTCGATCTTCTTCAAGGTGCCCTGAACCTATTGGGATCTTGGTGCTCTAGGAACGGTTTGGGCGTCAACCCGTCCAAAACCGATCTGGTCCTTTTCACAAGGAAGCACCATGTTCCTACTTTTAACCCGCCTTTTCTTAACGGGACTAGTTTAACTATCAGCTCGCAGGCCAAATACCTTGGTCTACTGCTGGATAGGAAACTTAACTGGAAAGCGAACATACTAGAAAGGGTTCGCAAGGCAACTGTTGCACTGTACTCTTGCAAAAGAGCAGTTGGCAAAAAATGGGGTCTCCAACCACGCATCGTGTACTGGTTGTACATCTCCGTGATTAGGCCCATTCTTTTCTATGGAGCAATTGTATGGTGGACTGCCCTGGATAAGGGGACCAACCAGAAACCTCTGGACTCAGTTCAAAGATCGGCGGCGCTCATAATAACTGGGGCCATGCGATCGACTCCGTCTAAAGGACCTTCTCCCTGTTGACCTTTTCGGTAAACAAATGGCTACCCTCTCTGCAGTGAGACTAAACATCATCAATAGATGGACACGTACTGATTTCGGTCACTGCCAGATTCTAGGCAGCTCACCTGACCTACGGGACAATATAGATTACTCGCTACCATCATTTGTTTTCAACTCCAAATTCTCAACCCTCATACCTCACAGACAGGAGTGGGAACAAGACACGGTTCCGAAAACTGGAGTATGTTTTTATACTGACGGCTCCAAATTGGATGGTAGAGTAGGGGGTGGAGTTATGTGTGAAAATCCACCCATGGAAGAATGTTTTCGTCTTCCAGATTTCTGCAGTGTCTTCCAAGCGGAAGTTCTGGCCATTTTTAAAGCCCTGTCTATGCTAAAACAATGCAACCTCCCTAAAGGTATGGTTCGCATTTTCACTGACAGCCAGGCAGCAATTAAATCCCTCAAGAAGGTTTCAACCACATCGAAAGTGGTTACTCTTTGCCGCTCCCTACTAAATGAGCTAGGGCATGCGCATGACATTACCCTTATCTGGGTACCGGGCCACAAAGACATCAGTGGAAATTGTGTAGCTGATGAGCTTGCCAGGCGTGGCACCACCCTCCCGCACTTCAACACCTCATTTACGGCAGGCATTCCTCTCGCTTCCTGTAAACTAATGATCTGTTCCCTCTACCTCGACAAGGCTAACAGGCGATGGCAAGGGGAGAGCACATGTTCCATAACTAAACAGCTCTGGCCTGTTTTTAATCTTAGGCGAACAAGAGCACTTGTTTCGCTTAGCAGGCAACACATTTGTAAGGTCGTCGCAATCCTGACTGGCCACTGTCTTTTTGGACGCCATGCTTCCAGGCTAGGCGTCAACGGTTGGGACTTCTGCCGCAGTTGCTTCAATGAAGAGGAGGAGGAATCTATCAGCCATCTTCTCTGCAACTGTCCGGCTCTATCTAGACGAAGATGTAAGACTCTAGGATCTCCTTTCTTCGACAACTTGAATGACCTCAGTTCAGCCAAAATCAATGACTTGCTTGAGTTCATTCACTCCTCGAAATGGCTTGTATAGGCTTCTCGACTTGCAGTAAGACAGACCTTTCAATTTGTGGTATCACAACGGGCCCATTCCGTGGCCTAAGTGTGTCTCTCGGCAAGTCCCAGGCCAAGACAGCCACTTTAACCTAACCTAACCTTCACCAACACAGCTTGAACCTGAAAAATCCATCAATTTGCGTGCGAATATTATAAAAGTTTTTATTTTATATGAAAAGATATAAAAATGCTTTAAAATCGTTAAATTTGTTTAATATTTGCGCTCAGAAGTATGCAAATCTAATTGTTGCGGTTACGTTTTTTATCATAATCTGCTGCTAATTTTTAAACAACCTTTCATCGTTTCACCAACACAGCTTGAACCTGAAGAATCCCTAATTTTTTATGCGAATATTATAAAACTTATTATTTTTAATGAAAAAAATATAAACACGTTTAAAAATTATTAAAATTTGTGTAATATTTGCGTTCAAAAGTATGCAGAAATATCTGTTATTGTTACTTTTTTTCATAATTTGTTTCTAATTTTTAAACAACCTTTCACCAACACATCTTGAACCTGAAAAATCCATCAATTTTCGTGCGAATATTATAAAAAATTTTATTTTTTATGAAAAAAATATAAAATTGCTTTGAAATTGTTAAAGTTTGTTCAATATTTGCGCTCAAAAGTATGCAAGAATAACTTTTATGGTTACTTTTTTATTATAATGTTGTTCCTTTTTAAAGACCTTAAAGGTTTGAAGTAAGATTTTGAAAGCAGCTCATAGCTGATGATTCCCTATCAATGCCACCAAACACACAACAAAACTTTTCTGTAAACCTAACCTAATACAATGCACCCAAAAACAGCTCATCCGAAGCCATAAATGTTAGCAAATCAATAAAAGTATTTTGTTCATCCCATAAATGGCGACTATAAAATTAGTAAATTACACTTCCTGCATGCCGAAAGCATATCAACTCTTTTTAAAAAGCGAAAAGAAGACAGAGACACGAGAGCACCAAATAAGTTAAAAACGCTCCACGCAGACTTATCTTCATTTTAGCGCTCAAGCACGCGCACTTTTATTGCACTGCCGATGCGGAGAT
Organism: Melieria picta; assembly: GCA_964056695.1. Classification (NCBI taxonomy): domain Eukaryota; kingdom Metazoa; phylum Arthropoda; class Insecta; order Diptera; family Ulidiidae; genus Melieria; species Melieria picta. The sequence goes on along the minus strand of OZ057399.1, from coordinate 128,541,430 downwards.
GAAAATTTTGCAATGTTTTTTCAGTTGTTTGCTGTTTACTTTCAATAGTGTCTGCATAAAATCTGCATTTTTACGGCATTTACAAAGCACAACTCTTAACTTTGCACAGCGCTGCAAACAATACACAAACTTGCCATCAGCTGCGCTGCGGCCGTTCGCTATCAGTTTAATTAAATTGTCCAAACTTTTGCTATTTATTCGCTTATCGAGTGGTCGAGTTGGCCCTACTTGGGACCAACATCATCCGACAGCCGCCACCTTTATAACTCGCCGCACCGTCGCCTGCTTTATTTCGAATTGATTATCTGCCCGCACAAGCGCGGTGAATGCTTAATGACGCCATTTTATTTATAGCCAAAAAGCCAACGCAGAAATGCTTACAGCGTTTGCCTACAAGCCGCAGCAAAAATCGCCAAACGCCAAATGACGAATGGCACAAAGCGCAAATGGCTCAGGTTCGACATTAGCATTGACGCTCATTGCGTTGGCCGCTCACGTGGCTGGCTTATTAATTGCTCGGCGAAGAGTTTGTCGTTTGTCTGCCTGCGTTGCGTTTCACTTTGCGCGCTTCGTCGCTCTGCTGTATGTATTTGTTGTTGTTTTCGCTTTCCAATGCTGCTTCAGCGATGTCGAGCGCTGCCGTTAACGGGGCGTATGCGTGACTTTTATTTAAATTAGCACTTTGCCAAATGTATTTGCTCATTTTTTGGCGCACATTGACTGAAAATTATATTTCTTTTCAAATCATTTAATTTCGTTTCGTTTAGCTGAAGACACATTTGAATGGTTCGTATTTGATTCATCACGATTTTTCCATTGCTGCGCTGATGTTTGACTCGACCGCTTAGACGCTCATCACCTGTGCTGCATTATTGCACTGCGCGCTGTGGTTCGATTGCCGAAAAGTGCAAAAGACGTGAATGCGAGAGTGGGGAGCAGGGCATGAGTGAACCGATAAATTGCGAATTTCACTTTCCGTCATTGCGTTGCATGCAAAGCGTGCGAAACGCACGATTTATGCGTCGTGCTTTGGTATTTTTTGCAGTGCAGATATTTGCTATTCTAACCGAAAAAAGGTGAAATTTTTGGAGCACGAACTGAGGTGAAACTTGAAGCTGTAGTCAAAAATTATTCGGAAAAAAAATTATTAGTTTAAAATTTGAGTGCATATTGAGGAAATGAATTCGAGCAGGAAATGAGTTCGTTTATGGTAAAACCTGATTGCGTTGCTCCGAGTTCACTTATTAATGTTTGAATTCGATAAAAGCTTCCGATAGTAGCAGACAGCAAATTGTGAAACATTTTTCATTGCCATTATTTGCGTAAATTTAAGTGCATTTTTTACTGTTCACAGCCGTTTATTTTTTATTTTCACACTTTTTCACTCACTTTATGAGCCTTCAATTGATTCACTGTTTTCTTATCTAAGTCACAAATCGTTTGTTGCCTGTTTCACAATTTTTTTTGTAGAAGGTTACTGACACCTTTTTATTTGTTTCTCATTCTGTTGCCATCCGCTTTGATTGCATCGTTTTCGAGAATTGTCTTTTACTTGGCCACAAATCCACTTTTAAGTGTTTGACATTTTTTATCATAGCGTTGTGCAGATTTTAGCATTTCTGCCTCTATTTATCGTAGACTTTCCGGTTCATGTTCTATGCGCTTTCATTTTGTTGTTTTTTCTGATTCTGTGAACCCTTTGGCATGACCATAAATTGTTCTGTGGCTTCTGGACATGCTTCATGTCGAATTTGGTTTCGGAACATTACTTAAACGGATGTGGTGCGGTTAAAAAGGATGTAAGGTTGCTGTAGTTGATGTAGCAAGACTTTATGTGCAGTAATTTGATACAACATTTAACGAGAATATGTGGGTTCTGTAAAAAAATTTGGTATTGGGAAATGTGATATTACATGAGACGAGCTGATGTGATGCGAAGTCATATAATGAGAAAAAAAATGTGGAATGGAATGGAAAAATGTGACAATGTGATGTGATTTGATTTGATTTCAAGTTGATTGAAGTCATATAATGAAATCTGATAAAATTTGACAATCCGATATGATTTGAATTGAATTGAATTGAACTGATTTTATTTTATTTTATTTATTTTATTTGTTTTATTTGTTTTATTTTATTTTATTTTATTTTATTTTATTTTATTTTATTTTATTTTCTTTTATTTTACTTTATTTTATTTCATTTTATTTTATTTTATTTTATTTTGTGTTATTTTATTTTATTTTATATTATTTTATTTTATTTTATTTTATTTTATTTTATTTTATTTTATTTTATTTTATTTTATTTTTTTTTAATATTTTATTTTATTTTATTTTATTTTATTTTATTTTATTTTATTTTATTTTATTTTATTTTATTTTATTTTATTTTATTTTATTTTATTTTATTTTATTTTATATGATTTGATTTGATTTGATTTGATTCGATTCGATTCGATTCGATTCGATTCGATTCGATTTGATTTGATTTGATTTGATTTGATTTGATTTGATTTGATTTGATTTGATTTGATTTGATTTGATTTGATTTGATTTGATTTGATTTGATTTGATTTGATTTGATTTGATTTGATTTGATTTGATTTGATTTGATTTGATTTGATTTGATTTGATTTGATTTGATTTGATTTGATTTGATTTGATTTGATTTGATTTGATTTGATTTGATTTGATTTGATTTGATTTGATTTGATAATGTATACCGCATTGATGTGATGTGATCTAATTGTGATGGAATGTAATGGGATTTGATGTGATGTGATTTGATGTGACGTGGTGTGATGTGACACGATGTGATGTGATGTGATTTGATATAATGCTATGTGATGTGATGTGATTTGATGCGATTTGATTTGATTTGGTTAAATTTGATTTGATTTAATTTTGTTTAATTTGATTTGATAATGTGGTATCATGTGAGTTGATTTGATGTGATGTAATGTAATGTGAGTTGATGTGATTTGATGTGATGTAATTTGATGTGATTTGATGTGACGTGGTGTGATGTGACACGATGTGATGTGATGTGATTTGATATAATGCTATGTGATATGATGTGATGTGATGCGATCTGATCTGATCAGATGTGATGTGATTAGATTTGATTTGATTTGATGTGATTTTATTTAGTTTGATTTGATGTAATGTAATGTAATGTGATATGATGTGATGTGATGTGATGTGATTTGATGCGATTTGATTTGATTTGATTTGATGCAATGTGGTGTGATGTGATTTGATTTGATGTGATGTAGTGTGGTGTGAAGTGATTCGATTTGATGTGATCTGATGTGATGTGACGGAATGTAATGTGGTTTGATGTGATGTGACTTGATTTGATGTGATGTGATGCAATGTGATGTGATGTGATGTGATCTGATCTGATCGGATATGATGTGATCTGATCTGATCGGATATGATGTGATTGGATTTGATTTGATTTGATGTGATTTAATTTGGTTTGATTTGATGTAATGTAATGTAATGTGATATGATGTGATGTGATGTGATGTGATGTAATGCGATGTCATGTCATGTCAAGTCATGTCATGTCATGTCATGTCATGTTATGTAATGTGATGTTATGTGATTCGATGATGTTATGTGATTCGTGAGATGTGTTGTTCAGCAAAAGAATTTTCAGTTCGACATTTCAGTACTGAAATTTCCTGAGGCTAATTCGATTTCCTACGATACGATCTCACATAATGCTGTTGTCTCGTTGTGTTGTATCAAGTTTTGTAGTACATCATGATAATGTAATGTGATGATACATAATTAGATTTCAAATGTAAGAGCAGTTAAATAATTGAATGAACAAACGGCAAGAAACAACGCAATATTGAAAGCTATGTTATGATCAGATGTGATAATGTGATGACAAATATATCGCTTATGATATGATAAGATTAATAGTCATGGAATGTGGCATGGGAGATGTAATTCTAATGGGATGTGATAAAATGTGTTATCAGAAGATGATAAAAGATGGAATGTGAGAAGATCTGTTTATGATACAATAGTCACATTAAAAAGTTTGTCATATGATAGGAAAATCTTATGATGTGATGTCATAATAAGTACGTCACTTCAGATGTGATATGATTTATTGTCAGATAAATATAATGTGATGCATGGAATGGGATGATATGCTATGATGACGAGATGATTTTATGATGATAATGAGTTGAGATTTAGTATTCTTGAATACAAAGAAGATGAGATATGACAACTCACGTCAAGTAATGAGTTGGAAGTAACCGTCTTGGGGTGTTTCATGCTAAGATGTGATGTGACATAATGAGTTACAATGTGATGTGCTGATAAACAGTTCTAATACTCGTATTGTGAAATGATATTGAATTAATAAATCGTCTTTAAGAGTTCAAGTTCAAAATAAAATATCGATTTCTCCTGTCCTTGAAAGATATTTTCAACTCATTTGCTTTGAAATTTATGGCACTCAATTGCTAAGAAATTTTATTACAGACTACTGCAACGAGCTTAAATCTGATACATTTATCAAATATTTGCTTTTGAACTTTTCTGCAGAACCCATAAATTTCCCAAACTGCAAAGTTTCGTTCGTTGAGCAGTCAACGTTTCGCTTCTGTTTGCACAAAAGTAAGCACACTGGCCCACACTGGCCCAAAGTGCAACACAACAAACCATCCAACAAGCAACCCAACAACTGTTGGCCTTGAACTGACACGCCGAACGCTTTTGCTCAGCCGCCGCTGAGCTTTGCAAATTTTGTGTTCATCAGAGCGACGCCTTTCGCTGCTGTGTCGGACCTGACAAGCAGATTGCCAACCGAAAAAAAAGAAAAGTAAACACGAAAATTTCGTTTGCGTGCGAAAATCAAAAATCAACAAAATCCAACTGGTGCAAACTGCTCAATACGGAGAAGCCGCGGACTGGGGAGCCGCTCAAGGGACACCCGGCAAAAGTTCGGCGACGTGTGCGTGACTCAGACGCCGGTTGGGGGGATTTGCGCGCAGCGGCGATGCGTGGCGCTTTAGTTGCTTGTAATTGGTTTGGGCGCTGGTGTGATGGCGTTGCAATCACACAGCTGACAGCTGTTGTTGTTGTTGTTGTTGCTGATCGCTGTGCGTTTAATTGAAGTACGCCAATGAGAATCTAATTTGCAGCTGCTTGTGTTCGCTGTTTGCTTGGCGCTCTAATTAAACTGCTTAGCTTACCTTCTAGTTATTGTGATAACGGTACATTATGTACATTCGTATGTATGTGGTTTAATTTACCTGCAACGAATAGAGAGCAGAAGAAAGCGTGACTTGATTAATTTCTTGCTTGTAAGGCGCATTTGTTGTATTAATTTTGTGATAATAACGTCAACAGTCGCATGAATAACGCGACTGTCATCAATAATAGCGCCGACACGTGTCAGCGGCAACATAAGCAACAATAATCGCAACGCATCAGCAGCGCCACGGACGCCTAATTTATGAGGCGGCACTGCGCTCGTGTGTGTGTGTGTGTGAGTGTGTGTGTGTGTGAGGGCGTTGGTGTCAGACGCTGTATTGGTATGGAAATTTGTAAATGCAAATTAAATTTGTTAAATTAATGAGATGTAAACATACGCAACAAAGATTCAGAGATCTAAATGATTTGCGCGACTTAGCGCAGCTGAAGCGACATTATTTTGTTTGACTTGTGATTTTTGGCTTAAATTATGCCGTAATTCATTTTGTTTGTTTAAAATTATGCATCTTAATGGTTTGAAACTTTGGTCTCATCTGAGACTTTGAAACTCTTGCGACAGTTTAAAGCTGTACTTATTTTGCAACTGACAACTTGCACCAACTTTTACTATATAAAAGTAAAAAATTTTAATTTTTGGTTTCTACTGCAAAAGCATATCAAATCAAGTGTTCCGAGAATGGCTAGCAAAAACTTAAAACTTTACAATGGCATTATGCAACTTGCATTGGTGTGTAAGAAAATAAAAAAAAAAAAAAAATGCGCCGTTCGCTCAATTCCCTCCAATGGACTACAACTAACTTTTATTGTTTGACTTAGCAAAAAGTAGAATTTTGTTTCGCCAAAAGTTTTTCGGGTATTATAGCACAAAGCAAATGCAGTGACATAGTTGGAGAAAAAAACTTGCCGGAAAGTTTTTGATTTTACGACAGAAAATTGAAGAAAATGATTAACAAAAAACAAATTTTTGGTTTGAAAATGTTTAGTTTTTATTTAAAATTTTGTAAAATTTGTGAAACTCGTCTTGGCAACCAAAACTTAATTTGTTTGAATAAAAAAAAAATACTTTAGATGACTTAAAAGAGAGAAAGCAATTATTCATATTTGGGGAATTCCAAATAAAGTTAGGTTAGGTGAGAGTGGCTGCCTTTGTATGAGACACAC